>JARQOC010000001.1:105909109-105950310 GCA_033576535.1 Allobates femoralis
TGACCATTCTCCCGAGTCCATTCCTTGGCGACTTAAGAAATCCGCCTCCCAATTGTCCACTCTTCCGGGGATGTGGACTGCTGAGAGGACCAAGTCAGTGTCTTCTCGCCACTGGAGTGTACGCCCTACCTCCTGCATTGCTTGGCGACTGCGAGTTCCTCCTTTATGGTTGATATATGCCACCGCTGTGGCATTGTCAGTCTGAATTCGAACCTCGCTAACAGATGGTGGAATGACCAAAGAGCTAGGTATATCGCTCTGAGTTCCAGGACATTGATAGGAAGACGTGACTCATCTTGAGTCCACGTGCCTTGTGCTCTGTGGTGGAGATACACCGCACCCCAACCCTTGAGACTGGCATCTGTAGTAAGTACTTCCCAATGTGGGGGAAGGAAGGATCGACCCCGGGTACAGCGTTCCAGGTTTGAGCCACCAGCGCAGTGAAATTCTGGTCGACAGAGACAGAAGGAATTGTCTGTCGAGGGCTGCTGGATTTCTGTTCCAATTCTTGATATTGCCAACTGCAATGGTCTCAGATGGAGCTGGGCAAATGGGACAGCCTCTACCGCTGCTACCATCTTGCCCAGAACCTTCATCGCCTGTCTGAAGGACTGTGTCCGACATTGGAGAAGAGTGCGAACTCTCGACCGGGAGCCTGTGCCTTGTCCCTTGGTAACCTGATTTTGACTGTCGTGGTATTGAACTGCATGCCCAAATAGGTTAGGGATTGTGTTGGCATCATTACCCAGCCGAACTTCCGCAATACGTTCACCGTGATGGCGATGCTTGACTCTCATTCCGAGAATGTGGGCGCCTTGACGAGGAGGTCGTCTAGGTACGGGATCACCACAATTCCTCGAGAGTGGAGGACGGTCATGAAAGCCGCCATGACCTTTGTGAATACCCTTGGGGCTGTTGCCAAACTGAATGGAAGCACCACGAATTGGTAGTGGTCTTGATCCACTGCAAACCAGAGAAGTTGTTAATGGGACACTGCTATCGGGATATGCAGATAGGCGCCCTGTATGTCGATGGACGCTAGATATTCTCCTTGTTCCATGGATGCAATAATGGAACGCAGGGACTCCATTCGAAAATTACAGACCTTGATATGTTTGTTTAGTAACTTGAGGTCGAGTACTGGGTGCACCGAGCCGTCTTTTTTGGGTACCACGAAGAGATTGGAGTAAAACCCCTGAAATCTTTCGTCTTGCGGTACCGGCACAATGACTCCGTTGCATCGTAGAAATTCCACCGCCTGGCGTAATGCCAAGGATTTTGCCCAAGACGACGGGGATTTTGTGAGGGGGACGAGATAGTAGATCTATTTTGTAACCGGAAGACACGATATCCATCTGTCTTGGACCCAAGGGAGCCAGACGTCTCCAAAACTGGAGCAGTATGCCCCCTACCAGGGGAATGTCTTCAGGGGGAAAGGAGTCAGGAAGAAGTATGCCTGTGGGACCTGGATCCCTTGGGCTTGGATTGACGAGACTGGGATTGCCAGGAGGAATCGCTTTTCTGCGACGTCCGGTTCCTGTCCGTGCGAAAATGTTTGTTAGTCGCAGTTGGTCTGGATACTGACCAGCCAAGGGAGTTCCGAAAGGATCGGAACCTGGATTGTTGACGTTGATTGAACGGCTTTTTGAACTTCTGTTGTGGAAGGGAAGTGCTTTTCCCGCCTATAGCGTCCGAGATAATTTTATCAAGCTGCTTGCCGAACAGCCTTTCCCCCAAAAAGGGTAAGCTGGTAAGAGATTTCTTTGAAGCAAGATCTGCTTTCCACTCTCGCAGCCAGAGTACTCGACGAATAGCAATGGCATTAGCCGAGGCTAAGGAAGCTCTGTTAGCCGCTTCCAATTCGGCGAGGATGGCATAATTAGCTGCGGTCACCGCGTGAGCTGCTAATGAAGCAACTTTGGGCAGCGAGTCTTGTGTTAAGGCATGGATATGAGTGATCCATGCAGAAATTGCTTTCACCGCCCACACGGAAGGGAAAGCAGGTGCTAATGAAGCATCGGCAGCCTCAAATATGGATTTGGCTAGGAGTTCAACTTGGCGATCCGTAGAGTCTTTTATGGAAGAACTGTCTGGCAATGACAGAAGCGTCCGAGCCGCTAACCTAGATACTGGGGGGTCCACCTTAGGAGACTCAGCCCAGCTGCGTAGGACCTCTGGGTGGAAGGGATAACGTGCGTCCGGAGTCTTACGGGTATGGAATCGCTTGTCGGGGCAAGAACGGTGTTTCTGCACTATTTCCTGAAAAGCAGGATGGTCAGAGAATCATTTGTGAGTCTTTTTGGCACATTTAAATGAAATCTTATTAGCCGGGGTCTCCACGGCCGGGTCGGATACGTCTAGTACTGTGTTAATAGAGGAGACGAGTTCCTCCACCAGTGTATCCGAATCTGGTGCCTCAAGGTCCAGGCATGCATCACATTCCCGATCTGAACTATGATCGGAACTCTCGTCTGATTCGTTGGACCCTCTGTGAGCCTGAGCACTCTGGTTAGGGTCAGAGCCTTGGGAAGAAGATGGGGAAGGGGACCTGCGGGTCCTCTTTCGGCCCGGTGCCTGTGGGTTCGGACGGCTCTGCATAGCCTGGAGTAGTGTACGAGATAACTGCTCAATTGCCAATCCGGGAGGGCCGGCGAATGCGCAGGTGCCAGGAGTATGGGGGGCTCTGGCGTCGCGGTCTGTATGCAGTCAGCGCAGTGAGGGGAAGCGCATCCCCAGGTAATGGGGCTTTGCACACTGTGTAAGCAACATAAAAGGTAGTAGGTGCCTTTGTGGCCTTACTACGTGTGCTGGACATGATGCCTGTTATATAGGGGTACTGCCGGCCTGAGAGGGTATGGAGGAGCACCACAGTCGGTGTAGTCACCGCTGTGGCTTACCGGTCGCTGTCCTCCGACCTCTGTGGCCGCTGCCGCAATGCCCCGCAGTCCTGTGCCCCCTTGGTGCCGGAGATGCTGTGGAGATGCAAAGTCCCCGCAGAGCTGGCACCTCGCGCTGCCGAGAAGATGGCACCCGGCCAGAATGTGGGCGGGTACTGTCAGAGAGCGCGTGTGCCGCACACCCTCTAGGTTCCGCCCTCCGAGGGAAATGCAAAGGTAATGCGGCCAGAGACCCACCTCCGATGGGCGGGGCTCTGAGGTCGCGAACTCCGCCTCCCACCTATGGGATAAGGGAGGCGGAAAGTAATTTCTGCGCGAGTCCCGCCCCTTGATGATGACACTATGTGTCAGGAGCGCATCATTGAGTGGGCGTGGATACATACAGGCCCAAGCCGTGGGCTGGATTAGAAGCCGTGGCCGGGAAGCAGGGGACCCCGATGCGGTAGTATGTAGAAAAAAACAACCGCCCGGTCTGTGACAATGCGCTTTCAGGGGAATTATCCCCGCTGTCGCTGTGTCCCTTTGCAAGCGCTGCTGTCCCCCAAGCATGTCCCCTTTTGGCACCGTTTGCATTAGGGTAAACCCCATGCTGGCGCTGGGTGCCCCAGAGGAATGTCCTCATACAGGATCATGTCCCCATTATCCTTTGGCGTTATAGAGGCTGGAGTCCTGCTCCAAGGGGGTGACCCTGCACAATGCTGGTGCTGGATGGAGTGTGCCCCGAGGGGCTGTACCTGAATATTCCAGGTCCTGCAGCCCATATCCTGATGGAGGTCCGGATATATTCTCGACATCAGGATGATGGGGTATCTCAACTTCTAGCCAAGTACCCACAGGGGCTGGAGAAGGAGGATGGACGCATGAGGATTCATGTATGTCCTGGGGTCTCTACTTCTGCCCAGACCCCAGGGGGAATGGGGAAGGGGTAACTGCATGATGAATAAACATTCAGGCTCAGCTCTGCACCCCAAAAGGTGGGGAGAGGATGAGTATTCCGGGGGCCTCCGGGCCCAATATTCCTTGTCTCCAAAAAATAAAAATAAAAAAATTGAACGGAGAGTAAAATTGTTTGTGTGTGCCTCCTATGACACTAAGCATGAAACTGGCTGGGCATTGCCTGCCTGTGGGTGTATACTGCAGAGGAGGAGCTACTTTAATCTTTTTCAGATCACTTAGTGTCGCCTCCTGGTGGCAGCAGCATAACATCCACGGTCCTGTGTCCCTCGATGTGGCAACAAGAAAAACACAAATGAGGGATAATTGGAATGGGTTCTCTTGGGATAGAAAACAATTTACGAAAGAAAATGTCTTTAGAAGTATTTAGGAATTTATTTATAATCAGGAAAACACAATCACTTAATATGACTGCCTTCTTTTACACTGATGGAAGCATGCCCATAAAATGTTAGGGCAGATAGAAGCTCTGCCCTCCCCCTTCATATGTAGAAAGATGTGCTCCCAGTAGATATTCTAAAGTAATACTGGAGATACTAGGAATGGTAAGAAGATGCTACTCGCACTGCTGTCCACCCTGTCTACCCTGTCTATCTAATACTGGAGATTCTAGTAGTGCGAAGGAAGAAGAAGCTGGTCACACTGTTGTCCACCCGGTCTTTCTGAGCTAATATTGGAGATACCAGAGGTGCTGAGGTAAGGAGGAGCTGCTCACACTGCTGTCCACCCTGTCTTTCTGAGCTAATATTGGAGATACCAGAGGTGCTGAGGTAAGGAGGAGCTGCTCACACTGCTGTCCACCCTGTCTTTCTGATCTAATGTTAGCAAAACCAGGAGTATTGAGGTAAAAAGGAGCTGCTCACATGACGGTCCATCCTGTCTTTCTGCATGACAAGGTTTTGGCATCTCCAGGTCACAGTAATGGAGCTTCCTACTGCACATGCTCACATGCACAAACATTCTAGGACAAGTTACTGTCAAAGTAACAAGTCAGAGACTGTAATATTTCTATAGTGATCTACTTCCCTAAACATATGATTGAGCTTTGCTAATTAAGGATATTTCGGAATATATTTCTAATGATATTTCCTTATGACTCTTTTTCTGCTCCTTTTCACATTTTGGTACAAGCCCATTAAAGGTTGAATTTGTGAAGCACAGAGAACGACAGCTTGCCACAAAAAAAAGACAAGATGTAATGGCTGTATTAATGCATTCCTACAGTTTTATAGATTTCACATTATAACCACTGTTTTCTGTTCTTCTTGTCTCCAGTTTCCAGATGGCTACCTGTCAGTATGCAGCCTAAGGCACAGACCCATGTTCTCCAAGGTAATGTACAATGAGGGGCAGATTATGTGGAATGTACATCGATAGGAACCACAGAGTTAATTTAGTTTTCTGCAAAAAAAAACGAAACCCTCAGCGTTAGCAGTATGTGTCCAACAGTAACATTGTCTATGATTTAATGATAGTAATTAAAGTAAACACATTTTGTTTCCAAGCTACCTCAATACTTTGCGGTGAGCTCTTATCCACCAGGGTGCAATAGAAGACCGGCTCTTTGAGGCCAGAGAAATTGTAGAGCGTACCGCAGGATGAAATGGACTTGTAATTCTAGGCTTTCCACACCCAAGAAATTACAGTATATATATCCAGAGCAGCTGGGAAATGTCTTTTTAATGTATTTGATAAGAAGGGCTTGTACTAAAATATGTATAATTATGTGTAATTCTTATGTGCCTACAGGCTTTATATAATTTCCAGATACCCAGAGTTTACAGGCCTATTGATATAAACCGTAGATTCTCATTTGAGCACCATCTAGTTTTCTGCTTGGTGTTATTGACACCATCATTTTAAACCCGCCATCCAGGCGGGAGCCTGCACTAAAGCGTATGGAGATTACTCTTTTCTGCCTCGGATTTCAGTCATCTACTGTATATAGATAACTTTGTAGATATGTTACAGTACTGATCCTGATTTACAGCTTGTATTATAATCCAGAGCTGTATTCACAAATCTACTGATAATCCTGGTAATTTGGTAGGACGGGTTCCCTTTAAAACACCCATATGAAGTAATTGCTGTGGAATATGCTTTTATGCCAGGGGTCTCTAACTCAGCCTGGTAAATGAGCCACACAAAAGAAACATTTGAATATAACGGCCTATAATTTTCTATATGACTTTTTGATGATTTTTTTTTTTTTTTTATCTTTGGCACGTTTTTCATTTTTTTTAATGGTGTATATTATGTGCGTAATTGTATGGGTGTTCATTTTTTACATAAAAAATTTTTTTAGTAGACAGATTACTGGGAGGGGCTGGTGAGGACCCAGCGGTCATGGTGCACATTGGCACAAATGACAAAGTTAGAGGTAGGTGGAAGGTCCTTAAAGATGATTTCAGGGAATTAGGCTGCAAGCTTAAGGCAAGGACCTCCAAGGTAGTATTCTCTGAAATACTGCCTGTACCACGTGCCACACCAGAGAGGCAAAGGGAGATTAGGGAGATAAATAAGTGGCTCAGGAATTGGTGTAGGAAGGAGGGGTTTGGGTTCCTGGAGAACTGGGCCAACTTCTCTGTTGGCTACAGGTTCTATGCTAGGGACGGGCTGCACCTCAATGGGGAGGGTGCAGCTGTGCTGGGGGAGAAAATGGCTAGAAGGTTGGAGGAGTGTTTAAACTAGGGATTGGGGGGGGAGGGTATTCATTGTATAGGAGGGGAAGATAGAGTAAATAGTAACCTAGACACAAGTAATAAAATTGGGGGTGGCATGGGGGGTGGGGTTAGAACAGTCAATATACTAGGAGGGAATAGAGGTAAAGAGAGATGCATAAAGTGCATGTACACTAATGCCAGAAGCCTCACCAACAAAATGGAGGCAATTAGAATTGATTTTGTTGGAAAATAATTATGACATGGTGGGGATTTCGGAGACTTGGCTGGACGAGAGCCATGACTGGGCTGTTAATTTACAGGGCTACTGTCTGTTCAGAAATGACCGTACAAATAGGCGAGGAGGAGGTGTATGTTTATACGTAAAATCATCCTTAAAACCCATCCTGCGTGATAATATAGGTGAATCTAATGGAAATGTAGAGTCCCTGTGGGTGGAGATAAGGGGAGGGGGAAAAAATAATAAATTACTGATAGGGGTTTGTTATAAGTCCCCAACAATAATGGAGGTGGAGGAGAATATCCTCATAAAGCAAATAGATGAAGCAGCGACTCAGGGAGAAGTCATTATTGTGGGGGACTTCAACTACCCTGAAATACATTGGGGATCAGAAACCTGCAGTTCCAGCAAGGGTAATAAGTTTTTGAAAACTATGAGAGACAATTACCTTTCACAACTGGTTCAGGACCCAACAAGAAGGGGGGCACTGCTGGATCTAATATTAACCAACAGGCCGGACCGCATATCAAATATACGGGTTGGAGGTCACTTGGGTAATAGTGATCATAACTTAATAAGCTTTCAAGTATCCTTTACTAAGACGTGTAGTAGAGGGGCTACAAGGACACTAAACTTCAGGAAGGCAAATTTCCAACGGTTGAGAGATGATCTTAGTGCAATAAACTGGGACGATGTCCTGAGACATAAAAGGTACACAACACAAATGGGAGATGTTTATTAGCATCCTGAATAGGACCTGTACACAATATATACCCTATGGGAATAAGCATGCTAGAAATAGGAGGAAACCACTATGGCTAAATAAAGCGGTAAGAGGTGCAATATGTGACAAAAAGAAAGCATTTAGGGAATTAAAGCAAGTAGGTAGTGATGAGGCATTAAATAAATACAGAAAATTAAATAACATATGTAAAAAGCAAATCAAGGCAGCAAAGATTGACACAGAGAGACTCATTGCAAGAGAAAGTAAAAAGAATCCCAAAATATTTTTTAACTACATAAATAGTAAGAAACTAAAAAATGATGGTGTTGGCCCCTTTAAAAATAGTCTGGGTGAAATGGTGGATGAGGATGAGGAAAAAGCCAATATGCTAAATGACTTTTTTTCAACAGTATTTACACAAGAAAATCCCATGACAGACAATATGATCAGTGATAACAAAAATTCTCAATTAAATGTCACCTGCTTAACCCAAGAGGAAGTACGGCATCGTCTAAAAATCACTAAAATTGACAAATCCCCGGGCCCGGATGGGATACACCCCAGAGTGCTGCAGGAATTAAGTACTGTCATAGATAGACCATTATTTTTAATTTTTAAAGATTCCATAATAACAGGGTCTGTACCACAGGACTGGCATATAGCAAATGTGGTGCCAATATTCAAAAAGGGGACAAAAACTGAACTTGGAAATTATAGGCCAGTAAGCTTAACCTCTACTGTGGGTAAAATCCTAGAGGGTTTTCTAAGAGATACTATACTGGAGTATCTGAAGAAAAATAACCTCATGACCCATTATCAACATGGTTTTACGAGGGACCGTTCCTGTCAAACTAATCTAATAAGCTTCTATGAAGAAGTAAGTTCTGGACTGGACCAAGGAAATGCAGTGGATGTGGTGTATATGGACTTTTCAAAACCTTTTGATATGGTGCCACACAAAAGGTTGATACACAAAATGAGGGCAATGGGGATAGGGTAAAATATGTGTAAGTGGGTTAAGAACTGGCTTAGTGATAGGAAACAAAGGGTGGTTATTAATGGAACACACTCAGAATGGGTCACAATTAACAGTGGGGTACCACAGGGGTCAGTGTTGGGCCCGCTTCTATTTAATATATTTATTAATGACCTTGTAGGGGGCATACAGAGTAGAATCTCAATATTTGCAGATGACACTAAACTCTGCAGGGTAATCAATACAGAGGAGGACAATTTTATATTACAGGAGGATTTATATAAACTAGAAGCTGGGGCTGCTACATGGCAAATGCGCTTTAATGGGGATAAATGTAAAGTCATGCACTTGGGCAGAGGAAACAAAAGGTATAATTATGTGCTTAATTGTAAAACACTGGGCAAAACTGTCACTGAAAAAGACCTGGGTGTATGGGTAGATGACAAACTCACATTTAGTGGCCAGTGTCAGGCAGCTGCTGCAAAGGCAAATAAAATAATGGGATGCATTAAAAGAGGCATAGATGCTCATGAGGAGAACATAATTTTACCTCTATACAAGTCACTAGTGCGACCACACTTAGAATACTGTGTACAATTCTGGTCTCCGGTGTATAAGAAAGACATAGAGCGGGTCCAGAGAAGAGCGACAAAAGTCATTAGAGGACTAAGGGGTCTGCAATATCAAGACAGGTTATTAAACTTGGGGTTATTTAGCTTGGAAAAACGAAGGCTTAGGGGTGATCTTATAATAGTGTATAAATATATGAGGGGACAGTACAGAGACCTTTCTAATGATCTCTTTACTCTTAGGCCTGAGACTGGGACAAGGGGGCATCCTCTACGTCTGGAGAAAAGAAGGTTTAATCATAATCACAGACGCGGATTCTTTACTGTAAGAGCAGTGAGACTATGGAACTCTCTGCCACATGATGTTGTAATGAGTGAGTCACTACTAACATTTAAGAAGGGCCTGGATGCCTTTCTTGAAAACTATAATATTACCAGTTATACATACTAGATTCTTTGATAGGGCGTTGATCCAGGGAACTAGTCTGATTGCCGTACCTGGAGTCAGGAAGGAATTTTTTCCCCCAATGTGGAGCTTAGTGTTGCCACATGGGTTTTTTTTGCCTTCCTCTGGATCAACATGTTAGGCTGTGGGTTGAACTACTGTAGATGGACTTAGTCTTCCTTCAACCTTAAAAACTATGTTACTATGTAATATATATATTTTTTTTTTTACTTTATTTTGATTTACAACATTTTTTTTTGTCACTCAGACGTCGCCATACAGAAATATTGTTTTGCAATTAATCCAATGTAGTAATTAAGGCCCCCATCCTGTACTAATGTCCCCAGTCCTGTTATGTTCTTCATCCTTTAGTATTGTCCCCAATCCTGGAATAATGTCCCTTAACATATATTAATGGTCCTCTATCCTGTGATAACGTCCCCAGTCCTGTAATACTGTCATCAATGTTATGTTCTTTATCCTGTAATACTGTTCCACACTCTGTAATGATATTCTCTGTTCTGTAATAATGCTCCTTGTTCTGTAATAATGCTCCTTGTTCTGTAATAATGTCCCATGCCCTGTAATAATGTCACCTATTCTGTAATGATGTAAGACCATAATTATGTTATGTCGTGTAATAATCTGGTCCTTACTTTGTGATAATGGTCCTCATCTTGTAAAAATGCCCTCCTTCATGTAATAATACCCCTATCCTGGTCCCCATCCAGTAGTAATGTCCCCCATCCTGGTCCCCTTCTTGTAGTACTTTTCTGTTATTTACATAAAGTGAAAAAAAAATTATTCTTGCCTGATCTCGTACCTTAGTCAAACAGAGAGTCCCTTCCCTCCTCTACAGCTGGGGTGGTGCATATAAGTGAAGATCGGCTGTGGCGGAAACACCAACGTCAGCAGCTACCTGCCTCTACTGCGGTGCAGAGTTGGTTTCTGCGCAGTAAAATATTTCAAGTTGATTGGGGTCCAAGTTGTTGAGCTTTCCACAATTTATTACATTTCAGGAGGCTTAGTTTTTTAATTTTTTGCCAGCCTAAACTGTAGTTACAGTCATGGCCAAAAGTGCTGGCACTCTTAAAATGGTTCCATAAAATTAATTATTTCTCCTAGAAAATGTTGTCACCTATTTATTTCCTTTGTGTTTATTGGAACAACACAAAAAGGGGAACAAATGTACAGTTTAATTCCATATCATACTCTCTTACCTCTTAAGTATTATCAGAATTTTAGCCTCCCTTTGACATGAACCGAAACTCATCCAACGCATCCCCTTTGCGGTAGGATGCTCAGCAAATTTTCTTCTGAAGGATTCAGCTACTGGCCAAATTTTATATAGACGATTGAAGTTGGGATTGTCTCTGGGAGGACATTGCACATAATGCAAATAATTTTGGATTGCTTCAAATCGTCTCCTTGTAACGGCCATACAGAATACTGATCTGCTGTACTGTATAGTATATCAGTACTTCAGTATTGTTGAAGATCTTTTGTTTTCAATGTACAAAAGGTAAATACCGGGCACTACGAGTAGCAAATGGGGCTAATTTAACTGCTGTAGCCTGCCGTATCTTCCTGAATGTTTCTATTGTTCGGTGTTGCACTCCTCTAATACAGATAATTTTAAGCATGAGCATGTAGAAAGAAAAGATGACGCACTCACTGGTTTGTGGATCTTCTTTTATTTGACTGCTGCCATTTCACGGTGTTATGCCGCTTCAACGGGTCCAGATCGCAGATCAGATCTGGACCCATTGAAGCGGCATGACACCGCAAAACGGCAGCCGTTGTCCTTCCATACCCTGCTCCCTCTCCCCGCTGCACCAAACTGCATTAATGGTTGAATTGCACAAATAAAAGAAGATCCACAAACCGGTGAGTGCCATCAACTTTTCTTTCTACATGCTCATCTTTTGTTTTCATTAGGCCCACATGACACGTAATGGCCCAAAGTGTCATAATTTCTGCTGCATCTACAGAGGTCTATCTGATATATGATGATGTGGGATTTTGGGTGAATAATTGATAGGCATACAAATTTGTGTGGACCACTATAACATTTATTATGTCCTCACTGAAAAATAATTTGAAAAAGTCTTATTTCAAGTGAGGCCTGTAGTATCAAATTGGATTTGTGAGCTGCCAAAGAAAGTCTGAATAACAGGGGATCATTTTTGGGGGGTGGAGTCCGTATGGGATCAATTGATGAATTGGAAGCCTCTGTCCTGGGTGCCTTGCTTGGGGTCCCTCATCACTAGATTAGGATGAGAAAGAGAATTAGAGGAATGTGGTATCTTCCTCACTGCCTGAATCTATCGGACACAAGGAAAGTGTATGCCTCCTGTCATAAATAACGTCTTCTTGATTAAAGGGTCAATTTTATTTTATTCTTTTAAAAAAAATTTAGAAGAAGAAAAAAATATACAAAAATGAGTAAAAGTAAAAAAAAAACTTTGCATAATATCATATCTCTATGAAGCTACTTGGAGCTATTTTGCTGCAACAGAAAAATCTTTGATCCGTAAAAATTTGCAGCATGTTACGGTAACTAAATTACGCATTTACGTTGTGTACTGGCAGGTGCTTCCTGGTATTGGTCTTGTTACAAATTAAGTGGGTAGGGGGCGTGTGACCCACGCGGTGTGTGATGCGCTCGAAAGCAGACAATGCCTGCCAGTATGCAAGGTAAGAGGTGTACTACAGGCTGGGGACAGCAAGGATGGATGCAGAATTTTCAGCATAAAAAAAGCAGCTATTATGTAGCAAAAGCACAAAGTTTTTGCTTCGTAATTTCTCTAAAAGCAGATGCGGATTTGATGTAGAAAATTCTGCATCACTTTTTGTCCATCGGTACATAGCCTTATAGTCTAAAAGATGAATCTGACATTTTGTGACTGGTCATACATATACGTATTTTTCAAATTAATTTGTACCAAATGATGAGTTTCTGATGTAACCCTTTGTGTGCTAGTTTGCTCACATGTCTATTATTGAGGGTGTTGACTTCATATCAGAATCTAAAATCTTTTTTCTTTCTCACAGGGTCACCAATTCGGCTTATACCGGCTGCTTCAGACAGGGAGGAAGCACTCACTGGAAAAAATCGTAAACGAATAATGCCTGATCTTCTGACTGAGCCTTCTGTACCCGATCCACTGTATGATGCCATCCTGTACTGCAATACCCCTGGTGTAGCAGAGCGCAGTATGGAAGGTAATGTAACCTCAGGAACAACATACTGAGCTGAGTGCATCAGAATTAGTATGTTTTAGACACTTTGTATGCCTATTCCATGGCAGAGTCCATAAAGTACAATGGATTCTGATACCATTCCAATATGACTGGAGCCTGTCCCTGTTACTTGCGTATGGTGAGGTCAATGATCAAACGAGGTTTTTTTTTTTTTACCTCTCAAATTTTCTGTTCCCCTTCACCCAAAATAAAGGAGCCAGAGTACTATTTCAGACACTTGTTATCTCACAGACCCCTATTAAATAACATTTGTTTTTAGAAGGGTCAAATATCCAGAGATGGGGGAATGACTCGCCCCCAGGGCCGTGGGCTACTCGGTACCGGGCTATTCGGTCTCATGATCACAGGGGCTGAGACCCGGCTCTGTGGCCCTGCGGAGTCACGTGAAAAATGTGGGCAAAATGGTTTAGGGATAGATTATCGTGACGCCACCCGTGGTTTGCCGCTTTTGGTAGCCACAGCTGCTGCAGGACCTCTGGGAATGATGGACGGGCAGCTGGGATGGTGTGGCTCCCCATGGGTGGAGCGGGTCCCCAGGGCAGTGAATGTTGTGGTAGTATTTTACTTGTTCAGGCAGGGATTCACCTTTGGCCGCTTTACCACCGGAATAACAGTCTCACACAGTTCTGCAATTCTGTACCCGGGGTTACACGGTCTCTCAGATAAGCTCCAGCCTGTGTAGTCCTTAATGAGGACCTGTCACCAAACCAGGCATGGTGATCTAATTACAGCACTGGATGCAGCTGTCTGCTTTATCTGTGCTGAGGCTGAAAATTACAGCGGACCCCTACGGATTTTTTTTTTTAATTACTGTATTTATTTTACACACTATGATGGCAGGTTGGTTGCCATACACTAATACAGGGGTCTCAAACACGCGGCCCCCGGGGCTTCAAGTGCCCCGCGCACTATGGACAAAGTAAGGACGCCATGATCCACTGTACAGGGGGCTGCCACGGTGCGCTGTGTAAGGGGCCACCGCAGTGCAGTGTGCGGCTTTATTATCACTTCCTGCGGCCACTACAACAAGCTCCGAGCCTCCTTCCCTCAGCTACATCAATGGAAGCTGGTGGGCTAATCAGACCACAGACTCGCAAGTGAAGTCGGCCAATCAGAAACCTCAAGTGACGTCATACGCCCGACATCACTTGTGGGTCTGTGATCTGATTGGCCCGCCAGCTTTCATTGATGTAGCTGAGGGAATGAGGCTCGGAGCTTGTTATAGCAGCCACAGGAAGTGATAATAAAGCCGTAGTCCCCAGCACTATGCACCGTGGCGCCCCTTACACAGCGCACCGTGGCCGCCCCCTGCAAAGTGGATTCCGATTAAGGTGCGTGTGTGTGTGAGAGAGAAAGAGAGAGTGAACTGTGTGTATGAGAGAGTGTGTGTGTATGAATGTATGTGTGTGTGTATATGAGTGTATGTGTGTGTATATATGAGTGTGTGTATATGAGTGTGTATGAGAAAGTCTGTGTGTGTATGAGTATATGTGTATAAGTGTGTATGTATGAGAGTGTGTATGACTGAGTGTGTGTGTGAGAGTGCGTATGAGTGTGTGTATGTATGAGAAAGTGTGAGTGTGTGTATCTGTGTGTGTGTGAGTATGTATGAGTGTGTGTGTGTCAGCGTGTGTGTATGAGTGTGCATGTGTATTAGAGAGTGTGTGTATCAGAATGTGTATAAGTGTGTGTGAGAGTGTGTGTCAGTGTGTATGTAATAGCGTGTGTGTGTATGAGCGTGTGTGTGTGAGTATATGAGAGACTGTGTGTGTGTACACAAAAAGAAGAGAGACCAGATTGGGACTTCACTACAAAGTGGTATCAGGATGGGGACATTACTACAAGAGGACCAGGATTGGGGGCATTGCTACAAGATGAGGGCCAAGATGGTGACATTACTACAAGATCGGGATGGGGACATTACTACAAGAAGGACCATAATGGGGGACATTAGTATAGGATGGGGACCAGTATGAGGACATTATTACAATAAGGGGACCAGGATGGGGACATTACTACAAGAAGGCGATCAGGATGGGGGACATTAATATAGGATGGGGACCAGTATGATGACATTATTACAAGAAGAGGACCAGGATTGGGACATTACTACAAGGGAAGACCAGGATGAGAACATTACACAAGATGAGCACCAGGATGGGGACATTACTACATGAAGGGAACCACGGTGGGGACATTGCTAAAAGAAGATCAGGATTTAAACATTACTATATTGAGCGAAAAATTCTGGAATTACTAAGAATGTCACTTAGTCCTACAAGGAATGCGGCCCCCCCATATCAATTTTTTTCTATGTGCGGCCCATCAACCCAGCCAAGTTTGAGACCCCTGCACTAATCTGTGTGGCAACCAAGCACAGACACATCCAGATTGTGCAAATGTGGTCTGATTGCAACAGCCAATCACAGACGCCTTTAGAAAGAGTGAGCTCCCCCATCGTGATGTCACCGCCCTCCCGATGTGATAGCATCGGGCCCACATTTAGTTAGTAAAATGTGGCAAAATCGTTTAAGAGGTGTGTGCCTTATTTCTAGTAGACTGGAGTATATTTCTGCTACGACCTACAGCACCTTTGTGGTCTAAATTATAGTGAAATTGTCAGGCCGTGTTTATTCCATCCTTTTGTTAAGCTCTGCCCACTTTTTAAAAAGTTGGTGAATAGGTGTAAAAATGCCAAATTTCTATAATTTTATGCAACTATTTGAACAAATATTTGAGACTTTTTAACAAAAATGTTATAAATGGTGGTTAGCGAATATATTCAGAACTATTTGTTATTTGCAGGAATATTAAGGTATACAAGATGTTCGTTAGCCAGCGAGTATCGCAGATTCTCAAGAGTGATGTGTCGATCGTGAATGACCTGACACAAATTGCTGGCTCCCTTCAGTGTACAATGGGAACTGGCACCCTAGTGAGAGTTGCTTGAATGAAGGATCTCACTGGGGGATAGAGCAAGGTGTTGGATTCTTTGAACACGCAAAAAAGACCACCCTCTCTCTGCCGGAAATGCGCCCTTTATGGCTGACTGTGTGTGAGATGAGCTCATGACTAAATGATTTGCATTAGGTTCGGTATTCAAGTTTATTACCCAAATAATAACTATTCAGCTGGAATACTCTGAACCTGAATATTTCATTATTCGCTTATCACTATTTATAATGTAAAGTGCTTGATTTACTGCTCTCCATTAATTTATTCAATTTTTTATTTCTGGTTAAATTTAATTGATATCTTTAATTGATACCCTGTTTCATTACTTTAGGCCATGCACCTCATAACTTAAAACTGTTGTCCGTCCAAGTGATGATCCGTCATGGAGATAGGTACCCGCTGTATGCCATTCCTAAGACCAAGAGACCTGATATTGACTGTATTCTGGAGCCAGACAGGTATAGTGCATGTTCTTAAACTTATGTGTTTGCCTCAATTCTTAAGGTGCCGTCACACACATCAATTTGATGAACGATTTTGTTAGCGATCACATGCACGCGCGATTGCTAACAAAATCATTCAGATCGCTGGTGAGCTGTCACACAGGCTGACTCACCAGCGATCAGTGGACCAGAGACATTGTGGAAATGATTTAAATATCGTTTCCACGATGTCTTGCTCCCCCTGCCAGGCTGTGGCAAATGGGAGCAGGCTGGTCTCCAAGGTAAACTGCGGGTATCTAGGCAGCGCGAGCTGTCTAGATACCCGATGTATACCTTGGTTACCAGCCTTATCCGCTTACCGGCTGGTATCCAAGGTACACAGCGGGTAACTAGATTACCCGCTGTGTACCTTGGATACCAGCCGGTGAGCGAAGGAGGCTGGTAACCAAGGTATACATCGGGTATCTAGGCAGCGCGTGCTGCCTAGATGCCCGCAGTTTACCTTGGAGACCAGCTTGCAGACTTGTAGAGAGGCGCTGGGAGCTGGCTTATCGATCGTCTCCCGGTGTCACATGCAGCGATGCTGTGTGTCCTACCGGGAGACCAACGATAGATTTGAGGTCCTGTCCTCAAATCAAACGATGGACGATCAGCCGACTGATCGTTCATCGTTTGTAGTGTCACACGCAACGATGTCGTTTCGACATCGTTCAAGCGTCACAGAACACGTGACTTTTGAACGATATCGGCAACGATATCGTTAAGTGTGACTGTACCTATAAGTATGCATCCCACATGACATAAGTATAGCATTGCCATAGCATGTAATATATAATATAGGCAGCCATGGTCACATGACATCTACAAGGTTGTGTTTGATGAATGCAGCATAAGCCAAAAGAACTATATAACTAAACCCGGAGCCAATATCTCACTGCAACTGATGGCCAGACTCATATTGTCTCTTGCTTAGGGTTCTAATTACTTTATTTTTTTTCTTAGGAAGCCATCTCACCCAAACCTGGAAAATTTTATCAACCACATGACAAAAGGATCAGAAGCCCAGATGGATGGTACTTTAAGTAGTTTGCCACGTATTCCCAGCCATTCACTGTGTGAAATGGGAGAATTAACCCAAAAAGGTAAACTTTCTTTTCTGTATAATTTTGTGACATTCACGAATATAAAAGGGTGGACATTAATAAGAAAATGAAGACAAATGTGAATTTGTGAGACCACACTATGGTACAATGTTTAAGCAGACTCTTCAGAGAAATAGAGAATAGAGTCTCTGAGGCCATCTATTAGAAGTAACAATCCTAAAATCTACATAGACTCTTCAACCTGTTCCCGACTTCTGACGGTAAATAAACATTGACGCTTGTGTGCTTTGTGCAGCGCCACAATTTCTATACGGTCAGCAGTCTTGCTGAGATTTGGACCCCCAGAGGCTGCAAGCGCAGGGATTCCGGCGCAGAGTGCTAGCTCTGACCGGCAACATCATCAGTACCCGATGGGCTCAGGACCCGATCATGATGTCCTCCGCTGTTATCTCCCAGATGTCACAATCGTTATAAATTGCGGCATTTAGACGTTTGTGAGAACGACTGGGCTGCTTTTCTCACCCCTCCGGTCATGGGGATATTGAGGGTTTTCAAGTCAGCCGGCAGTCAAATGCTAACCTCTAGGCCGGCCAGGTATCATGGCCTGTTTACACCCAACCAGAGAGCAGGGTCTAACAGGCGATCTACAAGTGTAAATCTGGCAGCTCAACACATTGCAATGCATTAGACCACTGATCAGGATAATAACTTTTTTACTTAGTCTCTTCTATGGGACTTTTACTTTTTAATTAAAAAAATGTAAAAATATTTTTTTAAATCACAAAATAAAAAGCAAAAGAAATTATAAAAAATATTCTATTAATAAATACATAAATTTATGTAAGATAAAAATAAACCAAAAAATACCCATATTTGGTATCATTGTGTCCAGACCCACCCGATCTATAAAGCTGTCACACTGTTTATCCCCCTTAGTGCATAACATGAAATACTTAAGAACTGTGGCAAAAAAAACAATGCTTTTCATCATACTGCCGAAAAAAGTGTAATAAAATGCACTCAAAATGTCAAAAGTAAATAAAAATGGTATTGCTGAAAAAAATGGAAAAATTATAGCTCTCAAACTATTGTGATGCAAAACTTTTTTTTTAAATGTCTTCTTTTAGTGTGTGAGAAGCCAAACATAAAAGCCTGATGTATTTGGAATCAAGTGCAATGACCAAAAGAATAAACAGTCTTATCACTTATGTTAGTGAACGGTGTAAAAAAAAAAAAAAAAAAAAAACATTTTTGAACTCCTTTTCATTTATTTCTTCTGCCTCCCAGTAAGACTGGTCTCATATTTGTCCTGTGCTCTATGCTGAGTACTTACATCAGGGTTTTCATGTAATTTATGAAGTACGTGATTCACACACTGCCCCTGTTAGAACATTCACTATAATGAGGCAGAGGGAGTCAAGTTGGCATCTGTCCTGCCTCTGATCTGGCAGTCTCTGTATTTTTAAAGAGTAAAGGTGGTGTCACACCTGGCGACGTCGCTAGCGACATCGCCGAAAAAGTGACGTATCAGCGATGTCGCTAGCGACGTCACGCTGTGTAAACGAGCGGCGCGACCACGTTTTATCGCTGGTCGCAGGTTGACAGGTTTACGGGAGGAACCGTAAACCTGTCAACCGGCGACCTGCGATAAGGCTGGATCGCGCCGTGTGACATCGCCAGAGCGATGTCGGTGGCGATCCAGCCTATACCGCAGCGTTGCTGTGTGTCGCCGGCCGCAGCGATGCTGTGTGACAGCTGGCCAGCGATGTCGGAAGCGAGCGGGCACCCGCGCATCGCTTCCGACATCGCTGGCCAGATCGTGCTGTGTGACAGCACCTTAAAGGTACCGTTACAATCGGCAACATCATTGACCAAATCAAGGGCAGGGCGAAGTTGAAGCAACATCACTAGTGCGTTGCTACGTGTGACAGGGCAATTCAATGGCAAAAAGTTGCTTGAGCGGAGTTGCCAGGTTTATGAACATGTTCTGAAACCTGGCAATGTTGCTCAGGTGATCTGCTAGCTTTGCTCTATGTGACACCGCAATAGTGATGTTGAAAGCAACTTCCCCTATTCACTACAATGTTAAGGATCGCTCGCTGGGTTGCTTATACCCAGCGAACGAAAGTTGCTTTCAACATCCTAGTTGCGTTGCCTACAATATCTCCCTGTGTGACATCTACAAGGCAATCTTGGAAAAGTGGCAAAAACCTGCTCGCTCCTGTGAAGTGGCCAGCAACATTGCAGCAACGTTGCCGCGAGTAATGGTACCTTAAAGGGATCCTGTCACCTCCAAAACGTCACCTAAGCAACCAAAACATGTCCCTATCACTAATCTCACACTCCTTTTGTCTCCTAAAAGCATCTGTGAAAGTACATAAAAACGTTTTAATACTTAATCATTAGTGATAATTAGCAGGGGCTATATTCTTTAGCCCTTATGGCGTGTTGTTTTGCAGCCTGAATGATCCAGCCCTCTCTGTGCAGCTTCTGCTGTGATGTGGAGCTGAAGGCAGGAATAATGATTTGCATTCTGTGAGTGACAGAGATGGGGAGGGCAAAGCCTGCACAGCAGAAGCAGCACAGACAAAGAGAGGGTGGATCCTCGAGGCTGCAAAACAACATGCCTCAGGGCTAAAGAATATAGCCCCTGCTAATTATAATCACTAATGAGTAAGTATTAAAACGTTGTTATGCACTTTCACCGGATGCTTTTAGGAGACAAAAGGAGTTGGAGATTAGTGATAGGATGTTGCAGGGACATGATTTTGTAACTTAGGTGGCATTTTGGAGGTGACAGGATTCCTTTAAATGTCAATTAATTGAAAAATAATACTGCACTGGTTGTTAATGATGGGTGATGTAGCATCTAAGATGATGTTTTTTTGTGCCATATAACTTATTCTCTCACATTTTTCTGTGCTCTTTTAAAAACTACATTTTATGTCTGTGTGGGTGTGGCCAGCGTCTGCCAGCATAGTGTGTTTCCACAGCTCTATAGAGCAGCTGACAGTGAGCTGTGTGGGGAGCCAGCAGACAAGAGATTAATAGAGATTGTCACTAAGCTGTGTGGAGACAGGTGACAGAACAGAGAGCTTGTGAAGAGGAGTTTACATCCTAACATTGCTTAGCTCTGTGCTGTAATCTGATACATTGTTTCCTCACCTGCTGCAGCTAGCAGTGTAGGCCACGCCTCCTTTCCCTTATATGCATATATGCCCCAGATTCACTAAAGACAGATCTAACTGATAATAAACATGTCTGCTTCACACATGCAGTGCAGTGGGGGACACCTTGTGGAAGGTTTATGAATGGTTTTCCCCCAGAATTTTCTAATGAAGTATATTTGAAAGGTTATTAAAATCACTTGCTCTATATTATTACGAGATAAAAATGTAAACATCTGTTAAGTTTTAAGCGTTCATAAAAGCGCAGTCAGCCACAGTGGGTTTTTTTTGCGCGCTTCTAAAAAGACAGACACCACCAAACAGAGGTCAGACAGAGACCAAAGTATCTGACTGCCTCATTATAATGAAAAGATCAGTTGTGGGCTACGTCTGAATCGTATCATTTGGAGATTTAGAACTAAACCTCCAATGTAAGTGCTAAATGTGATCGCAATTAGTAACCTGTTCAATACTTCACCCACTGAGCATGATAAAAAAATAAACCACCATTGGTACATGAATACAACACCAGAATCAGCATCAATACATTACCAGGACCACCATTTGTACATGACTTTAGCACCAGAACCACTAGCGGTACATAGTACAGTTTTAGAACGTTATCAGTCTGCAGATTAACTGCAGATTGCTGGTTAATAGCGATATTTTTAACATGACAGGTTCCTTTTTAAACCATAATACAGAGTTTTGCAAAGGAAATTCACCATAAAAGTGTAATTTTTTGCCCACTAAGGTGACTAAGAGGGTAATGTGCTTCATTTGTTGATCAAAACACTGAAGGTTTCAATGTTTTCAGCAATCCCTAATTTTTAACTTTTTATTGTAGGTGTTGTGCAGCATTTACAGAATGGACAAATTCTAAGGGAAATTTACTTGAAAAAACACAAACTTCTCTCAAATGACTGGACAGCAAAGCAACTTTACATTGAATCCACTGGAAAAAGCAGGACACTGCAAAGTGGGCTGGCCTTACTCTATAGCTTCCTGCCTGGCTTTGACTGGAAGAAGATAAACATTAAACACCAATGGAGCAGTATATTCTGCTCCAATCAATGTGACTGTCCTATGAGGAACCACTACCTGGAAGAAGAGCAGCGTCGCCAGTATGGTTATAGGATTAAAAATGCCCAGCTAGAAAAGACCTATATTAATATGGCCAAAGTGGTTGGCGTACCCACTAGGTTATTAAGAGCCTCCAATCCCATTGACTCATTGCTTTGTCATTTTTGCCACAATGTTTCATTCCCATGTACCAAGAATGGCTGTATAGACATTGAGCACTTTAAGGTTATTAAGGCACATCAAATTGAAGATGAGCGGGAGAGACATGAGAAGAAGCTGTATTATAAGTATGCACTATTAGCAATTTACCCTCTCTTAAACCAGACTGTCAGCCGAATGCAACGGATAGCAGAAGGCAAAAGGGCCGAAGTGTTTGCCTTGTACTCCGCACATGATGTGACTCTTTCACCTGTCCTCAGTGCCATCGGTCTCACGGAGGCTAGGTTCCCTCGATTTGCTGCACGTTTAGCCTTTGAACTATGGCAAAACACTGACAAACAGAAAGAACACTACATCCGAATACTGTACAATGGGGAGGACGTCACTTTTCAGACTTCTTTCTGTAGAGAACACGAGAAGCTCACGAATCGGCCTCTGTGTTCCCTGTCAAAATTTGTTAACTTTGTGAAAAAAGAAATGTTCTCAGCATTGAACAGTACCAGTTATTCCGATGCTTGTCATCAACGGTTGTTGTAGAGTGGAATTCTTGACGAGACGCCTAAAAACTCATTGTACCATCGACAGCATCTTGGTTCAGTAACTGTGCAAATCAAAGTCAACATTAAGCTCCAGCAAGGTTTATGGTGACAGCACAGAGCAGATCCAACCTGCTAACCCAGCAGAGTGTCTGCCATGCAGATTTGTGCCACACTCACACTATCATTGATTACTGAAATGGTGACCAGCCTTCTATGTGAGGCATAAGGCAGAGATTGTATTGCGTTACATTAACTGCAATTTAACAAAAAAAAAAAATGCCTACCACAATTCCAAACCTTACAAATGTGACCACAATTCACCACAGTAACCTATAGTTCCTCATATGACTTTCTCAGGGGATCAAGAGGGGAATATACAGACAATATTAATTATAAATATTTGGCATCTATCGAATTTATACAATGTTTTTTCTATTGAGATGGTGGGAAATCTATCTTGACGGGAAGCAATCATTAGAAAATGACCTATTGTTTAAATCCGTTTCTTCTATGCTTATTGAATTTTTTGGTAATTTTTTTTCATACCGTGATTTTTATAAAAAAAAAAAATGCAGACTTGCAATTTCACACTAGCACTATTCTAGACTCCTTAATTCTGTTCTGTAAGGAATTTCACATATACATTAGTAGCAATAGACTCACTCTACCCTATTCTGCTCTATTCTAAGCATTTAAGGGAGTATGTGCAAAGCTCATTGTGACATCCAGGCTGTGATTGGTGAATCCTGTGTCTTCAGCTGTATATAGTGGTGTTACTTGTCATTTATTGTCTTACTGACAGTGATGATAATGAGATCTCTGAAAACTTCTGGAAGTTCTTCCTGAAAGAACAGGAAATGTGAGTCCTAAAAGAGATCCAGTGTGGAAATTGAAAGCTTTCTAGTTTGTTAAATGATGTGATGTAATGTGTACATGGACATATACACATATATCGACGTTGTTTCAATTCATAAACCAGTAGTACACATGATTATAGGGAACCTTATAATATATCAAAGAAATCTGCCACTTTCTCCAAGCGTTTTCAAAATTCTCGTTTCCCAGATAATCTATCTTCAATGAACAAATATTTTATTACATTACTGAGATGGGAGATGTAACCAGAAGAAGAGGAAGGAGCTCTGCCTCCATCCCCGTAATGTAGGAGAGAAGGACCATTTAATGGTTATAATAACCATTCTAGCTGCCGGTCAATAATGATGCTCTGTGTTAATCCAAAAAAAATATTAGTTTATCAATTCAACACGTTTTGAAGATGCCTAATCTCCATCAGGAAAAAGAAAAACCACAATCATTGTTTTTATTCTTTTTCCTGAAGAAGAGATGAGGCCGCGTAGAAACGTGTTGAATCAATAAACCGAGGTGAGCGCGTAAGATCACTTATATTTTTCTCAAACAAAACCCATTGCACGGTTTCTCCTTCCTAACATCTATCTCTATAATGTAACAATTGGTTTTCATTGAAGACAGATTTCACCTGCGAATTGAGAATTTTGAGAATGTAAGATCAGTGTTTGGAGAAGAAGCCAATTTCTTTGATTAAATACATTACAAAGTTTCTTACTTTCATGTGTATTATTGATCTAATATATAAATATAATATATATATATATATATATATATAAAAAAAGATTAAAACAATAGATATTCTTTAAATATGACACAACCTAATTTAAACAATAGGTAATTTTTTAGTGGTCCGTTCCCTTTAAGGGAGGACACGTCTGTATGGGCAGCTGTTTGCAGGGTCTTAGCTTTGTTTGCATGTGATACCTAAGAAATAAAAACATGGTGAATATCTGTATCTGACAATTGACAGCCACAACCACAACCACATACCCCATGTCCTACAAAGAGAGAGATGGGAAAAGGTTTCTCCTCTGTACAGAACACTAAATATCAACATAGACCTGTTAAAGCAGGAATATTGCTCCTTTATCTGCTGTCACATTTGACTTTTTAGGTTTTGAGTGGATTTACTCAAATAATGTATTTTCTATTAGCATTTGCCCTGTGTCTGGTAGAAATACACCAATATAAGGCAGCCACAGCCATGACACTTACTGAACTGTGCCTTGATCAATATGTGAGGATTGTAAATAGAAATAAAATAATAATGCCCCTGTACACGTTTTTATAGTCCAAAAATTCAATCTCATTACAATGTGGAGGATATTGCCTCATTCAGAGCTCCTTTTCCAGGGCCAGGAGAGCCGTGTCCCCCATCATAAACCAGAATACTGTGTAGGAGGAGTTTTCAATATTTAGCAATAGACTTAAAGGAGTCATCCTGGATAAATGTTTACTTTTACACAGGCTAAGGGACCTTTCACACTTGAGTTTTTTCCTGATCTGGAAGATCAGGAAAAAACCTTATTCTTACAGGATTCATTTTTTTGCCCATTGACTTTAATGATTTCAGGTAAAATCTTGTTGCTTCAGGTTTTTTCCTGAAATCATTAAAGTGAATGGGCAAAAAAAAGAATCCTTTAATAACTAGGTTTTTTCCGGATCTTCCAGATCAGGAAAAAAAAAGTAGAGGCCCCTTATATAGGTATGAAGTAACTAACATAGCTGTTAATCACTATCCCCGGGTCCAGTATCCGCTCGCTGTTGCGGTCTGGTAATTGTTAATTGGCTACAGCAGTTGCATCATTACTAAGGCTGCATACTCCCGATCAGTGTATGCAGCATCCAAAACGCTGCGTAGTACAGTATCGGCATAGTGGATGGGATTTGTAGAAATCCATGCCCACTATGCTTAACCTGACCACAGCGTTTTGACAGCTGCTGTGCGGGTTGCCGGCATTCCACTCCTCCGCAATATGTTCGTCTCCCATTGGGTGACTGCAGGGAAAAGTTGCCCTGCACCCCCCACATGGTGAGTCAGAACGGCTGCTTCTCCCTGCGGCCACCTGCGGGTTCACTCAGGTCCAACACGCAGCTCCTCCAGACTGTGAAGCACATACCCTAAAGCGCACATCATCACTGCAGCCAATCACTGAGCTTGGCAGCTCGCCACGGTAGATGGCCCAAACTGCTGAGCTCAGTTAATTGGCTGCAGCAATGAGGTGCGCTTTAGTCGTGATGCAACTGCTGCAGCCAATTAACAATTACTGGAGCAGCAATAAGAGCCGGCTCCGAACCCAAAGAGGGTGGGTAATATCTGTCTATTTTATGCAAATAAAAGCTTGTAGCTTGTACCAAGATAAGTATTGATCCAGTGTGAATGGGGACTAAAGGTGGCTGTGCTAAGTAATACTAGTATGATGCCTATATAGATGGTGATATGGAATTAAAAAAAACACCATATAAAAAAATCTAACTTTAAAGAGGACTGTTACCCCCCCTGGTGCTTGGCAAACTGAATTCAGCACTAATGCAGCATGTCTGCTGCATTCAGGAAAGGGGTCCCCCATGTCTATAGCCCCCCTGTAAGCTTTAATAAAGACTTTATAAACTTTACAGTTAAGAGGTCGCCTGGGTGGGATCTTATTAAGAAGTCATGGCTGCTGGCACAGTCCTCTCTGCCTCCTCCTTGTGTATTCCGCCCCCTCTATGTGTCTGCTGCCGCCTCCTCTTCTGCTGGGTCTGTCCTCCTCTTCTGTTTCCTGATGTCACACAGAGCTGGAGATAGGTGGGCAGAACCAGCAGAAGAGGATGTGGCGCAGACACATATAGGGGGAGGAACACACAAGGAGGAGGCAGGGAGGGTTGTGCCAGCAGCCAGGACCTCTTAAGATCCCACCCAGGGGACCTCTTAACTGTAAAATTTCTAAAGTCTTTTTTTTTTAAAAGCTTACAGGGCGCCTAGAGACATGGGGACCCCTTCCCTGAATGCTGCATTCAGTGCTGCATTTAGTTTGCCAAGCTCCAGGGGGGTGACAGGTTCTCTTTAAGAACCTGCTTTAGATATTAGACCATGATGCCATAATATAAAATGAATCTGCACAAAACTATTGTTGTATTGTACTTTGATTGAAGATGAATTTCAGTTTCAGCAAATAAAAGTTATTTATTGTGTGATAGAAAGCTCTGTGATTTTCTGCTTGGATCATTATGGTGTTTGAGATCTCGAATTGCAGTTATTCATTAGAAATATATATATCTTAAAACAATAACCTTAATTTGCTGAATATGGAATAGCTCTTAAAAAAAAATTGATTTCAGTCAGTTCAATTGCCATATTGCCCCAGTCATAAGCAAACCTGCCTACAAAGAAGATGTGAGTCTATTAAGGAATAAGTGTTCCTCCATAGCAGATCGTGGTAGCAATCTATAAGCCTCACTCTTAAATCTTTACAGGTTGGATATTTTACCCTGCTTGTTCTTCATGGGTTTTATGTGTGGGTAATGTTGTATGATCCTCACTTGTCCACAATCTATACGTAAAGACCAATGAAAACCCAAACTCCTACCTAATTACACTGTGGTGCTATTTGGTAAGTGAAACGTCCGTTTGAAGCTGAGGAATAAATGAGGACGGTCTGTCACTGAAGACTTTGCCTTCACACATGGGATTAAAGGGAACCTACCAGGTCCCCTGACTGTCCCCAACCACTACTATAGCAGTATAGGTGCAGTTTTCTTTACCTGATCAAGAGTTTTATGCGCCATACTACAGCAGCAATATTTGAAGAATGAGCTTTAATAATGAGGCAGGGCTAGTCGATAGCGGTGTCTCTTCCCCAGAAGCAGTCCTGTCTGGGATCTTTTAATCACCCTCCCTGGGTTTGGGTGTGTAATGTCTGCACCAGGACATGGAATGAATGAAGGTTGTCAGGCACCACCAGGAAGCTGTGATTAGAAGATTCAAAGCAGGACTAGTCCAGAAAGACTTGTCCTGCCCCATATGCGACCCTGCCAAACAAAACTACATGCTTCAAAGACTGCCGCATTATAGTAATCATATAGCCTAAAGAAATCTGCAACTATGCGGCAGGGACAGTCGAGGGAACTGGCAGGTTCTTTTTACTTGGCCAGCTATGGTAGCTTACGTAAATGCACATGCAATGTTTTAGCTGCAGTCATTTTTTCAAGAATTTTCCATTGGAGAATCTACGGCGTAATACGGTCATAGGAAGTGAGCTCATCCGCACACTGCTAACTTTTTCAGCTCGGATATTGACATGCCCTATGGAAGTCTGCAGCATGGTAATTCTTTCTGCAGATTCTCATAGGGGATTTAATTTTTGCAATGTGTACAGTGAAATGCGTGGGAAATCCAGAACAAAAAATATCATGTATTTTTCAGATATTGCAGTGGATTTGCTTCAGAGTCCACGTGAGAAAATCCGTCCCATGTACATGTTGCCTTAGTGTAGAAATGAGTGATTGTAGATTGCAGCTACTTGTGTTCTCTCTCATTAGTATGTTCTGGTCTCGTGCTCTTGTGTTTTATACGGTGTTACTTGTTTCATGAAACCCCCCATACTATTGTACTAGTTCATTGTCATACATGTTGCAGTTTTGTGTAAATACTGAACAGTTCTTACAGAGTCTACTGTAATCTGGACATTGCTTGAAACAAGTCCTTTCATGATGTATTTGTACTGTCTTCATTAAATTGTCACTCTATATAAGAACATCCCATAAAAAAAGTATACCGCACAATATGTTTTACAAGATGTCAGCGTTTATTGGGTTGCATACATCTGGACTTCATGTCTGTATTTTATCTTTCCTGCAAATATGCTGAATGATAAGTGTGAATAAAGCCTTGGGTTCCTTTAAAAAAAACAAACAACAACTTCCTGAAAGGTATGACATGATACATGGTGCATTGGACCACTTCACAGATAGAAAATCAGAGTTCACAGGATCAAACATCCTCTGGCGGACAACTGGACTTCGAGCCTATAGAGGTGGATGAGTTAAAGCACCACTCCTGCAGGTTTGTGATTTGTTTTTTTAGTTTTTTTTCACTGCTGGAGTGGAGCTTCAAATCTATGTCCCCTGACCCTACTCTTATACTCACCCTCCGGCTTTTTCATGTTCTGTCAACGCCACTACCGTTGATTTTCTTCGATTTGAGTAGCTTTGATCCACTGTCTTCTCGACCCTCCCCCTCTACCACCCAACCTTCCTCGTCCAAAGGAACCTTCTCCACCATGACAGAAGACCACCTCTCCTCCTTTCTAGCATGATCACACCTCACCACCTGCGCCCTCTCACCTCATCCCTAACCTTACCGCAATGCATCCCTGCCCTAACCCGTCTCTTCAACTTGTCACTGACTACCGGAGTCTTTCCCACATCATTCAAACACGACCTGATCACACCCATCCTCAAAAATCCTTCCCTCAACGCTGCATCCGTCTCCAACTATTGCCCCATCTCATTCCTCCCCTTCGCCTCAAAACTACTCAAACAACAGGTCTACTCCGAACTATCCTCCCACCTCTCCTGCTGCTCCCTCTTTGACCGCCTGCAATCCAGCTTCCGACCCCACCTTTTCACCAAAACAGCCCTTGCCAAAGTCACCAATGACCTGCTGACCACTAAGCAAACGACATTACTCCATCCTTCTCCTCCTCGACCTTTCTGCAGCCTTTGACACTGTCGACCATTCCCTCCTACTTTAAATTCTAGGATCTCTTGGCATCACTGGCCTAGCCCTCGCCTGGATCTCCTCTTACCTAACGGACCGGACTTTCAGCATCACCTACTCCCACACTTCCTCCTCACCCTACCCCTTATCTGTTGGTGTTCCCCAAGGCTCTACTACTCTTCTCCATTTACACCAGTGCTCCCCAACTCCAGGCCTCAAGGGCCACCAACAGTGCAGGTTTTCAGGATTTCCTTAGTATTGCACATTTGCTAATGTGATCATCTGCACAGGTGATCATTCAAACTCCTGTGCAGTACTAAGGAAATCCTGAAAACATGCCCTGTTGGTGGCCCTTGAGGCCTGGAGTTGGGGACCCCTGATTTACACCCATGGCCTTGGCCAACTCATTGAGTCCCATGGCCTTCAATACCACCTCCACGCCGACGAAACCCAGCTCTGTCTGGCCCCGACATCACCTCCCTACTATATAAAATACCTCAATGCCTGTCTGCCATCTCATCCTTCTCTGCCTACTTCCTGAAGTTGAACATGGACATAACAGAGTTCATTGTCTTCCCGTCTTCCCCCCCCCCCCCCCAAGTTCCTCCCCCACCTCACTGGACCTGTCCATCACTGTGAACGACAGTTCACTCTCACCCGTCCCCCATGCCAAGTGCCTCGTGGTTATCCTTGACTCCTTCCTCTCCTTCAAGCCCCACATACAAACCCTTGCCACCGCCTGCCGACTCCAACTCAAAAACATTTCCCGAATGCGCTCCTTCCTTGACCTCGACACTGCCAAAAACACTTGTCCATGCTTTCATCTTCTCCTGCCTCGACTACTGCAACCTCCTGCTCACCGGCCTCCCCGCTACCTCCCTCGCACCTCTACAAACTATCCTCAATTCCGCTGCCCGCCTAATCCATCTGTCTCCCCCCTCTGCCAAGTCCTTCACTGGCTTCCCACTTTCCAGAGGTCCTGGTTCAAAACCCTAACCCTGACATACAAAGCCATCCACAACCTGTCCCCTCCATACATCTCCGACTTGGTCACCCGCTACCTACCCGCATGCAACCTACGCTTCTCCCAAGAGCTCCTTCCCCCGTATCTCCTCCTCCTCCCACAACCACATACAAGATTTCTCCCATGCATCCACCATACTCTGGAACTCCCTATCCCAACACATCAGGCACTCCCCTACCGTGGGAACCTTCAAGAGAAACCAGAAGACCCACCTCTTCCGTCAAGCCTACAACCTACACTGAGACCTGTTCCACCGCACTGTCTCACCCTCGGCTTTCTCCGCCTACTGTCACCCCACCGGTCCCTTTAGATTGTGAGCCCATGTGGACAGGGTACTCTGCCCTACTGTACCTGTACGATCTGATTGTCGTCATTTTATGTTCTTGTCCTTGTTTGCCCTTACACATGTAAATCGCCATGGAATCTAATGGCACTAAATAAATAAATAACAATTTTCTCCGGTTTGTGATCTGCAGTCTCCTCCAGTGATGCATGGAGTGAGCAGAAGGTCATTCTTAAATGCAAGTCTATGACAGTCTCCTTCTAGCCTCATCCTGATTCTAATAGTTTCATTGAAAGCTTGTAATGTAACTTCTAAGTTCCAGTCAGCCAGAAATTGTGGTCAAAAGATGGGGCAATGAGCTTATTCGACAGAAAAAAATGCATCCTTCTGCAATTTGATGCGCAAATCAGATAGATCTGTGGATCTATGGATAGATGGAAAACATTGGACTGCACTTCAATGTCATCAGAGTGCATTCCGATAACTGCTAACTCACACAATGGAGACATTTTGTTCTCCATCTTCTCACTGTGCCTCATTTGAGAGAATCTGATCATGCTCTTGACACTCGAATCAAACTCTGATTAGAGTTTGATCAAAGTGTCATTAGCATAAGTGACCCTAGTCTCTCGAATGAGAGAATCTGTATTTGTGTGAACCTGTCCTATCACCAAGCCTTGGTTGACGTTGAGTAATGCTTGAGCTTATTGTCTTAGTGGAAGGTCCAGTGATGATTGAGATTCAACCTCTTCAAAGAAGATGTGAAGTTTTTTCTCCTTGGATTTTCTGGTACATTATTGAATTTACCTTGTCCTTCACATGCTGTAGGCTTTCAGTGCTAGAAGAAGCAAAGCAACCCCCGTGCAGCACCGAGCCACCGTCATGCTTCACTGTTCAGACATACAGCTAATCTGGAAAGGTGGGAGTTTTTTTCCCCATTGCTTCACAGAACAGAATCCCAAAACATCTGTGGCTTGTTTATATGGTTTTGGAAATTGACTTTTCTTTTGGGTCAGTAGATCTGTACATTTTGGAGTGTGGACATGGAGATTGTCAGCATTTAGTATGCACCATACAATATGTTTAAATCAGAGTTATAACTAGGGGTTCATCTCTGGGGGGGATGGGCCCCTAACCAGCATTACTGATTACAATTGTGGTCACGCACCCAACTTTTGGGTACAGGGGAACCTCAGTAGATGACTGTGCTGTTACTGAGAATACATCTACACAAAGACCAACACCAATATTACTGCCATATGGTGACATATAGTTGAAGACACCAGTGCTGTCAACATGCATCAGAGTACAGTGCAGTCAGATGGTGACTTAAAGCTGATGTTCTGTCTGATGGAGTCACTCACCTTTCCTGTGTTTTCCAACTGACTCAGCCCAACATTTCAACTTCTCCAGCTGCAACTCATCTGCAAAGCTTACAACTGAAACACATCTAACTTCTCCCATTTCCAGCCCTGTTCCCATCTATTTTCAACCAGCACAATCTACTTATCCTACCGATACCCAGTACTGAGCCGCTGCTGCCATATGGGTCTATAAAACTGCACCTGCTGTTAGAAGTAATGACCGCACTTCTCTTCAAGCTCCCTAGAAAACATTATTGTGCTTTGCAAGTGGCCTAGAAAAATGTTCACATTTTGCCTCTAGAAAGAAAGAATGCCCCTGTGCAGCTCTGATGGTCAATGAACTCTGAGTGTCCCTAAAACAGTAATGCTTCATAAATGCACACTTAAAGGGATCCTGTCACCCCCAAAACACCTGTAAACCTATTAAAAGCTGTCCCTAGAGCATATTAACACTTACCCTACACTCCTTTTACCTCCTAAATGCACATAGTCAAAGTGAATAAAAACGTTATTATAGTACCTCATTACTGATGATAATGAGTGACTATGCTATTCATAGTCACTCATCCAGGCTGCCCCTCTTCTTCATATCACGCCTGAATAGGCGTGATCTACATCACAGATTCAAATTGCCGCCTCCCTGCGCGCCTCCCTGCTCTCCCATTGCGTCCGGGCTTCAGTGTGGGGCTGTATGACGCGATCCGCGTCATTCCCGGCGCCGGGTGACGTATTTACACCCACGCCGCGCTGTCAGCTTCAAAATGCGCACATGCGCATGCCCATCCCCCCAGTAACCACACCACTGGTTGTCATTGATACAGTGCTCTCCATTGAGCACTAAATTGGGGTCTCAGCTGAGATTCCCAAAAAATTGTACTCAGACAGAAACCCCGATTAAGCCATTCACTTGCTTGAAGCCAACAAAATTGCTGTCGATCCTAGCCTCTGTCCAGGCAATATTCAGCTTTTTCAGATACGCACAAATATGTGTATAATGCGCTGTCTTTGTTAATTTAAGTGTGAAGCAGCTTTAAAGGAACCCTAAATGTAAATTTGAAAGCTTATAAAGGCTCAATGTAGCGGCTACTAAATTTTCTCAGCACTGTAAATATACAGTATGCTCATGGGAGCAGTCTGCAGTTACATTTCAGAATGTATATAATGTCATGGTAATTTTGGAGACAGGCGCCCCAGTCTTATCTATGTGCAGCTGAATCAACATTAGTTATCTATAAGCAGCATTTCCCCAAAGGAGGAAAGTCTTTATAGACAAAAAATGCTGCAAAGTTTTGAATGCTTTCAAAAATAGACTTGGTAATACTTAAATTGTTGTAAATTAACAAGATGCAACATGAATTAACAAAAGAGAACTATAAATCATTTCTTCTAGACACAATTTATGATGAAAAGCCACCTATTGGTGCCCCCGTATCATCAGAACAATCAGGGAATTGACCGAAGATAAGTAAATGAGATCCCGGCTGCTCTGCTATTAGCCAATTATCAGAATATTGAGGCTCTCATAGTGAGGGTATTGTATATATCCCTGGTTCCAGCAAAGGGATCATATATACACCTCCGGACCGTCACTGCCAAAGTTCCACAACAAGATTAAAACCGAAATTCCGCCACTGGACCCTCGTCTCACATAAGCCCGGTCCATGAACAGGATTATATCAGGCCAGGAACGAGCCCACAGTAGTATATAATATTAAACTAGCGCACGGACATGGGATTCATGGATCGAGATAAAAGAACCCAAGATTATATTTTATATTTAATAGCTGAAAGGGCTCACTAAATAATAATATATGTATGGTGGATTATACAGATATTACAGTCAGATATGCAAATAAAGGTAGAAGGTTACAAAAGATATTTGCAGTCAAATATATGACAGTTAACAGCTCCTTGGCTGCTGGCGGCAATACGGAGGGAGTGTAGAGCCATTGGGGTTACCTTGGTTACTCCTAACACACAACATGATGTATCCTCCTTGAAAGCCAAAACTGAGAAATGTGGCAAGCACTTTTTATCAACCAAAGATGCACCAATCGACCTCCCTTCTAATAACCTTATGTGGGCTAGATTTGGAAAGGGCTTTTTGAATAGGGATGGGCGAATCTACTCGCTAGGACTCGTTACTCGGCGAGTAGTAAGGGACTCGCAGGACTCGGTACTCTGCGAGTTTCCCAGTGATTACTCGCACGAGTCCAATGCAAATCAATATCAATCCTAGTTTTGTCAGAAACGCTGACAAAACTAGGATTGCCATTGTTTGCATTAGACTCGTGCGAGTAATCACTGGCTACTGTGCCAGTGATAGCAGGGAAACTCGCAAAGTAACTGCTGTTTCTTTGCGAGCCGAGTCCAGCTGTCTTCTCTGTGCAGCTCCAGGGTCCTAGAGCCCACCTGCTCACAGACATGATGTAGCAGTGCTGAGATTGTTCTCAGTCTGCTCATTCCCTGTGCATAGACATCTATCTATTCACAGGGATGAGCAGAGAGGACATCGCGTTTTGGACTACGTCGGACGGAAGAGGATTTTTTTAATTAAAGATGGAGTCCCTAATGGCTTTTTTTTTATTTCAAATAAAAATTTTTCTCTGTGTTTTTTAACCCTTTATTGGAGATTCTTAGTGGCTGGGTCAAACGTGGCCTGACATTAAGAATCTCGGGCTTAATACCAGCTTGTATAACAAAGCTGGTATTAACCCCTTTATTACCCAGCGTGCTACCGCCACCAGGGCCGCTGGAAGAGCGGGGTTCAGCGCCAGAGGATAGCGCTTCAATGAACGCGCCATCTTCTGGGGCGGCTGCGGGCTGCAATTTGCAGCGGGGGGTGCCCAGAAAGCTTGGGCATCCCTGCGCTGTGGATTCCAGCCCCCAGCTGCTTAGCTGTACCTGGCTAGACATAGAAATTGCGCGGAGCCCCACGCATTTTTTTAAAATTATTTCATGAATTTCAGAGTCAGAGTCTCAGAATTTCATGAAATAATTTAAAAAAAATGCGTGGGGCTCCGCGCAATTTCTATGTCTAGCCAGGTACAGCTAAGCAGCTGGGGGCTGGAATCCGCAGCGCAGGGATCCCCAAGCTTTCTGGGCATCCCCCGCTGCAAATTGCAGCCCGCAGCCGCCCCAGACGATGGCGCGTTCATTGAAGCGCCATCCTCTGGCGCTGAACCCCGCTCTTCCAGCGGCCCTGGTAGCGGTGGCACGCTGGGTAATAAAGGGGTTAGGGCCAGCTTTGTATTATCAGCTGGCCCTAAGCCCGAAATTTATGGCGGTCACGCCAATATTAGACATGACCGCCATGAATTTCTATTAAATTGTTTTAAAAAAACACAACACAAAGAAAATTTTTTATTAGAAATAAAAAAAAAAAAGCCATTAGGGACTCCATCTTTAATTAAAAAAATCCTCTTCCGTCCGACGCAATCCAAAACGCGATGTCCTCTCTGCTACATCCCCTGTGCATATATATAGATCTCTCTGCACAGGGAATGAGCAGACTGAGAACAATCTCAGCTCTGCTACATCATCTCTGTGCACAGACATTCATGTCTGTACACAGGGAATGAGCAGACGGAGAACAATCTCAGCACTGCTACATCAGGCAGCAGGCTGGCTCTAGGACCCTGGAGCTGGCAGCCAGAACACAGAGAAGACAGGATCTTATCTGTGCGAGTCAGCGATTACTTACAAAGTAAACGAGCAATGCAAATAAATGACAAAACTAGGATTGCTTCAGGCTGAAGCTTCCGAGACACATCTGCGATTTGTAAATCTCACACTACTCGCTATTACTCGCTTCCCCATTCATTAACATTGGACTCGCTAGACTCGCAACGAGTAGCGAGTCCTGGGCTCGGACTCGCTAGAGTCAAGCGATTCCGAGTAATTTAGGATTCGCCCATCACTATTTTTGAACTATAGATAAATATGAAATTGCAGCTTTTCTCATATCTCTGTCTCTTAGCATCATATGTGAAAGATACTGCTGTCATATGATCAGAAAGAAGCGCGGGAGTAGAGTGGGACAGTGACTGTTTAAAAAGAGAGAAACATTTAGAAAGTCAGAGAGGCAGTCAGTCAGAGGAAGACTGATAGAGCAGACAGGCAGTGAGTTAGACTTTGGGACTGGAGCCGGAGGAGCTCATCCCATGAAGGTGGGAGCCGTGCAAGAGCTCCAGAGACAAGCAGGGGTCCCAGGGACACGAGAAGTATGAAATCCACCCGTAGGGCCCGCATCCATTGCCAGTCGTAGGCAAGTGGAGGAACCAGGGCTGCAGAGAGTACCGGGCCCAGACAAGTTGAGGCGCTACAGGACTCAGTTAATAATCCGGAGGCGAATGTGACTTCAAATACAGCTGCCAAAATCCACAGTTAATCACTGAGAAGGTGGCCGCATAGGGCCAAGGGACTCAAAGGAGCTTGCCTGTGAGGGTCTGAGGCCACTGGATCGAGACACTCAGTGTGAGGTGCCGGGCAGGAGGGAGCAAGAAAGCATATGGAAGACAACCCAGTGAGGTACATAAAAAAGGGGTACCAGTCAAGTGCCACCAATCTTGCTGGGAGTTGCTGGATCCCTGGCTCGGAGAACACAGCACCCAGCTGGTTGTTGAAAGCAAGAACTGTGAGTAAACTGTGGAAATTGCACCCTGCTGTGTCCTCAAATTATTTACTGCATCACCTGTCCTGCACTACATTGATAACATATGCTAATTGACTTTATAACTGCCCTGGGGCCACGCTCTACGCGTGGAGAACGATAACAACTCTGTAAACCAATTCTTTTTATTGCACATATAAAATCAGGCAAAGGCCAAAGCGGCGGGTACAAATATAATGCAAGTTATAAATGTGCATCCATTTTCAAACACAAGAAAAGAAAACTATATACCTCATAGTATAGGGAATAGGGTGGGGGTTATGCAGTATATTTAATTATATATATAACACATCAACAGAAATGTCACAATATCCGTTTAGGAGAGGGTAGCATAATAGAGGAACTCATCCGCTGTCAAGTAATCCGTCAGCCAGGAATTGTCACTTCATTAAATTTGGAGCCAACCCAGGGGTCCCACCAGTTGAGAACCTTGGTCCTCTGGGGAAGATCATGCGAGAGAAGGAGTTCATGTGTCAGGTGGCGATTTAGTCTAACTGTCACCTCTCTTAGGGAGGGGCGGGTGATAACAACTCTGCTGCTCCACCAACCGCCCCAGTGGATATGTACCACAGCATCGGCCATCCATCTACCAAAAACCACGGGTGGCGTCACGATTCAATTCCCCATATAAACTTTTCTCCCATTTTGATTGGCACCACCGGGGCCACGGAGCCAGGTGAGCCACTGTGACATCCCCCAAGAGAACTAAAGACCCAGTTCAGAGTGTCCCACTGCCCTGGTGGGTGATCCAGTTATCTCAGTGGTCAATATTAATATAGGCAAATAGGAATACTGCACAGTTAAATGGAAATATGCATTATGATCCTATGTCTCGCCTGATGTCAAAATTAAGCCCGTCATATTTGTATGAGCTACGTGCAGCTTAATATTAATACCTGTTAACTGGCCCCGATAAGTCTGATAAAACCTTTTAAGCCAGCAGCCTTATGTCTTTAGGAAGAAAGTTCTCTGCCCCTGTGTACACACAGAATAGGAACAGGAATGGGCTCTATTGCTATGCAGGGGGTATTCCTTTCTTTCATTAAAATTTTCACCTATATGCCAGTAGAGAAGGCATCCTGTTTACAAAAGAAACTTGCTCTGGGCCCTGCAAGGGGTGACCGCACTATATGCCTCTTGTATTTCTGGTGCTGCCAATACGAGGATCTCATCGTATCCTGAGGTGAAAATAACAGTTTGTCTCTACAGCTGTTATTGTCATTCTCAGCTCAGGAGAGATACAGAGGAGTAGTGAGCATTTCTTGCGTGGTTATCCAGAAGGCATAGTGCGGGCACCCATTATGAGGACCCAGAACGGTGGGTGGGTTTAGGAGAAATAAAATGATACAACAGGCATAGACTGAGTGTGAATAAGTGTGTGTATGTGAGAGTGTGTGTGAGTGTGTAAAAAGAAGGTAAACCAGGATGGAGGGCATCACTATAAAAATAGATCAGAATGGGGGACATCACTAGAAAAGGGCATCAGGATGAGGGACAACACTAGAAAAGGGGATCAGGATGGGGACATCAGTAGGAAAGGGGATCAGGATGGGGGACATCACTAATAAAGGGAGTCGGGATGGGGGACAACACTACAAAAGGGGATCAGGATGGGGGACATCACTACAAAAGGGAACCAGGATGTGGGACATCACTACTAAAGGGGATCGGGATGCGGGACAACACTACTAAGGGAGATCAGGATGGGGACATCACTAGAAAAGGGGATCAGGATGGGGACAACGCTAGAAAAGGGGATCGGTATGGGGGGCATCACTAGAAAAAGGGATCAGGATGGGGGACATCACTACAAAAGGGGATCAAGATGAGGGACATCACTACACAAGGGAACCAGGATGCGGGACATCACTACTAAAGGGGATAGGGATGGGGACAACACTACTAAAGGGGATCAGGATGGGGGACATCACTAGAAAAGGGGATCAGGATGGTGACATCACTACAAAAAATGGAATCAAGATGAGGGACATCACTACAAAAGGGAATCAAGATGGGGGACATCACTACTAAAGGGGATCAGGATGGGGGACATCACTAGAAAAGGAGATCAGGATGGGGACAGTACTACATGATGAGGATCAGGATGGGGACATTACTACATGATGAGGACCAGGATGGGACATTACTACATAATGAGGACCAGGATGGGGACATTACCACAATATTGGGACCGTACATTACTAGAAGAAGGGGATCAGGATTTGTACTTTACTACATTGAGCAAAAAATTCTGGTATTACTAAAAATATCACTTAGTCCTACAAGGGATGCGGCCCACGATATAAAATGTTTCTATGTGCGGCCCACCAACCCAGCCGAGTTTGAGACCCCTGCATTAGGGGTTAGTGCTGAGCAGCAGATACTATTTTATTGATTTATAACCGATCTAAACATCTTAAAACTGTAGTGGACTGCTCAGTTCATAGTGTGTGAGGGCAGGGACAGTAGAAACTTTTTTTTTTTTTTATCTCCCCCGAGTTCCCATTTAAAGGTGTGTCCCAAAACCAAATTTAACTTTCATTCTAAATGTCTATTTATGTAAATAATTAATCTACTCACTTTTCTAATATATTTCAAATATAAATTCCCAAACATTCCTGTTTTACTCTAAATTCCTGCTTTTTTTTTTTCTTTTTTAAACCTACATTTTAATTGCTTGTCATTTGAGAATGCCCAGTGCATGCTGGAATACTCAAATTGGATGTCATCTTTGGGCATTGGCTCTAGTCACTGCTGCAGCCAGTGTCCCCACCCTGAGCATAAATCACTTGTACACTCATCTAAAGGAAAAGGGAAGGCAAAACTAGTCCCTGTACAGAGTAAGAGACCCTAATCACACAAAAAACAGCACCACCTCGGACCTGGCTCCCGAAAAGGCCGTCGAGGGGTTTTTCCCTTTTGCGTGATGACGAGTCTTTTTGCTATGTTGCAGGAGCCTCTTTTCAACAGAACACGAGGCCGCATGTTGCTTGTGCTTGCATTGCCTACACCTGCCACCATGACCTGCAGTGTATCTGGACATGTTCCTCATAGACCACATCTAGGACATCATTGGTCAGAAATTGCAAAGGGAGCTGAGAACAGTGGATCTAACAGATTTGCCTGCTCAAGTGCATTCATCAAGGCAGAATATTTCTAACACAGGTATTTAAAGTGTTATCTGGGATTGCTATAAAAAAATGTGCCTAAGCACTAACAGGCAGATGCCACCTACCAATCTGTTGTGCACGGCATGGATAACCACCAATCATCCCTGCCACTGAGCGGTCACAGACCTCTCCTGCCAGGTATAGCATGGTGTGGTTAACAGAGCAGATGTGGCTTCTTTTCTGCTCTTCTCTGTGGACAGGATGGGACAGCCGGTCTCTTGCTGATTGACAGATGGCTCCTCGCTACCTGATAGGGGGGAACCTGCTGTCAATCAGCATGACATCGGCTCTGACACTCGTCGACAGAGGGGAGAATCAGCCCCTCTGTCGATGTCACTTCAACAGAAGCGGCAAAATCACCAACAGGAGCAATCTCAGACCACTTCATGTTGGTGGTAACCGGCGGTGAACGGTGCCAGGCACAACAGGCAGGTGGGTGGCAGCTACCTGCATGCTAGTGCTTAGGCAAGATTTTTTTTTTTTATAAATCCAGGATAACCCCTTTAATAACCTCATTGATAATGGGTGATGTGTAGTGCCTGGGCTTCTGAGTGTGGCACTCACACTTTACGGAATAGTAACTTGTCCAGCAATTCAGTTTTTTCCGTGATTCCATACCTTTTCCTTTTCTTTACAATTTCAATGTTGAGGAGACGATATATTAACATTATACCGTAGTGTATAGACTCTAGGGCCTGTCACACGTGTCAATGTCGCCCGCGATATCGCTCATGCGTCACAAATTATTAATCCCCTGAGCGATGTGGAATTATCGCAGGTAAGATGTCACACGCGTCAATATGACCCAGTGATCTGGTGATGTCGCCATCTTGCGAGCGATTTTATTTAGTCGCTTGTACGGTGTCAAAATAGAAAATACGTCGCTGAGTTTAGTGTCACACGCAGCGATGCACAAGGTCTACTGAGCGATGAGCGACAGGTTTTACGTCTGGCAGTGAAACCTACGATCGGCGATCAGCGACATATCGCTGGTTGCATCTCTTGGTCACACGCTTCAATGTCGCTCCTACGTCACTTTTACGTCGCTTGAGCGACTGAAAATCCGTGACGCATGAGCGACATTGACAGCGATATCGACGCGTGTGACATCCCCTTCTCTCTGCACTTTGATAACCCATTGTGTGCATTCAGCTGCACACCAGAGATAAGGCCGCTCACAAATGTCTTCTAGCACCATGATATAGGACAAAAGAAGCCTGAGATTATTAGAGTTCAATATTTGTATATATTCTCAACAGTATCAGTCTAACGCGTCATATCATGTTGGTGCCACATTCAAGTCCTCTCATGCTTGTGGTATGAGGAACTGCTTGTTATATTCATTTTTGCCAGGTGGGGGCACTGTTACATTATTGAATTGCAAAGTAGATAGTAAACATGACCCATGCATGGCTGCAGGAATCCAATGTGTACAGCTCATAACAATATATGTAATGCAAGAAAGTGACATGACCGCAGCAATTGTGTTCTTGGATGAATTCTGCTGTGTATTTTAAGGATCGTGATTTGGGGGGCTTTCATAAATTGTTGATTACAATGACATTTTATGGGGGCGCTATGTCCTTGCAGGCCGCATGATGACCAGATATTAACCCCTTCACCACTGAGCAGTTTTCCTCCCCTTCTTCCAAGAGTCATAACTTTTTTATTTTTCCATCAGTATAGCCATATGACGGCTTGCTTTTTTATGGGACGACTTGTACTTTTGTATGATATCATTTATTTTACCATACAGTGTTGGCCAAAAGTATTGACACCCCTGCAATTCTGTCAGATAATACTCAGTTTCTTCCTGAAAATGATTGCAATCACAAATTCTTTGGTATTATTATCTTCATTTAATTTGTCTTCAATGAAAAAAACAAAAAAGAATTGTCCTAAAGCCAAATTGGATCTAATTCCACACCAAACATAAAA
>JARQOC010000001.1:105950410-106075220 GCA_033576535.1 Allobates femoralis
AAATGGAAATTGGCTCAGCAGACATTTTTGGCATCAAAACTAAATTCGGATTCCCCCCTCCCCCCACGTATTCCATTACCTGTATGATGAATAGCTCTGACCACATCGTCACCTGCAGACCAGGTAGAGGGGCAGCTGTGGGAATCAGCACCGTTGCCCATACACTCGATGGACTGCTCTATTTAAAGGGGACCCGACAGGCGATTCACTCTGTCCAGACCGCAGGCAGTATGAATGGCAGCCAGGTGTAATAACACTGCGGCATTTCAGTGAAGCTATACATTGAAGATCTACCAGGAAACTCCAACCGTACACTAGACCACTCAGGGTCTCTGGGCGGCTCCTGCCAGCATTGCTCCAGGTGATGGACATCTCTCCTTCGTGTGCTGTGAAGAGCCGGCCAGTGACAGCATTGTACTCTTCTCCCTGGCTATTGTCAGACTGGATATTCATAGTATGTTTTCCCTGAAATGCCAGAGAGAATCCCCTGACAGGTTTCCATTAAATAGGTAATCAATAATTTAAACTGTTCACCTTCTGAAAAAGAGAATAGTGGGGTTTTATCTTCTGGATCCCCCTATTCTGAAAATGAAGGTGCTGCAAGCTCTAGATTAGCACAGACACCTTCACTGCTGCTCTCCAAGCCACCGCCATTGCAGAGAACGAGAGCTCTGCTCCATTCATATACATGGGGTCGGCTGCAGCTTCTTGGGTGACTAAGGGGCACCGCTGTGCAGAAACAATCAGTGCTGCCCCCTTCATCTCCAGGATCCTCCTCTGAGCATACAATGATGGAGCAGCCTTATGATACACCACTTTATATAATGTAACACCCCTTTGGCCATACATGTGATACTTTTGCTAGCAAATTGCACTAATAGAAGGTCACCGCGCCCTTCATACCGACAGGTGGGGTGTCCGGGTTCACATAGCAAAGGTTCACTCATATTATTAACAGAACTTCTCTACTAGTAAAACTTGCTTCACATTTAGATCCAGAAACATTAGCTTTTAGACTAGAGGAAAAAGGACTTAAGTGTCAGTTTCTTCAAAGTTACACCCAGGAATACCAACCTGTATATAATCAACAGGATTCTTTCCTTCCCCCTCTTCAGAAACCAGTGCTTTTCCCTGTTCTCGGAGGTATAGACTCATGCACTCACACATTGTCTTCAGGCCATTCGGGACTCTACTGAACAACTTGTACATACACGCTAGATCTGAAAGGAAACGCCAAAGAAAAACAAAAGTAAAAGGGATGAAAAAAAGGAATAAAATCTGTGTGCGTTCATAAAGGGAAAACACTTTGACCCTACAAGAAGGTGACCATCAAAACCCGCTTACAACCAGTGGTAGGAGAGAGTTATCAGGAATTCTGCAGTCTATGGCTATGTTCACACTGGGTGTTTTTGATCAGTTTTTGGAGGCGTTTCTAACTTTTTCCACTGCAATAGAGGATCAGCTTTTCAATTAAACACACCAGAAAACAGATAGTTGTTTCTGATCCATTTTTTATCCGCTTCTTCTGGTGCAGTTTTTTTACCCCCCATATACACTGTGTGCAGAATTATTAGGCAGATGAGTATTTTGATCACGATACTTTTTATACATGTTGTCCTACTCCAAGCTGTACAGGCTTGAGAGCCAACTACCAATTAAGTAAATCAGGTGATGTGCATCTCTGTAATGAGGAGAGGTGTGATCTAATGACATCAACAGCCTATATAAGGTGTGCTTAATTATTAGGCAACTTCCTTTCCTTTGGAAAAATGGGTGAGAAGAGAGATTTGACGGGCTCTGAAAAGTCCAAAATTGTGAGATGTCTTGCAGAGGGATGCAGCAGTCTTGAAATTGCCAAACTTTTGAAGCATGAACAATCAAGCATTTCATGGTAAATAGCCAACAGGGTCACAAGAAGCGTGTTGGGCAAAAAAGGCACAAGATAACTGCGGAATTGAGGAAAATCAAGCGTGAAGCTGCCAAGATGCCATTTGCACCAGTTTTGCCATATTTCAGAGCTGCAACGTTGATTGAGAACATAGTTGTTGATCAATAATAAAAATAATCCTCTACAATACAACTTGCCTAATAATTCTGCACACAGTGTATAATGGTTACAAGAGGAAAAGCAGATCAGAAAAACGCCACAGAAAGACATGCTTCTTTTTGAGGATAATTTTTCAAGGGAAAAAATGCTGCAGATATGAAATGCCCAGATAAACAGCAAAACATGAACACTCATTCACCTTGCTGGGATTCCATTTGAGTGATGTGTTTCAATACATTTTCAATGCAAAAAACGGATAAAAGAAACGATTATAAACTCCCAATGTGAACATAGACACACCTAATCCAGCACTGATGCCCCAATAGATGGCGCCTTTAGGCCTTTACTTTTGTTCCAATGGGATGAGCAGAAGTGTCCAGCAGTGTCAGAACTGCTATCAACCTCTAATAATGTCTAATCAGGGAAATGACCACTAGAGGGCGCAGTTGCACCTCCGCAGTAACTTGTGCTACCAAATGACACCTAACGTGCTCTGCTCTCCTTGTAGCCAGTGCTAACCAGACAAAAAAAAGACCACCATTACCTTCCATTTCTTTGTATTCAAGTCAGTCTATAGTAAAATGTTCTGAACTCTCAGTGAACTGCTCTCCTCTCTATATGTCATTTGTAGAGGCAGACCGGAAACCGGCAGCACAGCAGCTTTACGGCTGATACCTCCGCTCACTGTTGTAGGTTCTCTGACCCATAAACTCTAGCCGCGGACAATTAGCCACAATTACACCTTCAGTGAGCTCAGTACAAGGCCATCAGTAGTACCTAACGTAAGTGAGCCAGAGGTAACCTATTCCACACGGCGTCCTTGTTACATTAACGGGGTATTCCCATCTCCAAGATCCTATCACAATATTCTCCTGCTAAGCAATGTCTTTTCCTCATGTGCAGGGCATTGCAGGACGTTGCAGGACGTTAGATATTAATGCAATACCTGCCTTTCCTATATGTGTGGCCATCACTATGGATACCCAAACGTCTGCAATGTCCTACACATGAGGAAAAGACATTGCTTATCAGAACTAGACTGCATTTCTAATTGGAAGTATATGGTAATAGTGTTATTATTACACCAACTACATATTGGGATGGGATCATGGAGGTTGGAATACCCCTTTAAGCACCAACCTTCACCTGACAACAACTTTAACGTTATCTTGCCTAAAGATGAAATAGGGGGTCATCATTGACACGTAAACACAAGATGAGCCAAGAAGATGTGATTTACCTAAGGCGGCCGTCACACGCATCAATTTCCTGCACGATATCGCTTAAGCGATCTGCTTTTTAATCGCTTAAGCGATATCGTTTGTGCGTCGCTGCGTGTAATCAAGCATGTGTGACACCACGATGAACAATCTCCCAGCGGCAGAGCCTATGCTGGGAGATGGTATCTATGGTAAACGTCGGGTTACTAAGCGCCACGTGGCGCCTAGTAACCCGATGTGTACCATAGTTACCAGCGATCTCGCTGCTCCACATCACTGGTGAGTCTATCTGTGTGACAGCTCACCAACGATGTGAGCGATAATGTTAGCGATCGCGCGTGCATCTGATCGCTAACAATATCGCTCACAAGATTGAAGCGTGTGACGGCCGCCTAAGGTAGCAGTAATGGATCTCTTCCACAGACATGTGAGTCTATACGCGCAATACATTCATGATCGCTGGCTTTTTGACCTGCACACATCACAAGAACGGTGCTCTTTGCCCCCCATGAGTACAGAGCGGGGTGCCCACTTCTCCCATTAGTCTATAGGAGTCACACATGCACACTATGGCTCCACTCATCAGACTGATCTAGACGTGTGGCATACCCTCAGTCTTTCCATTCTTTAACATATGAACTAGTCCAGAGTTCTCCATCTCCACAATAGTCTTCATGTGCTTGGAGATGAGCTCCCGCTCCACCACCTTCACAATGGGCTCTTCTGTGGATTTATCTAGGCAGTGCATGACTCGCTCGATCTCTTCATTAATTCTAGCCTCTACTTTCTTTATATACACTGAGGCACTATTTTCTGCTAAAAACTTCTGGCTTTCCATCTGTGGAGAGAGAAGGCTGGGTCAGGATTGAATGACAAAAGCTTGCCAGAAAGTGAGGATATTATACAAATGGTTTCCATGAAGTGTGATACAGAGGACGCACGCTGCCGGCCTGAACACGTGTGCTAACACAAAGTATCACCCTTGGGGTATGTGCACACAGGACGTTTTTACTGCAGCCAAACCTGTGCAGATCTCTAGGATGTCTATATTCCTTGACAGGAGATTTGCTCGCTCTTGTCTGTGTTCTTACTACGTTTTTGTCGTCGACTGCAGTGAAAAAAAACAAATCTGAAAGAATTGACACGTTCATTCTTCTCCAAACGCAGCAAAACCTGGGGGGGGGGGGGGTTTACACTTTCTACAGAGAACAAAAGTCAATGTGTGGAGACAGCTTTTCTCTAAATCACATAGGTTTTTCTGCAAAGTCCAAACGCAGGTATAGATTAGCATCCATTCATAAAACCATAGTAAAAACGCAGGTATAGATTAGCATCCATTCATAAAACCACAGTAAAAATGCAGCAAAAACGCAGTGTGTGCACATACCCTTCGGGGTCACTTCACTCAACCAAATGCAACAAGCACTGAAACCTTTTATAGCCCCACAAGTAGACACAGAGATTGATGGAGTTACTGCAGTTAGGGGGGTGTGGTGGCCCTACTCGACCACATACAGATGGTATGCTTGAAAGTTTATTATAATAACTTGCTCTACATTATTATTATTATTATTATTAAATAAAAATATAAATGGTGGTTACACTTTAAGCCTCTACTGGTCTTGTGCACCACAAAAACTTTCTTTCTACGGTACAATAAAGTGATGTTGACACCCTGCAAAACAAATACTTTAAGCAACATATGTCACTATCCAAGAACACTGGCATACGGTTCAGCCATCAGAGGTGTACGCGGAGAAAGCCTCCTGATATACACCTCCAATGGAAGATGTGAACAGAGAGTATTCACACCTAACTTCTGACCTACACAACCACCACATAATATTAAGAGTAACAGTCTCCTAAAGAACGACATTGTGTAAAGTGAGCACACACTGAGCACACACCTGGAAGAACTCTGCAGACATTTCCAAAAATGGGGCTTCAAAATCTTCTTCATACACAGACCTTCCTTCCAAACCAAGGATCATCAGCATCTGACAGGCATTTCTTATGGCGCCCCTGGAATATAGTAAAAAAAAGAATGGTTGATAATTATATGGAAAACTCAACTACACTAAACCAACTGTGTACAGGCCATTAAAGTGTAAGGAGTCTGTGCAGTCCACGTCTTCCCTGTATATTGGGTACTACAAAAAGACACTCCTGGTGAAGTCAAATGTGGCAATGTCGGCCGGTCTATACACCAATAACAAGCAGAGGATTGACTCTAAGTTGTTAGGCTGCATTGACACACAGCGTATTTCACCATTTATGCAGCGCTATTTAGTGCTGCGTCAATGCAGCGCCTTAATGCATCCCAGAAAGAGCAATGGCGTTTGCTGAAATGTGTTCACATGGTCCATAATTTTGCAGATGCACCTTGTGCTGTAAAGCGCATCCGCAGACAGAATGACAATGTCAATTCTTTTTGTGCTTTCTTCCTGACCTTCCCCACCTCGCTGCGTTCGCCTGGAGATCTCTCTTCATACCGGCACTGTAGGACCTTAAAAACAGCACCATGTGACTGAGCGACGTCACCCGGTCACATGGTGCAACAGGGTCCTAGAGGCTGCGCTCGCTGCGGCCTGGTGGGGGATCAGAAGACACCAGCAGTCATCGACTGAGTGGGGAGAGTTAAATAAAGCGCAGGGGTGTTCACACACAGAACGCTGCATTCTGTGAGGATCCGGTCTTGGTGCAGTTTTGCATCAAAAATCTCTCAAACGCTGTGTGTGAACATAGCCTTAGGCTCCAGTTTACCAGCCTGCCGACTTCTCTCTGTGTGCCTTGGGACACAGGAGCTATCAACAGGAGGTGAACGAAAGCTGCTGCTTCTCACTTTTGCTTAACTCATTTGGTTCCAAGGCGGGCGAGAGACATCGGCAGTGATTGGACACCAGGCACAACAGGCAGGTAGGTGGCAGCTATTTGACTGTTAGTGCTTAGGCATATCTTCCCCCTCCCTCCCCACCAAATCCTGGATAAGTTCTTCAGTGCAAGCAAAAAAAAAATGTTTATAACTTTTTAATGGGGCACCCTCAGTTATATACAAAAAAATAAGCATTGACCTGCCACAATCAGATCTTTTAACCCCTTCATGACCGAGCCTATTTTGACCCTAAAGACCGAGGCATTTTTGGCAATTCTGACCAGTGTCCCTTTATGAGGTAATACCTCTGGAACGCTTCATTGGATCCAAGCGATTCTGAGATTGTTTTTTCGTGACATATTGGGCTTCATGTTAGTATTAAATTTAGGTCGATAATTTTTGCGTTTATTTGTGAAAAAAATCAAAAATTTGGCAAAAATTTAGAAAATTTAGCAATTTTCAAATTTTTAATTTTTATTCTGCTAAACCAGAGAGTTATGTGCCACAAAATAGTTAATAAATCACATTTCCCACATGTCTACCTCACATCAGCAAAATTTTGGAAGAAAAAAAAAATGTTGGTAGGACGTTATAAGGGTTCAAAGTTCATCAGCAATTTCTCATTTTTCCAGCAAAATTTACAAAACCATTTTTTTAGTGACCACATCACATTTGAAGTCTCTTTGAGGGGTGAACATGACAGAAAACACCCAAAAGTGACCCCATTCCAAAAACTGCACCCCTCAAGCTACTCAAAACTATATTCAAGAAGATTATTAACCCTTCAGGTGCTTCACAGGAACTAAAATAAAGTTGAAGGAAAAAATAGACATTTTAATTTTTGTAACAAAAATGCTCTTTTAGCCTCAATTTTTTCATTTTCACATGGGCAACAGGATAAAATGCATCCTAAAATTTGTTGGGCAATTTCTCCTGAGTACATCGATATCTCATATGTGGTCATAAACCACTGTTTGGGCGCATGGCAGGGCTCGGAAGGGAAGGAGCGCCATTTGAATTTTGGAGCCAATTTTCTGTTCAAAAAGTAAAATGGTGCTCCTTCTCTTCTGAGCCCTGCCGTGCGCCCAAACAGTGGTTTATGACCACATATAAGGTATCGGTGTACTCAGGAGAAATTGCCCATTAGATTTTGGGATGTATTTTATCCCTTTGCCCATGTGAAACTGAAAAAATGTAGGCAAAAAGAATTTTTTTTTTGAAAAAAAAAGTGTTTTTTCATTTTTATGGATGAATTTGTGAAGCATCTGGGGGTTCAAAGTGCTCACTATGCATCTAGATATGTTCCTTTTGGGGTCTAGTTTCCAAAATGGGGTCACTTGTGGGGGAGCTCCAATGTTTAGGCACACAGGGACCCTCCAAACGCGACATGGTGTCCGCTAACAATTTGAATGGAAAATGAGCTCAAATTGTTAGCGGACACCATGTCAGGTTTGGAGGGTCCTTGTGTGTCTCTACATTGGAGCTCCCCCACAAGTGACCCAATTTTGGAAACTAGACCCCCAAAGGAACGTATCTAGATGCATAGTGAGCACTTTGAACCCCCAAGTGCTTCACAAATTCATCCATAAAAATGAAAAAGCACTTTTTTTTCCACAAAAATTTTCTATTTTCATTTTTACGGATCAATTTGTGAAGCACCTGGGGGTTCAAAGTGCTCACTATGCATCTAGATACGTTCCTTTGGGGGTTTAGTTTCCAAAATGGGGTCACTTGTGGGGGAGCTCCAATGTGGAGACACACAAGACCCTCCAAATGCGACATGGGGTCCGCTAACAATTTGAGCTCATTTTCCATTCAAATTGTTAGCGGACACCATGTCGCGTTTGTAGGGTCCCTGTGTATCTCCACATTGGAGCTCCCCAACACGTGACCCCATTTTGGAAACTAGACCCCCCAAGGAACATATCTAGATGCATCGTCAGCATTTTGAACCCCCAGATGATTCACAAATTCATCCATAAAAATGAAAAAGCACTTTTTTTTTCCACAAAAAAATTCTATTTTCATTTTTACGGATCAATTTGTGAAGCACCTGGGGGTTCAAAGTGCTCACTATGCATCTAGGTTCCTTTGGGGGTTTAGTTTCCAAAATGGGGTCACTTGTGGGGTCACTCCAAAGTTTAGGCACATAGGGGCTCTTCATATCCTACATGGTGTCCGCTAATAATTCCAATTGTTAGTGGACACCATGTTGCGTATGGAGAGCCGCTATATGTCTCCACATTGGAGCTCCCCCACAAGTGACCCGATTTTGGAAACTAGACCCCCTAATGAACGTATCTAGATGCATAGTGAGCACTTTGATCCCCCAGGTGCTTCACAAATTGATCCGTAAAAATGAAAAAGAAACTTTTTGTGGAAAAAAAAGTGCTTTTTCATTTTGATGGATGATATTGTGAAGCATCTTGGGGTTCAAAGTGCTCACTATGCATCTAGATACGCTCCTTAGGGGGTCTAGTTTCCAAAATGGGGTCACTTGTGGGGGAGCTCCAATGTTCAGGCACACAGGGAGGGGCTCTCCATACCCAACATGGTTTCCGCTAATTGGAGCTAATTTTCCATTGAAATTGTTAGTGGACACCATGTCGCATATGGAGAACCTGTGTGCCCCCAGCACAAAGGCAACTGGAAGAGTTGGGGTACAGCACCAGAAAATGCCGCCTCTAATGAATGCGCTATTTTCTTGGGTGGCTGTGGGTTGCAATTTGCAGCGTGGGGGACCCACAACATTTGGGTCTCTCCACGCTGAGGATTCCAGTCAGCCAACTGCCAAGTTGTACCTGGCTGGCTACCAAAAATACAGTGAAGGCCTTTTTTTTTTTATTTCTAGAACTAATTCTAGGAAAAAGAAAAATGACATGGGGCTCCGCTGTATTTTTGGTCCAGCCAGGTACAACTTGGCAGCTACAGACTGCCAGCAACCCCCAGCTGCCTCGTTGTACCTGGCTGCAACCAAAAATACAGCGAAGCCCTTTTTTTTTTTATTTCTAGAACTAATTCTAGAAAAAAAAATGACATAGGGCTCCGCCATATTTTTTGGCCCAGCCAGGTACAACTAGGCAGCTGGGGGCTGGAATCCTCAGCATGGAAAGGCCCAAGCGTTCTGGGCCCCCCATGCTGCGAATTGCAGCCTGCAGCCGCCCCAGAAAATGGCGCATCCATTGAAGCGCCATTTTCTGGCGCTGTACCCATGCTCTTCCAGTTGCCCTGGTGCCGGTGGCAAACTGGGTAATAAAGGGGTTAATGCCAGCTTTTTATTGGCAGCTGGCACTAAGCCCGAGATTCATAATATTGGGCCAATGTTAGACCCGCCATTAGGAATCTCTGGTAAGTAGTCAATAAATACACACAGAGAAAAATATTTTTATTTGGAAAAAAAAACACAAACAAAATTCAGACTCCATCTTTATTATAAAAAGATCCGACGTAGTCCATAACGAAGGTCCCACGACGCTCAATCGCCTCCGACGTAGTCCATAACGAACGTCCCACGATCGTCATGCAGGCGGATCGGACTGCAAAGTAGCGATCTGACAGCCCGGGTGCAGTGATCCACACCGGGGCTGTGAGATCGCTTTCTGCAGTTCGATCCGCATGCAGGCAGATAGGACTGCAAAGCAGCGATCTGGCATCTCGGGTGCAGCGCCGGGGCTGCGAGATCGCTTTCTGCAGCTCGATCCCCATGCAGGAGGATCGGACTGCAGAGCAGCGATCTGGCAGCCTGGGTGCAGCGCAAGGGCTGCGAGATCGCTTTCTGCAGCTCGATCCCCATGCAGGAGGATCGGACTGCAGAGAAGCGATCTGGCAGCCCGGGTGCCATGCCGGGGCAGCAAGATTGCTTTCTGCAGCTCAATCCCCATGCAAGGGGAATCCCCTGCATGGAGAGCAAGCTGCAGAAAACAATCTGACAGCTTGGTTTCAGTGATCCAGTGGATCACTGCACAGTTTGGATCACTGCACCCGAGCTGTCAAGATTGCTTTCTGCAGCTCAATCCCCATGAAAGGGGATTCCCCTGCATGGAGAGCAAGCTGCAGAAAACAATCTGACAGCTTGGTTTCCATGATCCAGTGGATCACTGCACAGTTTGGATCACTGCACCCGAGCTGTCAAGATTGCTTTCTGCAGCTCAATCTCCATGAAAGGGGATTCCTCTGCATGGAGAGCAAGCTGCAGAAAACAATCTCACAGCTTGGATTTAGTGATCCAGTGGATCACTGCACCTGAGCTGACAGATTGCTTTCTGCAGCTCAATCCCCATGTAGGGGGATTCCCCTGCATGGGGATCAAGATGTAGAAGGCGATCTGACAGCTGGGGCACAGTGATCCAGTGGATCACTGCGCCCAAGTTGTCAGAGGAGGGGGAAGACCGGAGCTGGGCGGAGGCGGCGGCAGCAGCAGCAGGAGGACCGGCGGGCGGAGGCGGCGGCAGCAGCAGCAGGAGGACCGGCGGGCGGAGGCGGCGGCAGCAGCAGCAGGAGGACCGGCGGGCGGAGGCGGCGGCAGCAGCAGCAGGAGGACCGGCGGGCGGAGGCGGCGGCAGCAGCAGCAGGAGGACCGGCGGGCGGAGGCGGCGGCAGCAGCAGCAGGAGGACCGGCGGGCGGAGGCGGCGGCAGCAGCAGCAGGAGGACCGGCGGGCGGAGGCGGCGGCAGCAGCAGCAGGAGGACCGGCGGGCGGAGGCGGCGGCAGCAGCAGCAGGAGGACCGGCGGGCGGAGGCGGCGGCAGCAGCAGCAGGAGGACCGGCGGGCCGGAAGCGGAGGCGGCAGAAGAAGGAGGACGTGAGCGGTAAGAAGAAGCGGCTGGGGGCGGGCCGGAACCAGCGTGCGACGGGGGGGCCGGAGCCAGCATGGACAGGGGGATCAGCGGGGGGGGCCGGAGCCAGCATGGGACATGGGGAATGAGCAGGGGGCAACCCGGAGACAGCGGGGGACAGGAACAATGAGCGGGGGACCGGAGAGAGCGGGGGACAGGGGGATGAGCAAGGGGGAGCCGGAGCCAGCGTGGGACAGGGCGGATGGGGGGGGGGGGGGCAGTAACAGGAAGGGGCAGTGGGCATGAGCTGGGGGAGCAGGAGGAGCCAGGCGGCAGAGAAGCAGGCAGGAAGGGACCGCATACTGTGCACAGTCGCGGTAATTGCCGGTTCATTTTTAACCCCCAATTACTGCGACTGTAGCCTTGGGGGGGCCAATCCACCCCCCCTGGGCTTTAGTACATGTCCCCAACTACCTGCAGCCCGAGTGACAGGTCAGTGAGACCCTCACTCGAGCTGCAGGAGTGCGTTCCCCAGATGTCTCAGCATCTGAGACATCGGTCGGGAAGCAATTGGTTTTCATGTCTCATACGCTGAGACACGTGTCGGGAAGGGGTTAAATGAGGTGCAGATGGGAAAAATCCATAAAGTTTGAAGGTTGGTAATGGGCCTTCAATTTGTGTATATCTGGCCGAATTTTTTCTGCATTTTTAGTTTGTTTATTTTTCAATAAAAACACTGTGTCAAGGGGTGCCCTGTGGAGAGATCACACTTTCTAAAATAAGGACCGCCCTGGGCCCTCGTGCCAATGAATTTAGTCACATCTGGTAACAAGGCATCAGACACTGGAGTAAATATCTGGAGTAAGATGTGCCATTGAAGATGCGTCACTTTTGGTTGAATTTGGCAGGCGGGTGTAGCCTCATGCTACATATTGGTGTGTAAATGAACAAACCACTTAATGAATCTGGCCCTGTGTCTACCTTCACACCAAACCGCAAAAATAAAGCAGACGTGCCACCCAACCTGAGATAGCGGCTTCATATAGGCCAGGGGTGGGCAGCTCCAGGCCTCGAGGGCCGCACACAGTCCAGGTTTTCTGGCTATCCTTAGCATTTGACAGTTGGAGCCATCACTTGTGCAGGAGATTACATTACCAACTGTCAAATGGTAAGGATATACAGAAAACCTGCACTGTGTACGGCCCTCGAGGCCTGGAGTTGCCCACCCCTGATATAGGCCTACAAAGCCGTTAACTCCGGTCTGAAGACACAGTGGTTGGGCAGTGTCTGCCAACTCAAACATTGACCACATTTCACTTGTCAGCTTAAAAGTGAACCTGTCAGGTCCCCTGCGGACACAGAACCACGAGCAGGTCTGGGCATATCTTAAATCCTAGCCTGATCATTCCAAAATCTAGCAACATACATAAACAGATCTAAGTATTTCTAAAGAACATTTATTAATATAATATATGTTACTGATGGCAGTGACTAGTTGAGGGGGCATTAGTTCCCCAGACTAGTGAGCCCACATAGCATGTTATCACACACCTATGGGCAGGAGATCATGCTTTGCACAGCATCGGCATCCCAAACTCTATATTAGCAGTCCATTTGCACGGCTGTGTATCTCTCACCACTGAGCGTCTGTCGCTGGGTGTATGGGTCCTAGTTTTATAAAGGCTCACCACGCATGATCGTGAGTTGCCCGTAATTCCAGTCATGCACACTACTCTAAAGCCAGGTGTATGTATCCCAGCTTTAGAGAGACATAGTCTCCCATGTTTTTGGTCATGCGGGCTATCAATCATGCACGGCGAGCCTCTCTGAAGCCTGGGATGTATAGAATCGGAGACAGACGCTCAAGGGGTGAGGGGATACACTGTGGCGCACACACGTGCTGCTTAATACAGCAATTGGGATATTGATGCTATGCAAAGCACATTATCGTGCCCACAGGGGTCTGATAACATGCTATGTGCAGTGACTGGTCCGGGGAACCAACGCCCCTTCGACTAATCAAAGCCCTAATTAGCATACAATAAAGGGACTTCGGAAACAGTTTTTCTAAAGATCAGTTAATGTATGCTAGTACTATCAGGCAGAGATTTCAGATATGCACCCAGAACTGCTCATGGATCTGGGTGTACAGGGAACCGGACAGGCGCCCTTTAATCAACAACTGGGGTTACCATTCCCTTATCAAAAGAGTGCGCTCCAACATCAGATTTACCTGTCCACAACTTCTCCTTTCCGCTCCCTTGCGATCATGTCTAGTAACGTCTGCCGTAGATGATCTCTTATGCAGCCATAACGTACAACTTGATCCCGAAATATTATCAAGCCCAGGTTATAAACATTTTCAACATTGTTCTGCTGAACGTAGACTCGATCCTGAAAACAAAAATCAGCAGCATGACTCAAATTCATCAACTATAGGTAAATATCCCATTCATTACTAAAGAAATATGCAGCCAAAAGGTGCTGTGGTTGTCTGTAGGGTACAGTGTGTGGAAGATCGCCTCCCACAGAAGCATTTATACAGAATACAACAGGATAAAACCTCTGTGTACCTATACAGCAAAATAGTCTCTTCAGGAAGGTAGTAGACCAACTCCTTTGTCCCCTACTGAAGGTTGCAATCCTAAAAGTCATCACTGACCCTTTAACAAGCCTTTCAATATGATTTAGGATTTATGCAATATCAGAACCCCAATCTCCAGACGCTGCGTTTCAGGGTGATTGCCCCTCATCAGTGCAAAGCGTGGGATCTGATCTGTCTGTATAAGCTAAGATGGGTCTACAAGTGAAAACACAGAACTCCTGAGGTTCAGCGAGATCCTGTGCACTCCTGCGGGTAACACTACTATATGACACCGCAGAGGAATATAAAAGGGGTAGACAAGCGTAATTTGAGAAGAATCCGTGGGCACTGTTACGGTCAGGTGTTGGGGGATTAGCCTCTCATCTGTTAGGGTTGGGCTCGCCCAGCACAACCCTGGTCTGGAGCGTTACGGCAGTCGCCGGCTGCGAGGTGAGAATGGGCTCCAGCACCCGGACAATATTCCGGTCATGTGACTCTGGTCAGCTGTTGAACCCGTAAACGTCACGCCAGGTCATGTTAGTGTTTGCCACAAGATCCTAAGCTAAAGCAGCAGCTCCTCACAAAATCCCAGAGGGAGGTAAAGATATAGAAAATTTTTAAAAAATTTTCGTGACTCAGAGCGCTAAAACTAAGAACCAGGAGGGCACCAGTTATACTTATTTAAAAGCCACAACGTGTTTCAATGGTGGAATGCCAGCTTCATCAGGTGGAGGTTCACCTGATGAAGATGGCATTTTGCCATTGAAACGCATTGTGTCTTTTAAATAAAGTATAACTGGTGCCCTCCTGGTTCTTAGTTTTAGCACTCTGAGTCTCGAAAAACTTTAATTTTCTATATGACACCGCAGTGACACTGCATGTGATTGAAGCAGTCACAAGAAGAAAGAGGCGGCAGCATGATCAGCATTTAGCACAGACTAGACCCTGTGACCACAGGTACCCCAATATCCTTCTTGACCACCTGAAGCTTTCTGCTTTGACGTAATTGCTTGCTTTATTAAACAATCCCTTTAGCTTTAGAGAAGTCATGCTGGTGATTGCTAGTCTGTTTCCCAAGATTCAGCAGACAATGCATATTAGAGGAATTCAGAAGCTGTCACTAGCTTTCCAAGACTCAAATCTTAGCTACCCTCTATATGTCTAATTCCACAATTGGTTTATAGATAGGTCTGTCCTGACAGAACAACTCCCTTAAACGGTATGTGTCATCAGAGAAGGATATATTGCTAAAATCAACATTCTATGTTCAGTGTATTTTTTTAATTCTTTCAAGAGATCTTGACAGCTGATCTATGTGGCTCCATCTACAGGCAGCAAGGCACTGTGCAAATGATTTGTACCAGGTATGTTCAATTCAGAAACACTGCTGCATTTCAGAGAAACACACTTTATAAGCTGCCAGGAACAGAGTCACATTGAATTCTAGATGGACTGGTGGGTCACCAACAGTATTGCTCCTCCTGCAGCCAGTGACCGATAGGTTTCTCCCTAAAGGCTACAAGACTTGACCCAAAAGGAAGGAACTTGAAAACCCATCTCTTCAGGAAAGCTTACAGGCTGTAATGCCCACAATGCCGTCTAACCACCACCAGAGCTGCTGCAACCCCCAACCTTCTGTTTTCCCCCCCCCATCATACTGTATGAAAGCTCGAAGGGTAGGGTCCTCAACACTGTACCAGTCTAAGGGAACCTGTCACCTAGTTTAGTCCCCCTAACCTATCACTACCTGCCCCTGCAGCTTCCTATTACTAACCATCCCTGTCTGACCGAATAGTGAATTTTAAAAGTGGAATAAAGCGATATACATGTCCACCGTCGTGTTGGCGTTCCTAGATAGCTGGCCGTCGGGTGGGCAGTCTCTTTGGGTCCGCTCTCCCCCTCCTCACTTCTACAATCACGCCCCGGTGGGTGAGATCATTCACTCAGGAGGGCGCTGCTGATTTAAATTTCTTGCCTCCTTCCGGTGATGACGCACTGCTGGACGACTGTCATTACCGGTCCTGCGCAGCAAAGGGGGTGTATTGGCGTATAAGCTGACTCCGGAGCAAGCGTAGTGCTAATTCTGAAGCCGGCCTGTACACCCTTCACACTGCGCACGACCGGAAATGGCGCACTGCAGCCAGAAAGCGTTATACCCGGAAGGAGGCAGGAATTTTAAATCAGCAGCGCCCTGCAGAATGAATGATCATGCCCACCAGGGCATGATTGAAGTATCTGGAGAGACTGCCCACCTGACGGCCAGCTATCTAGGAGCGCCCACATGTTTTGGGACATTTAAATTTATATATCGCTTTATTACACTTTTAGAATTCACCATTAGGTCAGAGAGGGATGGTTAGTAATGTAGTAGGAAGCTGCAGGGACAGGTAGTGATAGGTTAAGGGGGCTAAACTAGGTGACAGGTTCCCATTAATTTGTTTACTGTAACCTATATGTGTATATTGTAACCTGTTTTAAGGAACACCATCATGGATTTAATGGAATAAAAAAAAATAGTAAAAAATAATCATAGTACTACTTGCTACCTTAAGATATCCACCTAAACATAGAAATCTGCTTAAATTAACTATGTACCAGTGCATCTTAATGAATTAGAATATCATCAAAAATCAATGTAAGGCTGCTTTCACATCAGCGGTTTTTTGAAATCGCGGCAGATGCGGTGAAAAAAACGCATCTGCCGCGATTACCGCATAACCGGTGCACTTGCGGCAAGCCCCAAACAATATCTATGGGGCTTGCGGTAAGTGTGCGGCAGGTGCGGCAAGTGCGGTTTCGGCACTTGCGGCAGGTGCGGCCGCGAAAAAAAAACGCGGTCAGCCACTGTTTTGCGGCCGCACTTGCCGCACATATACGGGTTTTTTCACCGCATCTGCCGCGATTTAAAAAAAACGCTGATGTGAAAGTACCCTAACATTGGCATATTTTAGGGCGTTTCTGGGAGCCCTGAAAAACATTGACTAATAAAACATTATTATATTCACCCTGTGATATCTCGTGGAATATGACAACATGGTTTTAACCCTTCATCCTCCCTGCTTTAATTTTCTGAGATTATGACCTTTGTGTTTTCATTGGCTGCAAGTCATAATCATCAACATTAACATAAATAAACACTTGAAATAGATCACTGTGTAATGACTTTATAGAATATATGCATTTCACTTAATTTATTTCAGTTATTCAATACATAAACTTTTTGATGATGATATTCTAATTCATTGAGATGCTCCTGTACATGATGACAGGGCACCGTACAAGCACATGTTCTTGTGCCCGCTCAGGAGGGCTGGGAGACACTTACCATGTACATGAGGATATCCCTAATCATTACCATGGCGGTCTGGTGGTCGTTCCAGGCCTGATTTAGAGTCTGCAGGAAGTTGTTATTTAATGAATTTAAGACATCGTCCCGAACCTGCAAGAGAAAAATTGTACATTATATGGGCACTGTATACTGCAATGCTTACTCTAATATAATGTATTTAAATGCACAGTTTATTTTTTAACTCACTCAGGGTGTATTCATAGTACATGTGTGTATAGTGCAGGAGCTTGAAAGGAATCTGTCAGCAGATTTTTGTTATGTAGTCTGGAGACTGCATGCTTCAAGGGTTAAAGATAATAATCAGGGTTGCCTCTCATCTGATCTGTGTTACTGAAATATTTGTTTAAGCAGAAGGACACATTGCTCGGACTACATTGTCATGTGCAGGCAGTCCGGCACGCCCCCTCCTCTGACACTGGTGTGGGCAGGGGCAGCTCTTCCCTCTGCTAGATTGATTATAATCCGGGCAGCCCCTGACGGCTTCTTCACCATGAAGAGCCGGGAGTAATGTCCACTGCCGCATTCCGACTCCGGAACCCTGGAGATGACATTGGAAGCCTGGAGTTCCAGCAAGTTGGAAAACAGGAGATCCTGAGATCCCCTCGAGGGCAGGGTAGTGACTCGAAGTACCGGAGGGGGAGGAGACACAAACTCTATCAAGAGACCGTCTGATAAGATGTTGAGCACCCACTGGCAGTTGGTAATATCTCGCCAGCGGGGGAGAAAGGCAGAGAGCCGTCCCCCTACCTGCACCGAGTCACTGTTTGTCCTGTGGAGGACGCTGGTGGGGAGGAACGAAGATGTTCCCCCCTCGACCTTTCGGGTAGGCCCAACGACCCCCCTTCCCCTTACCTCTGGGCTGGGAGGCCTGAGGCACCTGGGGACGAAAAAATGACTTTTTCCCCACACGGTGTTCGGGAAGCGCCTTCTTATCGGAGGCCTTCTCCAGGATGTCATCCAGTGCGGGCCCAAAAACCAAATCCCCCTTAAAGGGAATGGAGCAAAGGCGCATTTTAGATGTGGAATCCCCCGCCCACATCTTTAACCATAGAGCCCGCCGAGCCGAATTGGAGAGTACGGATGTACGGGCAGCCATGCGTACTGATTCCGCCGAGGCGTCGGCCAAGAATCCAGAAGCCTTTTTTAACAATGGCAAGGATTCAAGAAGCTCCTCCCGGGAGGTACCCTGGGAGATATGGCACTCAAGCTGCTCTAGCCACCTGAGGATCGAACGGGAAACGCAGGTGGAAGCGATATTTGCCTGTAGGGTAGATGATGACGCTTCCCACGAGCGTTTCATCAGCCCCTCAATTTTTCTGTCCATCTGATCCTTCAGCTGGGACGTATCCTCGAAAGGGAGGGCAGTCTTTTTAGCCACCCGAGTGACCTGGACATCCACCTTGGGGACATCCCAAGAAAATGGGGTGTCCTCCAGGGGAAACCGATTCCTCAAACCACCCTTAACCCTCTTCTCAGGAAACTCCCACTCCTGAGCAATGAGATCCTGAATGTTAGGATGGACAGGAAACCCCACCGGCTTGACAGGACGAAGGCCAGAAAACATAGAATCCTGGACAGAGTGGAGGACCGGCACCTCCTCCAAACCCATAGTGCTGCGGACCGCACTAATGAGCTCAGCCAAATCCTCTGAGGAGAACAGGAATCTGCTAGAGTCAGGTGGCCTGGAGGAAGAACCATCATCCCAATTATCCGAGCCCGAGTCTAACTGACCCTCGGAGTCAGATGGGTCCTGCTGCCGTTTCCTCTTTCTGGGAGACGGAGGAGCCGGGACTGGGGTGGGAGCAGCCGTAGGCAGGGAAGCCAAAGAGGCCTGAATCTCATGCTGCACCATGGAGCGCAGTTCCTCCACTAGGGAGGGGTGTTCAGCCCGAACCACATGATCTGTACACTCCTGGCAGAGTTTCTTATCCCAGGGGGAAGAAAACTTCCTATTGCAGACCGGGCAACGCTTCCCACCGGGCTTTTTTACTGCTGGCTTCTCTCCCTGTAAAACACAGAGAGGGTGCCATAAGCATCAGCCTGAGTACAGGCACACGGACCCCCCCCCCCTCGGCACAGACTTACTGTGGCTGGGGTAGAGCTGGTCTCAGCAGCTGGATCAGCCATCCTGCCAAATAAAGGTGCTCACCTGACTGCTGACTTCAGGGCAGCTTAAATGACCTAAGCCTGCCCCACCGCTCCAATCAATGTGCCCCCATCCCCCCTGCAGGGTCCGGAGCAGGCCGCAGTACCACCGGGCGTGCTCTGCACGCTGTCATTCCGGCTCCGACCGCCGGAACCGCCGTCATCGGGAGCATAGGAACCGGAAGTGACGCCCGCTGACGTCACATCCGGCCGGCGCGCAGCGCGCACACAGGGGAGAAGCCGGCGGGCCCAGGGAACACCGAGAGGTTGCCGGCGGGGCTTCCCCACCCCGCATCACCTCCGCAGAGGATCCGGAGGAGTGGAGGACGGTCCTGCCACCCTAAGCCCGCGGCAGGAGCAGTAGGAGGAGGGGAGCCGCAGCACCGACCAACACTGCCCGGCTATCCAGGTATGCTGCAGTCGCCGGCCCCACAGCATAGGAGACAGAAAAACCTCTCCATGCCCCATGGGGACAGGAAAGACACTGGCTAATGGGAGGTGGGAGGGGCCTTTTAACCTCTCTTGTGTTCCTGTCCCCATTAGGGCGTGGCGAGGCTACCTCCTATGCTGTCGTGGAAGGTGACTAGAGAAATCTAATTCTCATGGTGCCCAGTAATCCAAGCAATATATCATTGGATGCAGGATCTCATTGCCTACATTGCTGCGCTCAGATGACGTAGCAATAAAAATAGCTGACAGATTCTCTTTAATGGCAAAATTCACAGGAAGTGTTTGACCTATGAATCAACAAATACATTTCAGGGTTAAGTTAGAATTGATATTTTGACAGTCCTTATGCTGACATTTTGACATCATGAGACCAAGACTTTATTTAACAATTGATCCACAGGAGCTCGCCATTACGAGGCTTCAAGCAGGATGATATCAGGCAGAAGTGACCACTGAGCGTCATCAGCAGGAGCAAGAAATACTTTAATTATAATAATCAAAGGTTTGTGTGGAGAAAAAAGGGGAAAAGAATTTCAGAAAAAGAACATCTTGCCAACCATTAAGTATGGGGGTGGATCAATCATGCTTTAGGGGAATGTAGCAGCTAATGGCACAGGTAACATTTCATGGGTACAGGGAGGAATAGATTCAATGAAATTTTTTAAATTCTTGATGAAAAAAACATAACACCATCTGTAAAAAAAAAAAACAAAAAAAAAAAACAACTTGCGAAAAGGATAGCGTCTACAAATGGATAATTATTAGTGATGAGCAAATAGTTCAGTATTCAGGTTCAGGTAAGTCTGTCCGACTACTTTTATACTATTTGGAATATTCCTACCAAATAGTGAACCTAATGCAAGCCAATGGGGAACTCAGATATTTGTGTACAGGATTCCCCAGACAAATAGAGTTCCCCACAGACTTGCATTATGTTCACTATTCAGGAGGAATATTCCAAATTGTATAAAGTATTAGGTTAGACTTATATGAACCAGAATGCCAAACTATTCGCTCATCATTAATCATGATCCTAAACATACTTCAAAGTCCACAATAGACGACCTCAAAAGGCGGAAGCTGAAGGCTTTACAATGGCCCTCAGCCTCTGAACTGAACATCAATGAAAATCTTCGATTACACCAGACGTCAAAAGAGCAGTGCATACAAGATGACCCAGGAATGGAAGACTTGTCCAAGAAAGAGTGGACGGAATCCCTCAAACAAGAAATCAAAGCCTTGGCTGGCTGCAAAAAGCGTTTATAAGCTGTGATATTTGCCAAAGGGGGAGCTACCAGGTACTAACCATGCAGGTGCCAACATTGCTGCATTGCTCCATTTTCCTTTTGTTAATTTAACAATGCAACAGGTGGGGGGACGGGGGGGACGGGACATTTTGCCTAAAATATTAAAGGAGATGTGTCATCTGCAACTTTATATACCTTTAGAGATCATTTCATCTTCAACTTATTTACAATAACAGTAATTTTCACCAGGGTCGACCAAAATGGTATATGCCCCTGTACATGCTGTGGTCAGTAAGCCCAGTGCCTAATTTAATCACCCAATATGTCCTTTGGCTCCTAAATAGATTTTTAGACAGACGACATTGCATAGCTGGAGCCCTGCATTATTATCAAAGGAACACACCTGCTGAGTAGGGCCCTGTTCACACGCTGCGTATTTGTCGCATCTTTTTACGCATGTTTTTGCTGCAAAAACGCATGTGCGTCTGCGTCTTCCAGCAAAGGGAATGGACATTCACTTTGTGCCATTCAGACGCTGCGTAATTTTATGCAGCGTTTTGGGAGCATAAAATGCACGTGTAAAAAGAATGAACTTGTCAATTTTTTCCGCTTTTTTATGCGCGTTTCTTCCATAGGCCCCATTATAAGCACTAGAAGAAACGTGCGTAAAAACTGAATTAGTCCTTACCGGTAATTCCTTTTCTTGGAGCCTTCCACGACAGCATTGGAGGATGTCATCCACGCCCTATTGGGGGACAGGAACACAGAGAGGTTAAAAGCCCCTCCCCTTCCTCCACACTCCAGTGTATTATCAAGATTACCTGAAGACATGGATTACCTGATACACCTGAATCCAAAAATCGACAATAAGGGGGGGAACTGATGCTGTCGTGGAAGGCTCCAAGAAAAGGAATTACCGGTAAGGACTAATTCAGTTTTCTCCCATCGCCTTCCACGACAGCATTGGAGGAATACCACCGATACTCCTCAGGGTGGGACAACTGCCTGTAGGACTTTCCTACCAAAGGACAGATCCCGACTAGAGGACAGATCTAACCTATAGAGGCGAGAAAAGGTGTGGAGGGACGACCACGTAGCAGCTCTGCATATCTGCTCAGATGAAGCTCCAGCCCGCTCCGCCCAGGATGTAGCAGCAGCCCGAGTGGAATGAGCCTTCAACCCCACCGGAGGAGCAAGGTCTTGAGCGACGTAGGTCGAACAGATCGCCTTCTTGATCCAGGAAGCGATGGTAGCCTTGGAAGCCTTCTTCCCTTTGTTTTTCCCAAAATGCTGAACAAACAGGTTCTGATCTAATCTCCAGGAAGCGGTCACTTGGAGATAGTGGAGGACGGACCGACGGACATCCAAGGTGTGAAACACGGCCTCAGCTGTATTAGCAGGAGAATGACAAAAGGACGGGAGCACCACTTCCTGGGACCGATGAAAATCCGACACAACTTTAGGAAGGAAGGACGGATCCAACCGAAGCGTAATGCGATCATCGGAAACCACGAGGTAAGGCGCCTGGATCGAGAGCGCCTGCAGTTCCCCAACTCGCCTGGCCGAAGTAATGGCTACCAAAAACGCCGTCTTGTGAGAGAGAGATGGAAGGGAAGCAGCAGACAAGGGCTCAAAGGGATCCCGAGAAAGCCCATGGGGTCATTCCATGTCAAGTGAACCAATGATTATTACCTCTATATTTTTAATTCTTTTGAGATTTTGTTATTTGATAATAGCATGTCAGACAATGCAAAATGTGAAGAGAAAAATTTTTTAAAAAATTTATTTTTTTTTTAAATGATTTTCAAAGTTCGGAAAAAGTGTGAATTTCGCTGTTGCCTGCCTTTAAGTTTCTCCTCATAACTCAGGCTAGGAATAAGATAGAGAGACAAAATAAACACCAATCTACTCAGAACTATACAGGCTTTCATCAGATATGTCACAAGAGGATCTTTGTTAATATTTTACCCATGTGATCGCAAGCGCAAAATTTTAAAACGTATTTCCGAAAAATCGGCGCGCTTTAAATATTTCAAAAACTTCCCATGTGTCTGCTTTGCTCTTAGCCACATCTGTACCAAATTTCAACTTGGGATCGCAATGGGATCATATTTTAACATATTTTATTATTAATAGCGTCAATGGGTCATTCCATATCAAGTGATCTAAATATGAATATTTTTTTTTACCTGACGTCTTTAGATTTTTTTTTTTTTTTCCTTTATGAAGTACTACTTTAGTTAATTACAAATTAAAAGTTTGGAATTTTTTTCTTCATCAGTTAATTTTTTACAGATTTTTAAAGTTTAAAAAAAGGGTGAATTTTGGCCTGGTATGACTTTACATTTTTTTATCTCGGGCTAGAAATAAGATAGAGAAACAAAATAAACACCATTCTACTCAGAACTGTCCAGGCTTTTACCAGATATGTCACAAGAGTATATTTGTTAATTTTAATTTTTTACCCATGCGAATGCAAACGCAACATTTTGAAACGCATTTCCGAAAAAACGTTTTAATAAAAATTTTCCAAAACTGCCCATGTGTCTTTTATGCTCTTAGCCACATCTGTACCAAATTTCAAGTTGGGATCATAATGGGATCATATTTTAAAATATTTAACTATGGTTAATCTCATTTTTATTAAATTTTGAAAAAACATATGAAAGACATACATTCAATCTTTTAACAAAATCTTGAGACATATAAAATATACAAAAAGAGAATTCACAAAGTTATTAGTAACTTTAAGATAAGCTGCAAATGTACTTTTGCGCTTATCTCTGGTGCAATATATACTACAATCTAAATATAATTCCAAACACTCAAGTATACAACCTTTCTCAGGGTTTTGAGATGTTCTGATGTCAAGGGGACAAGCAGCCCCAGCAGAATGATTTTTATCACTTGGCCCCTTCTAACAGGTTGACCACGTAAGTGGGTCATTACCCGTTGAGGCCTAGTTGGAATAGTCTATCGACTGGTGTACCGGAAAGGAAGGCCGAAATATTAATGATCTACTCACAGCTCAGAGTTTCCGATACCTGTCTAATGTTCACTAGAATTCTGAAGGTACAGGTGTAGAAAGGAAATACCTAGACTGAATGTATCAGATGAGAAGAAAAGAGAGATAGAAAAGAAGAGAGAGAAGAGAAACAAAAACCATTAGAAAAAGTTATACTGGGAAAGAAAAGCCACGTAAGAAAAAAAGAAAAAAAGGAGGGGGGAAAACGGGTGAGGTATGGGAAGGAGAAAGGGTACTCATCCCACTGGCTCCCCATCAGCCAGAGGTCGAGCCATATTATCTGTGCTGGAAAAGATACTCCTACATTGTTCCGAGATCCCGACGCATCAGCTGCGAGCTCCTCCATTCGATATATGTCCATCAATTCTTTGAACCAATCAAGTAGAGATGGAGCCCGGCTTGATTTCCAGAACCTCGGGATCACAGCACGAGCAGCCGAGATGCAAAAGCGGAGAATATCCCTCTTCTGTAGCCCAATAGGACCTGGAAAAATGGATAACATTGCCGATTCTGGGCAGCATTCGGCTTGTTTACCTGTTATCCGGGCGTATGCATTGAAAACCTCAGACCAGAACCGCCGGATTTCCCCACAACTCCACCAAATGTGTATCATTGTACCCTTCTCTTCCCCACAGCGCCAGCAGGTATCAGGGGTTCCAGGGAACATGTTCCGGAGTGTCGTCGGGCACAAGTACCATCTAGTGAGCAGCTTATAGCTTCTTTCTTGTGCAGAACAAGCGCTAGCTAGTGAGTGAGTAAATATAAAGCATTTCTGCCAATTAGCTTCTGAAAAGCTACACCCCAATTCCCTGCTCTCTCATGGACCCTAAGGCCTGGTATAGAACTGATATTTTGCGCCTCGGTGGAGCCTCCAGTTGGAATAACCTCTCCAATACGTTGGGCGTCAATCTTACCCTGCAAGAGTGGTCAGCTGAATATAAGTATGCTCTGTATTGGAGAAATTAGAATCACTTAAGAGGTCTCGTAGGTTCTTTGAGTTGTAGCTCTGCCATCGGGGGCAAACCACCACTGGACAGAGTCTGTCCTACTCGGGTGTCATCCACAATCCGCCAACATAAAAATCTCTGCCTGTCAAATCTGGGTGGGAAAGATGGGTTGGAAAAAAGGGGAGTCAAAGGGCTAAAGGCCACGTCACACGCATCAATCGTATGAGCGATATTGTTAGCGATCACGTGCACGCGCGATCGCTAACAATATCGCTCACATCGCTGGTGAGATGTCACACAGACAGACTCACCAGCGATGTGGACCAGCGAGATCGCTGGTAACTATGGTACACATCGGGTAACTAGGCGCCGCGCGGCGCTTAGTAACCCGACGTTTACCATAGATACCATCTCCCAGCATAGGCTCTGCCGCTGGGAGATCGTTCATCGTGGTGTCACACACCACGATGAAGCAGATTGATCAAGCGTTTATCGCTTGATTTGAGGTCATGATCACAAATCTGCGATGAACGACCACACGATTTAAAATCAAAAAATCGATCGTTTACACGCAGCGACGCCCGAAACGATATCGCTTAAGCGATCAAAAAAACTGATCGCTTAAGCGATATCGCTCAAGAAATTGAAGCGTGTGACGTGGCCTTAAGCCTGTCGTTTAAGCGGAGGGTTTTCGTCACTAGGTGCCATACCTTCAAGGTGTTTCTGGTCATGTCTGTCAAAGGTACTAGGTCTGTGGAGTCTTTAGGGGAAATCCAAAGCAGGTGTTTCAGCGGAATCCCCAAACCCTCTTGCTCCACCCCTACCCATTTCTTGGAGGACGCATGATAATGCCAATCTAGAGCTCTAACAAGAGAGGAAGCCACAAAGTACGATCGTATGTTGGGTAGTCCAACCCCTCCTCTGGTCTTGGGCAAGGATAGGATATTCATTCGCAATCTGGACCTCTTGCCCCCCCAGACAAATCTAAGGATCATAGATTGCATTTTGGAGAGGAAGCCTCTATCCAATAGAACAGGAACTGTCTGAAAAGTATATAAGAGTCGGGGCAAGACATCTATCTTGACTACGTTTATTCTCCCGAACCAGGATAGCTTTAATTGTCTATAGGAGGTAAATGCCGATTCCGCGTTAGTCAAAAGGGGTTGATAATTTAAATTGAATATTTGTTTAAGATCTTTTGGTATAAGGACTCCCAAGTACTTAATGGCTTCTACTTGCCATTTAAATGGGAACTGTTTAGATAGATGAGAAACCAATTCTCCAGGCAAAGAAATATTGAGTGCCTCGGTTTTGGAGCAATTCACTTTAAAGTTGCTCAATTGTCCGAACCGTTCACACTCCATTAAGACCGAAGGGATGGAGACCAGGGGCTGGGAGATGTAAAGTAGCAGGTCATCTGCAAATAAGGCTAATTTGTGATGACTCTGTCCCAGCTTGACCCCATGGACGCATTCATTGGACCTAAGTGCAAAATATTTAACTATTATAGTGTCAATTCAAAAATCACCAAGTACACAATCAGTCATTTTTTCACAATTGCCCGTCAATAGTTTGAATTTGATATAAAGAAACATAGTCTTGTAACATCTCAAATGAAAGCTGTTACCGTTCTGAGTAAAATGATGCCTCTCCCACTTCATTATCTTATTTCTAGCCTGAGATAAAAAAAATGTAAAGTCATACCAGGCCAAAATTCACCCTTTTTTTAAACTTTAAAAATCTGTAAAAAATTAACTGATGAAGAAAAAAATTCTAAACTTTTAATTTGTAATTAACTAAAGTAGTACTTCATAAAGGAAAAAAAAAAAAAAGTCTAAAGACGTCAGGTAAAAAAAAATATTCATATTTAGATCACTTGATATGGAATGACCCATTGACGCTATTACTAGTAAAATATGTTAAAATATGATCCCATTGCGATCCCAACTTGAAATTTGGTACAGATGTGGCTAAGAGCAAAGCAGACACATGGGCAGTTTTTGAAATATTTAAAGCGCGCCGATTTTTCGGAAATGCGTTTTAAAGTTTTGCGCTTGCGATCACATGGGTAAAATATTAACAAAGATCCTCTTGTGACATATCGGATGAAAGCCTGGACAGTTCTGAGTAGATTGGTGTTTATTTTGTTTCTCTATCTTATTTCTAGCCCGAGATATGATAGAAAATGTAAAGCCATACCAGGCCAAAATTCGCACTTTTTTAAAACTTTAAAAATCTGTAAAAAATTAACTGATAAAGAAAAAAATTCAAAACTTTTTTTTTGTAATTAGATAAAGTTGTTCTTCATATAGAAAAAAAATTTAAAAAATCTGAGGACGTCAGGGAAAAAAAATATTCATTTTTGGATCACTTGACATGGAATGACCCCATGAAGAACAATGTTCAAATCCCAAGTAGGGACGGAAGGCCGAAGCCTGGGACGCAGTCTACAAGCAGAGGTAAAAAATCGTTTGATCCATCGATGGCCAGCAAGATCCTGATCAAACACGGCACCGAGAGCTGAAACCTGGACCTTAAGGGTGCTCGGCTGAAGGCCCAAATCCAAGCCTCGCTGCAAAAAATCCAAATTGAGAGCCACATTAGGATGATGGATATCCGGAATGGAAGGAGCACCCCAGGACAGAAAGCGTTTCCAAACCTTCCCGTAAATGGCGTTCGTCACGGGCTTCCTGCTCTGCTGAAGCGTGCGGATTACAGCTTGGGAGAGGCCCTTGGCCGTCAGGATCTCGGCCTCAACAGCCAGGCCGCCAGATTGAGCCACTGCGGGTCCGGGTGAAACAGAGGACCCTGGGATAGCAGGTCGAGGGTGTGGGGCAACCGAATCGGACCCTCCAGGCATAGGTCGTGGATAGCGCCGTACCATGCCCTTTTGGGCCACAGGGGAGCCACCAGGATAGCCGTCACCCCCTCCGCCCGAATCTTCTGCAACGTCTTGGGGAGCAGCGGGATCGGAGGAAACGCATACACCAACCGGAAGTCCCAGCGATGGGCGAAGGCGTCCAGCCCCAGAGGATGGTCCGACCGACTCAGGGAAAAATACGTCGGCACCTTGGCATTGGCTCCCGATGCAAACAGGTCGATTGAAGGGACTCCCCACCTGTCCGTGAGAGAGCGAAACACGTCCGGATGGAGGCTCCATTCGCCAGGGTGGACCTCCGTGCGGCTCAAGAAATCTGCCTGTACATTGGCCATTCCCTTCAGAAGTACTGCCGAGGAGGAGAGAAGATGGCGTACTGCCCACAAAAAGAACAGTCTTGCCAGCCCCTGCAAGTGTAAGCCACGAGTACCGCCTTGGTACCGCAAGAAAGCAACCGTAGTCACATTGTCTGACAGGACCTTGACATGATGACAACGGAGAATGTGAGCTGCAGCAAGAAGCGCTTCCTCCACTGCCAGAAGTTTGAAGATTGGCGACTGACCGAGCGACTCCAAATCCCCTGGAACGGTGTGCGAACTACCATCGTGCCCCAACCAGAACCGCTGGCATCAGTGGGAATGGAGGTCACAGGAAGGTGTCTGGGATTCATTCCCAGGAAAGCGAGATTACCACCCGCCCCGGGGTCCGGACCCGCGAGTTTAAGGAATCCTGACGTCTGTCCCAGGAACTCAGTATGTGTTCCTGGAGCAGTCGGGAAGGAGCCTGAGCCCATGTTACTGACTGAATGCAGGCCATCATGGCCCCTAACAGGGACATTGCTTCCCGCAAGGAGGGCGACCCCCCTGCCCGGAGGCGGGTCAGATTCACGCGGCGCAAAAGCTGATATTCCGCAGGAAGGAACGAGGTCTGTCTGGAGGAGGCCAGCAAGACTCCCAAAAATTGACGTCGGGTTGCAGGCACCCGTTCCGATTCCCAAAGATTGGGTACCCATCCCAGGGACTGAAGAATCTCCAATGTGTTGGAGACCTTTGTGCGCAGAAGCGCTGCCGAAGGAGCCACCACCAACATGTCTAAATAGGGAAGCATACATATCCCCTGGGTCTGGATGAATGTGATCGCTTCCCCCATGAGTTTGGTAACCTCTGGGGCCGACGAAATCCCAAAGGGCAGCACATTAAGCCGAGAATGGACCGTCCCGCCTGCCCCGGAGATCGTGAATCGCAGAAAGCGCTTGTGGGACGGGTGAATGAGGACATGAGAATACGTGTTCTGGAGGTCCACAACAACCTGGAGTAGAGCCCCTGGCCCTCCTCTCCAGGAGGAACCGGGGACCCCACACCCGAATCCAACATGTGTCGCAGACCCGACAAGAAAAAACCGTGCGAGAGTCCCCCTGAGGAAGGGAGAGGACTCGAATTCCAAGCGTAGACCCTCCCAAATGGTCGAGAGGATCCAAGGGCACAAGGAGATCGCTTGCCACTGTGGCAGAAACCGCAGGAGCCGCCCCGCAATGGGAAGGCGACCTTGTTTAGGAGCGGCTGGTGATGCCGCTGCTGGGGGAGCAAGATATTACGGGTCTTGTTCCCATACTGGAATGCCCAGCGACCAGACTTACCCTTCCTTTTAGACTGGGAGGGTTGGCTGTGCTCAGGCCAAAAGGACTGCCTCCGAAAGGGCTCCTGTTCCGGGAGACACCTTTTCCAGGATGTCATCCAATGCCCTTTGCAAGGGGAGGCCACACAGCTGGAGCTTAGACGTGAACTCCTCATTCCACCTTGTAAGCCACACTGCCCTGCGAGCTGTGTTAGCCAACACTGCGCACCTGGCGCCAACACGGAACGACTCAGCAGAGGCATCGGCCAGGAAGCCCATAGCACGTCTCAGAAGTGGAATGGAGTCCAAAGCTCCTTCCTGGGAGTACCCTGCAGGATGAATTCTCCCAGCTGGGTGAGCCACTTAAAGAGAGACCTGCTCACATGTAGAGGAAATGTACACCGTTAAAGACATAGATGCCGCCTCCCAGGATCTTTTGAGGAAACTCTCCATTTTACGAACGAGGGGGTCCTTCAACCGGGAGGAATCTTCAAAAGGCAACGTGGTCTTATATGCTAAGCTTCCCAAATGGAATACTGCCATAGACCTTCATGTTAGAAGTCCCAATGACTTTATAGAGACTTCCATAGAGATTCCCATTTGGTCTCTCGAGGTCTCCCATCCAGCCCGTGACTGAGGCTCCTGCTGCTTAGCCTCAACAGTGTGTCAAGGGCATGCACAATGGGTTTACAATAGCAGCTGATTGCTACCCTGGCCACCTGGATGTCCACCTTCGGGACCTCCCAGACAAAGTCATCACCCTCCAATCAACTCGGATGGGGTGAGCCGCTTAGCCTTCAGGCCTCTGAACATTTAGTCCTGCACAGAAGAAGGGGATTCCACCACCTCTACTCCCATGGTACAATGGACAGTGTCCACCAATGCACCCATGGACTCTGTGGAAAAATAGTAGTGTCCAGATTCTCGTGTCTGGACAGAGGCAACAGCGGCAATATCCTCGCCGTCCTCTAACGCTGAGCTCTGGCCAGCCTCCATGAGATCCACAGAGTCACAATCCTGGAGCTTCCTCTCTTACGGAGGGGAAGGCCCGGAAGCTGCAGCAAAACCCCGCAGTGCCGAGATAGAAGCCTGCACCTCTTCCCTAATGGATTGGAGCTCCTCAAGCAAGGATGGGGAGTCCATCCTGACAACCCTGTCAGTCATGGCCGACACCTTGTTGTAGGAAGAGGGACATTTTGTGCCGCAGCCACATTATTGCTCCCTTTCACAGACGGCCCTCGTCTCCCTATAGACAAAAAGGGAAGAGAAGGGGGTCCCAGTGTGAGTGCAGGGCTTAAATAACTCTACCCCTTGTGACCACCCCCAGACACACTTACATGAGCTGGGGGAACGCTGGGCTCTGCAGAAGCAGAGGTGGAAGCCTATCACCTTCCATGTTTTAGGGATCAGCCTTACCTGGGTGTAGCTTCCGGCGGGTACTTATCCAGAAGTACCGTGCCCCCAACGAGGAACACCTGTTCCCTCCCTCCTCCTGGTCACCGGCCGCGAAAGTCCTGCTGGGTTCCCTGGAGCCGCGCCCAGCCTGCCACAGCCCTTACAGGAGCCGCCGCCCGGAAACGGAAGTGCCATCCCCGAAACCGGAAGTGCCTCCGCGGCACCTCTGATGCATGCCCCAGGGACCGCAGCTGGAGGAGGGAGACGCCGGAGAGCTGAACAGGCCTCCGGCGTTGCAATACACGGCCTGCTTTGCCCCGTAGGACGCAGGAAGGCCGGATGGTCCCACCACGGGAGCCCCGAGAAGAAGGAGGAGGCCGCCCCCGACGTCCATCCCTGGCCCGGCTGTAAGTACACCCCAATGCTGCCTCTGCCGGCCTGACAGCACTGGAACCTCTCCATGCCCCAAGGGGGACAGGAAGACACTGGAGTGCGGAGGAAGGGGAGGGGCTTTTAACCTCTCTGTGTTCCTGTCCCCCAATAGGGTGTGGACGACATCCTCCAATGCTGTCGTGGAAGGCGATGGGAGAAAACACGCAATTAAAGTTGTTCTCTCACATTTATTTATATGTGTGCGTTTTTTCCCCTTTTAAAAAAAGTGTGTAAAATGATGCGACAAATATGCAGCGTGTGAACGCAGCCTTAGACACCAAAGTCAGAAGTCCCTTCAGCAGTTCTGCAAAAGTGATTCTTAGATCATTGTGCAACTGAGAGCGCGGGCACTGCGAGCCACACATCTCAGGACGCACATCCATCAGCAATACATAACCCAGGCACAAATCAGCTACATTAGTTGGAAAATCATTATCTCAGTACAACAGTATTTCATATTGTGGAAACCATTTCAGATTTGCATGCCCCACAAGTAGGTTTCCAAGACTTCACTATCTCAACTGATGAAACTAATTTGCATTGGTTGGAAGAAAATATTTTTAGTACCAGGATTAAAATGGGCTTCCCTGTCTTTACATGAACCTTGTGGGGAATTTAACACTGGGATCCCAACAGTGGGTACGATGCACACTGCCAGAAATTTAAACTGTCGTCACATGACCACTCACATAAATGGCCACAAATATGTACCGTAAATTGTATTGACCGCTTTCTCTTTCCACTTCTCTTAAAGAGGACCAAAGAGCAGGTTTTATGGCTATAAATTGACACCACTACCTTACAGGCTCTGGGATACTGAGTGCAATCATATCTTTTCTAAAATGATGCCATGTATGATTGCTGAGATAAATGTTGTAGAAGTCCTTAGAAAAGTGTGCAGCAGGGGGACGGAGTGTGCAGCAATTAGCATAAGAGGGGCTGGGTTTCTATGTATTACTGAACCTGTTCTCAATAAGCAAATTCCACCCCCCCCACCCTTGTGATTCAAAAGCAGAAGAAGCCCCCGTTCCCTCCAGTCTCTACATGTCTTGATTTGTCTCCTCTCACAGATCTGGACAGATCCCTGCTATTGTCATCACAGATGGGGATCCATCTATGGAGCATGCTGGGAGTTTTAGTGTCGCTGGGTCAGGAACTGCAGATCCAGGGACACTGCAAGCCCCAGCATGTTCCATCACAGTCTGCACATACAGAAATACTACAACCCCTAGCATGTTCCATGACAGTCTGCAGATCCAGAGACACCTACACCCTATACATTCCAGACACAACCATGATTTCCTATTGTTGTAATCGGCAGGAGGTGGGGTGGATTGGCCACTGCTAAACCCATGGGCGGGTGTGCCAACAGAGGTCGCTTATATTATTGTTTTGAGCAGTGGGACCAATACGTCCACAGCTACACCCAGAGCTCTACTATGCACGAGTGGGTGTACCATGTTAACGTACGGTGGTACTGCACATGAGCCTGGACAGACTGGCCAGGTTGCAGGAGGAGAAAAAAAAAATCAGGACGCACCTGGTTGTGCTGCGATGCGGCCAGTGTCCTGCACGTCATGTGAGCCCTCACCACCTCGCTAATCCTCACCACCTAGCGATGTGATCACAGGGCACTGAGGATTCCATGATAGCCAAAGGTCAGATAAGGACTCCTGTCGCTGTCATGACTCCTTTTCCTATTGATGCCCGGCGAGCACCTGCATTCACGGGAAATAAAAATCTCTGCAGTTTAGAGACGTTCATCAGCCCGGCTCTGTACAGAACAGGCCATCGGACTGTGCAGCAGAGCTGCGGAGACTGAGCCCATATTGGTGGAGCAAGAGTTAGTATAAAATGGACCGGCCCTGACTTCTAAAATATATAATAAATTAGGTACAGTTGTTCAATGCAGTATGTGCCGATTATTATAAGTTTTACCTCAATAGCTTGATTATTGTATCATAATTATTAAAGTCTGATGTTACCATTGTACTTCAATAAATTTATCACTTAAACATGAGTCATGGAGGAGGGAGTCGGAGGTTTGGCTTACCGACGTCACAGCCCTGCTGTGGAGTGATCAGGCGCTTTAAGGAGCAATGTAAAATAAGGTAAAAGCTAAAAGGTTATTCAAAATATGAAGAAAAAAAAAAAAAAATTAAAAAATGAAGTTCAAATCACCCCCCCCCCTCTTTTGCCCCCATTAGAAATAAACATAAAAGGATGCATATTTGGCATTGCCAAGCTCAGAAATGCCCGATCTGTCAAAATATAAAATCAAATAATCAGATCTGTACCTCCATAATGGAGAAAAAAAAACCCAGATCCCAAAAAGTCTGAACGCTATGGGTCGCTGAAAATGGCGCCATAAGTGCAATGTTTTTCGTTTACAAATTTCTGAATTTTTTTTCCACCACTTAGGGGCCTTTCATTACCAGCATTTTCGCTGATGTGCGGACGATCAGGATTGCAGCTTTTTTTTTTTTTGCGCCCGCAAGTGCCGGATCCAGCCGATCCAGCATAACTGCTCTTGCCGCATCGGACCGCAAGCCCCATAGAAAATGCATGGGGCTTGCCGGTTCCGGGATACAAGTGTGGCCGTTAGGTGGCAGATCCGGTAAATCTGCCGGATCTGCAGCACGTCAGCGAAAAACGTTCATGTGAAAGGGGCCTAACATAAAATAAAAGTATACATGTTTGGTGTCTACATACTCGGACCGACCTGAGGCATCATACTGACAGTTATTTTGTTCATAATATGATATAACTTTAGCATATATAAAAAAGAAAAAAAAAAATGAAAAACCCAAACCATTGTGGAAATTCAGTCTTTTGGATTTTTTTCCCTTTTTCCTGTACACTATATGGTGAAATGAAGGTCATTCAAAAGTACAACTCATGCCACAAAAAAAACAAGCTCTCATGTCTAGGTTAATGGAAAAATAAAAAAAATAAAAAGTTACTGCTCTTGGAAGAAGGAGAAGGAAAAACTAAAACAAAAAATCACCTGGGGGTCCTGAGGCATTAAGTAGAATATTTTTTTTTATACCATTCAATAAATAAGTATATTATATATATATATATATATCTTTTATCTTATTTTTCTGAATTGTATGAGGTATTACAATTGTACATGATCCATATATAAATGTTTGTGCTTTCCTTTTATCAGTTATGTCTTTTCCATGTTTCCCCTACCCAATCCTCCATTATTTTCTGTTTCCCTTTTCAAAAACACCAAAATAAAAAATTGAACAAAAAAAAAGTAATTTGCCCATAGCAGCCAATCCGAGCACAGCTTTCATTTTACTAGTGCTGTTTGAAAAAGAAAGTTGATCCCCAATTGGTTCATAAGAGCCACAGATAGTTCATTACAAACACTTTGGGTCCATAGTGTTTTATAGTAAGGGATGATATCACATCACTATACAGCTGGAGGTCTTGTAATATTTCTACATTGCTGATACAGCAGCTCCGGAGACCCTGAGACCACCAGTCTGAGGCTGTATGTGCCTGCAGAGTGTGATGTCCTCCCAGACTCACTGCCCCAGCCAAAACGTGGAGTGCTCGCTCTCTGGAAAGGGGAGCGGGCGAAACGGGAAGCGAAACCTCCACATAGAATATAAAATGTATTTAGGAGTGTATGTATCCACATACTTTATTCTGATATTATAGGACATGCATACATGTTGGTATTTATGTGGCAATTTCTCCAAATGTTTCTTAAGACCCTGTTACACGGTACGAGATCGTGAACGATATCGCTGAAACGTCACGGGTTTCGAGTCGTTCGTACATCATCGTTAGGACGTCGTTGCATGTGACACCGAGATACGACTACAATAAATCGTTGGATTGTTGATTGCAGAGTTGAGAACATGTTCACAAATCAGACGATCCTCGATCAGCCAAACCGCTGCATCGTTCTGTGTGACACCGCGATAACGATGTGGTTAACAACTTCGCCTCTTCACAGCAGGACAAAGTATAATTCGCTGGGGTGTGCGAACGATAGCTGCTCGCTACATCGTGTTGCGTCGTTCACGATATCTAGACGTGTGACATCTCACCAACGATGTCCTAATGAACGCGCTCCCGTGAGATCGTTACGACATTGTAGCATGTACCGGTACCTTTACATATGTATAACGACTCAAAGTGGATATTTGGCTTTCAGGTGAAATTTCAGGATGATCCTAAAATGCCCTCTAACCTTTCCAGATGATCTTAATGTGACCTTCTCTACACTGGGGAATGCTCACATTCAACTGTTCAATGTTTCACAACCTTTTGTACATTTCTCTATACTCTAACACTGCATTCACATCTGTGATTCTGCCCATTTGCAGCAGATCCTGCAGCTTTATTGCATCTGCCGTGTAATGGCTGACTTGCGGCAAGCCCCATTCATTCTCTATGGGACTTGGGGTCAGGTGCTGCAAGTGCGGTTTTGCCAGATCTGGCAAATCCAGCACTTACGGCCGTGCAAAAAAACACTGCTAGCAGCGTCTTTTTTCCTTCACCGCAACTGCCGGATCTGCTGGGCAGAATAGCAGATGTGAAAGCGGCCTAACAAGGAGCCTAATGGCAAGATATACACCAGGCATTAAATCCATGAATTACCCAATAAATTGTAGTTCTATAAGAATTTTTTTTTTTAAACAGTCCTCCTCATCATTCTTTTCACATTTTGACATCATAAGTTTAAGACGATACATAACCGATCCACAGTCCACCAAGGATTAAAGCAGGATGTTGTCAGACATGACCGCTGAGCTCAGTGTCACTGAGTGTCATCGGAAAGAGCAACAGATACGGAGAGACTGGAAGAGTCACAGAAAGACAGAGAAGTGGACGCCCTGCCACATCCCACACTGGTGAAAGCTTCAGTGTGAACAATCCCCTGCAGAACCAAATGAGGAATGCCACACAACAACTCCAGGAACATTTAAGGGAGGCGAGAGGCACAAGTGTTACGTCTGGCTTTTCAAAACCATTTCCATCATCGCTGTCTGCATGATAGACAACCTGCCAGGTACCTGATCACCAGGCGCAGGCATCATCTACACTGGATGAGAGATCAGTCGGCCTCTGTGATGTTTACTGATGAAAGTCAATTACCTGAGAAAAAATGATCGCCGCTAACAGTGTTGGAAATGTCAAAGCATCATCCACTGTGGTCACCAGACAAGCCTTTGATGGTGTTACAGTGTGGAAAGATGTGTGCAGTCTATATAGAGCTGCCCTACACTTTGTGTATGGGGCAGTGACAGCCCCTACTACTTGAATATCATCATTATTGCAGTCAATGAGCCTCTGTATTAACAACACAGGTCTAAGTTCATCTTCATGGGTGACAATGCTCCTGCTCATAGAGGTCGCATCATTAGGTAATGGCAGCTGAAGACTGGGGTACCTCAAATGGAGCAGCCTGCACTTTCGCCAAATGTGAATCCAATAGATAACCTATGGCATCAGCTGTGTTACCATGTAGAGGCCAAAACTCTGTACCCCAGAACCTCAATGATCTGAGGAACGTCCACCAAGAAGAGTGGGATGCCGCCTCAGCAGACATTAACTCCACTTGTGAACAGCCTGATACATCATTGTTAAGCTGTAATTGATGCTTAAGGCCACCTGACAAGTTACTTTTTTGTTGGGGTATACTCACCACTGTTGGCTTTTGTTTCTATAAATTGTTCGAGATGAGGAAATCACCATTGCATGTTGCTACTTAAAATACCCTAATAACACCATGATGAAATATTACACTAGTGTGAACTTTTTAATGTTTTCCACAAAGATATATAATTTTAAAAAAAATTAATAATAATCTTTATGTATATAGCGCCAACATATTCCACAGCGCTTTACAATTCAGAGGTTCATTTGGTTAATACTACTTCCATTGAAAAGACAGGGATTTACAAAAAATTGTGCGTTTATTTTTCCATATTGTATCAAGAGCATTTTTACAATACTTTCCCCTTGCAGATGCACAGAACAGTACAAGCCATACAGGAGCAGAGACATCTGAGGTCACCTCGATTCCTTATTCCTACCAGTGTAGATGAGACGAAAACCAAGACAAGTATCCGCCCCATACAGCTCCCTGGGAATGAGCCTTAAGCCACGGCGTTACATTCACTTACAGCTGACTAAACTGAGATAACATGAGCTTTTCTGAATGTCATAGCAGGTAAGAAAAAAGTACTGAGACTTCACAAAGGTTTCACAGTCAATCTGGAGAAAAGACTTGGAAAAGTCTGCAGCAATAGACAAGTCGCACTAAGGCCCTGATTCAGGGCAATTTCGTCAAAACTCTGCTTAATATTGCTTTAAAAAGTTGCAAAGTTTGGTTTTAACTTGTCATTGCAGAAATATGTTGAGACCTTGCATTTCACACCAGTTTCTCCAGGCTACACAATAGGCCGAGCTGGGCAGGACGGGGGAGTGACGCCAGACTGGCAGGGCCATATTTACAATTAGGCACGTGCCTAGGGAACCAGGTGTCAGGGGGCAGCACCAGATGAGGGAGTAAAAAAAAATTTTTTTTTAAAGTCTTCCTCCCTCCTCCAAACTTTGCATGAAATCTGGCGAGTTTTTGGAGGATGGAGGGGGGCACCGCATTCACTAGTCACCGCATCTTTAAGACGCGGTGACAAGTGAATGTGTGAGCACTCCGGGCCCTGACACTTCCGGGGTCAGTGGAGGTCCGGCAGCTTCCTGTCCCGGGATACTGCTGTTATGATCTCCTGCTTCAGCTCAGCAGTTGGATGATGAGTCAGGACTCTGCTGCAGGAAAGCGAGCACAGGAGGAAGGAGATGTCGGGTCCCGGGAGCCTGCAGCATGGAGCCAGGTACGCGCTATTAAGCCAAAGATAGTACCAGCCTGGGGGGCAGCATGGAGAAGAGGGGGGGAAGTGGAGAAGGCACATATAACATGGAGGGGGAGGGGGGAGTAGAGGGCACATATAACATGGAAGGGGGGAGGAGAGAGGAGGGGGCACATATAACATGGAAGGGGGGAGGAGAGAGGAGGGGGCACATATAACATGGAAGGGGGGAGGAGAGAGGAGAGGGCACATATAACATGGAAGGGGGAGGAGAGAGGAGGGGGCACATATAACATGGAAGGGGGGAGGAGAGAGGAGGGGGCACATATAACATGGAAGGGGGGAGGAGAGAGGAGGGGGCACATATAACATGGAAGGGGGGAGGAGAGAGGAGGGGGCACATATAACATGGAAGGGGGGGAGGAGAGAGGAGGGGGCACATATAACATGGAAGGGGGGAGGAGAGAGGAGGGGGCACATATAACATGAAAGGGGGGAGGAGGGGGCACATATAACATGAAAGGGGGGAGGAGGGGGCACATATAACATGTAGGGAAGAGAAGGGGGCACATATAACATGGAAGGGGGGAGGAGGGGGCACATATAACATGGAGGGGAAAGGAGGGGGCACATATAACATGGAGGGGAGAGAGGGCACATATACATGGAAGGGGGGAGGGAGAGGAGGGGGTGCATATAACATGGATGGTGGAGGAGAAGGCACATGTAACATGGAGGGGGAAGAGGAGGTGATGAGCTGCATGGGACATGGGGGGGTGCAGTACGTTGAAGGGTTAGGTTACGTTAACACGTAGCGTATTTCTGCATTCACATAGCGCTATTTAGCGGAAGCGCAAATGCAGTGAAATTACAGAACAATGCATTTCTCAAAAAATAGTTTCCATGATCCGTATTTTTGCAGACGCGCTTTCACTGCAAAGTGCATCCGCAAAAAGAATGAACATGTCAATTATTTTTGCGCTTTTCTACAGCCCCCATTGTAACATGAGCTCTGGAAAAGCGCATCCACAAAAGTGCAATGTGTGAATGCACTTGCCCTTTTTTTTTGCACAAAGCGTAGTAAAAAAGAGCATGCTCAGAATAGCACTTCGTATTTCCAAAAATGCACAGTGTGAACCCGGCCTTAGACTGGAAGGGCACGGTATGGAGAATGGGTAGCTAGCCTGAGGGGGGCACGGTATACAGAAGTCACTTGGGAGGGGCACAGAATGGAGATGGGGTAGCATGGGGGTTCACAGTATGGAGATGGGGTAGCATGGGGTTCACAGTATGGAGATGGGGTAGCATGGGGGTTCACAGTATGGAGATGGGGTAGCATGGGGGTTCACAGTATGGAGATGGGGTAGCATGGGGGTTTACAGTATGGAGATGGGGTAGCATGGGGGTTCACAGTATGGAGAAGGGTAGCATGGGGGTTCACAGTATGGAGATGGGGGTAGCATGGGGGATTCACAGTATGGAGATGGGGTAGCATGGGGGATTCACAGTATGGAGATGGGGGTAGCATGGGGGGTTCACAGTATGGAGATGGGGTAGCATGGGGGGATTCACAGTATGGAGATGGAGTAGCATGGGGGTTCACAGTATGGAGATGGGGTAGCATGGGGGGGGTTCACAGTATGGAGATGGGGTAGCATGGGGGGGTTCACAGTATGGAGATGGGGTAGCATGGGGGGGTTCACAGTATGGAGATGGGGTAGCATGGGGGGGTTCACAGTATGGAGAAGGGGTAGCATTGGGGGGCACAGTATGGAGAAGGGGTAGCATGGGGAGCGCTCAGTGAAAAGACTGGTAGGGCTCAGTATACAGAACGTGTAGCACAAGGGGGCTCACTATAGAGTTGGGACAACATGAAGTGGACAGTGAAGAGAGGGCTGTATTGGAGATTATAATTCACAAGTGAGGAGGGTGTGGTGAGTATAATTCATTATGGGGAGAACACTCTGGTGGTTTTCATTTAGGAAGGGGTGATTTGGCGGTCATATTTAACTAGGGACAGAATAGTGGGAATAATTTTATGGCGGACAATAATGTGGAGGCCATATACCATAAGTGAGACAATGTGGACTTATTTGTGCAGGAAGAACAGTGAGGGGCAATTATTTATTCAGGGCACAGCATAGGCCTTACTTAAGGTACTTATTCTTTATTTAGAAAGATTACAATGACACTGCTTTGGTATGTGCTGCAGAAAACCAGACAAGAGAGTAGTCTTGTGAGAAGCCGGACAATGTGCTGCTAAGGTCCCTTTCACATCAGCGTTTTCTTTTAAATTGCCGCAGACCCAGCAGATTTAACGCATCTGCCGCCTAATGACCGCACTTCTGGCACACTTGCGGCAAGTCCCATGCATTGTATATGGGGCTTGCGGTCGGGTGTGGCAAGTGCGGTTCTGCAGGATGCGGCAGATACAGCAGAGCCTCACTTGCCGCACCCAACCGCAAGCCCCATAGACGATGCATGAGACTTGACGCAAGAGTGCCGGAAGTGCGGCCGTTAGGTGGCAGATGCGGTAAAACTGCTGGATCCGGGAAAAACACGCTGATGTGAAAGGGGCCTTAGATTGATTATATTTTAAAGGAGTCTTTTACCCCCAAAATGCCAATAAATCTGCATACACATCTATATTGGTGACATACTTTTCTGGTGATGTACTGACGGTGGTTCTGATTGTGTATTACTGTATTAACGGTGGTTCTATATTACTGTATTTGACAGGTTTTGGTGATGTATTACTGTGCTGACAGTGGTTCTGGTGATGTACTGACTGATTCTGGTGAGGTATTGTATTGACAGTGGTTCTGGTGATGTAGTCATGAGGATGTTGTAATCTTTACCTTCACAGACTTGATCCTAAAACATTATAGGGTAAGTGTGCTGCCAAACAGTTAATTGACTAAACGATGCATCTGAAAAAGCGCAATGTGTGAAATAGGATGCATTTTTTTACTCAAAGCGCATCCGTTGTTTGCATGTTCAAAACAAAAATTATGCAGCTTGTGAACGTAGCCTTAGGGCCCCCACACATTAGATTGTCCTTACTGGTTTAACGAAGGCGGCTTTCACATCTGCGTTTATTGCAGATCAGGCAAACTAGAACTTTTGATCTTCAGGTTTCCCTGATCTGCCATTTTTTAAATCCGGTGGATTCCTGCCATTTTTTTGAAGAAAAAAAAAAAAAAAACAGATCCAGAACAGTTGCAGCAAGATTGTGTTTTTTGCTAATGCATTTCTATAGGACTGCCATAGTTGTGCGGACACTTGTGTTTTAGCCAGATCCGGCAAATCCGCTACTTGCGGCAAAAAGAAAAAACGCTGCAAGCAGCATTTCTCTTTTTTGACTCGCCGCTAGTGATGGATACGGGAAACCCACAACTGCCATAAATAACCCCAAGTCCCATAGGGAATAAATTGGGCTGAATGCATTCTTGCCACAAGTGAGATGTTATGCAGCAAGTGTGGCAAAACTGCTGGATCTTCTGCGATTGAAAAAAAAATCGCTGATTTGAAAGCAGCCTTACAAAGAAAAACCTCAAGAGGTGAACATATGAACAGCAGGTCATTTTTACATTGCTGCACATGGGTTCATTCCGTTTAGTATTTATTTGTGGATCTGCCTGAAACATAAAATTCTGTGTGCACATACGCTTATTCTGCCTGATCAGTAGGGGGCGGTGCGACCACTGAAAGAGCCTAGGGCGGCAAAAGCTCTAAATACAGCCCTGCAGACTGGTCTAATTCATTACGTGCTGAGGCATCCGCTACACCAGAATTCACATAAAGGTGGATGTCACTCATTGTATGCTCAGGTGAATGACAACCCCTCATTAGGAGAAAAGAAGCAATGCGCCACATGGTGAAGCCCTGTTTTGATTATGTGCCAGGGGGAGGCGTCGTGCTCACCTGAGTTTGTTGTGCTGAGTCTCCGAAAAACACGAGTATAAGCAGGAAGGGAGCGTCTGGTGTGGAGGGTTTCTTGTGCAGTCAGGTGGTGTGGTCCCGTGATAGGAAGGGGGCGTCGATGTGTGACATCACCACAGGTCCTGAGGTTCAGTTCCACGCTGACAGCATATTAATCTAAGGTCTGGGGAATTGCCAACGCTCACAGCTGCTGCCCCAACCGCTCTCCCAGAGGGAGATAGAAAGTTATATATACAAAAGAAGATTGCGGTATAATGGGGAGCGCTAGGCAATAGCAGGACACAAAAGTTATACCAACCTACTTTCTTTTGTAATATATAACCCCCTCATTAGGGACAGCAAGAAGATTCCCTTAAAGTATTAGACTGTAAAATGTCCATAATTTTATGCACACTGACTAATTTCACTAAGTAACACATGGCATGGATGTATATTCTCTTTAATAGCAGCAGTGACCAGTGCACAATGAGAGGAGCTGAAAAGTGCTGCCCCATAGCAGAAGAAAATGTCAGCCGATCAGTGTCAGACCCTCACGAACCTGAAAGTGATGACCTAGCCCACCTTTACATTCTTAATAGCAATCTGGAAAACCCCTTTAAAATTTGTTAAAAGCCTCTACGAAGAAAGTAAGAGGAAGAAAAAAGGTTTATGAATTCAACTTCTTTGGTATTAAACCTCTAAATAAGATATAGTGAAAGACTGCAATAGATACGCTTTGGTGATTGGCACTACATGTGTAGTCACTGTGCACAAGTGAGTGCACCCCCTTTGTGAGTCAAACAGAAAAACTATCAGCTCCTAAATGCTGGTAGGGGAGAAACAAAACCCATGTGACATCACGGTGATCCAGCTGTAACTAAGGCTCGTCACAGGGACAAGATCTCTCGGGACTTCACTATACGACCATGGAAAAATTTCCTGAGGAACAAGATATTACCAAACCCAAGTCCTTTACCCAATTTATTCCAAAATACCTCAAGGTATTTGCAGCTATTGCTGTGAAAGTAAATCCGTTAGTCTGATTACAACTCAGCTATAAAGTATGTTTATTAACGAGGCACATTCCTGTTATTGGACATGATAAAACCTGTGTGGTTTGTGCATGGACCTGTGCTTACCTTATTTATGAGATGCTCCGTCACTACTTCTCTGAGTCCGGTGTATAGTTTCTCTCCATGTTTATGGAGAACCATGGTGTATGCGTTCCTATACAGTTCTTCAAAGCTTAGTCCACTATTGTTCTTGCGCTGAATTTCCTGAATTGCGTTCTTTAGAAGATCCCAAATGCTGTTCACATACTTCTCATCCATAGTCATCTGAAATAAAACAAATGGAAGGAAAAACATTAATGATCACAGAGCACAAAAGAATAAAAAAAAACAATCCAGAAGCAAAGCTCCTGAGGACTGAGATAAAGTAGAGAGTATAATATTTATATGGCCGAGTCTGCACACAGTATACACACACACACACGACGACAGCCCCCGCTGCACACAGTATACACACACACACACGACGACAGCCCCCGCTGCACACAGTATACACACACACACACACACGACGACAGCCCCCGATGCACACAGTATAACACACACACATAACACACACGACGACAGCCCCCGCTGCACACAGTATACACACACACGCACGACGACAGCCCCCGCTGCACACAGTATACACACACACGCACGACGACAGCCCCCGCTGCACACAGTATACACACGCACGACGACAGCCCCCGCTGCACACAGTATACACACGCACGACGACAGCCCCCGCTGCACACAGTATACACACGCACGACGACAGCCCCCGCTGCACACAGTACACACACGCACGACGACAGCCCCCGCTGCACACAGTACACACACGACGACAGCCCCCGCTGCACACAGTACACACACGACGACAGCCCCCGCTGCACACAGTACACACACGACGACAGCCCCCGCTGCACACAGTACACACACGATGACAGCCCCCGCTGCACACAGTACACACACGATGACAGCCCCCGCTGCACACAGTACACACACGATGACAGCCCCCGCTGCACACAGTACACACACGATGACAGCCCCCGCTGCACACAGTACACACACGATGACAGCCCCCGCTGCACACAGTGTACACACGATGACAGCCCCCTCTGCACACAGTGTACACACGATGACAGCCCCCCTGCACACAGTGTACACACGATGACAGCCCCCCTGCACACAGTGTACACACGATGACAGCCCCCCTGCACACAGTGTACACACGATGACAGTCCCCGCTGCACACAGTGTACACACGATGACAGCCCCCCTGCACACAGTGTACACACGATGACAGCCCCCACTGCACACAGTATACACACGATGACAGCCCCCGCTGCACACAGTATACACACGATGACAGCCCCCGCTGCACACAGTATACACACGATGACAGCCCCCGCTGCACACAGTATACACACGATGACAGCCCCCGCTGCACACAGTACACACACGATGACAGCCCCCGCTGCACACAGTACACACACGATGACAGCCCCCGCTGCACACAGTACACACACGATGACAGCCCCCGCTGCACACAGTGTACACACGATGACAGCCCCCCTGCACACAGTGTACACACGATGACAGTCCTCGCTGCACACACAGCACAGGAACCACGTAGAGTTAGTTGCCAATCTGAGCAAGTACAATACATATGAATAAGATGCTCAAAAGCAGAAGAAATCAGTGCAGACTTGAAGCAATGCTTCAGAATATGCCAGGTCTGTGCCGATTTGTCAAGGGTTTTTCTCTTCCCAATAACTGCAGTATCTGAACCCAACTAATCATTCTCCGAGGATTCTCAGTGTATTCTGTGGGCCCACAGCTTCACAATCATTATCCAATAGGGCTTACTAGCCAGTTCATGGTGATCGCTTGGGATCATCTCAGTAGCCAAAAACCATGTCATGTTTAACCACTTAACAGCCAAGGGCGTACAATGTATGTACGTCTTTGGCCGTGTCCCTCCCTTTGATGCAAGATCTCATGAGTTTGCATTATTTCCTGCACATGTCTGTTGAGTTGATCAACTCACATGTACAGCTAACAGACGCGAGCGGATTAGCAATCTGCCCACCGCTGTTAATCCCCTTATATTGTGCTGTTAAAACACTGAAAGTGTCATGTGGATGTTGGCTGAGAGCCAGCTTTCACAGGACATGATCATTTCTGCAGTGCAGCAACAAGCATCAGCCCGGCTCTGCACTGCAGGAGCGATTGGACACTGCAGTGCTGAGGCGCCCTAAGGGGTCAAGTAGAATAAAGGAAAAAATAAAGGTAGAGAAACTTCAAATCATCCCCCTTTTGCCCCATTGCAAAATAAACAAAAGAAAAATATATATTTGGTATCGCCGCATTTACAAATGCCTGATCTATCAAAATATAAAATCAATCAGATCTGATCTGAGAATTGAGTAACAGATAAAAAGAAATTCAAAACACCAATGTTCGCCGCAATATTGCAATTAAATACAGTAACAGGTGATCAAAACAACATATTTACCTAAAAATGGTATAATTAGAAACATCAGCTCAAAATGCAAAAAATAAGCCATCACACAGCCCCAGACCCTGAAAAATGAGAGCGCAACAGGAAAATGGCACCAAAAGTGCAATTCTTTTTTTATTTTAATTACAAACTTCAGATTTTTTTCTACTACTTAGATGACAGTAAAAGTCCATGTTTGGTATCTACGAACAAGTACCAACCTGAGGCATCATACCAAAATGTCAGTTTTACCATACAGTGAACATGGTGGTAATAATAAAAAAGTGTAATTTCACATATTTTGCAATTTTACCACACTTAGAGTTTTCTTCCCATTTTGTAATACGCTATATCAGAGGTCCCCAACTCCAGGCCTCAAGGGCCACCAACAGTGCAGGTTTTCAGGATTTCCTTAGTATTGCACAGGTGCTAATGTGATCATCTGCACAGGTAATGATTCCAAGCCCTGTGCAATACTAAGGAGATCCTGAAAACCTGCACTGCTGGTGGGCCTTGAGGCCTGGAGTTGGGGACCTCTGCGCTATATGGTACAATGGATAATGTCATTCAAAAGTACAACTCGTCCTGCAAAAAAATACTGAAGTTATAGCTCTTCGAAAATGAGGACGGAAAAAACGGGGAAAAAAAAAATAAATATCGCTTAAGGTGAAGGGGTTAAATGACCTCAATTTATAGATTACTTGGTTCAGGAGATACATTTTTAGCATTAGGCTACGTTCACACTGTGCACTTTTGGTCTGTTTTTGCTCGGCAGTTTTTGTAGCCAAAACCAGGAGTGGAACAATCAGAGGAAAAGTATAATAGAAACACGTCACCACTTGTGTGTTTATCACCACCTGGTTTTGGCTACAAAAACTGACCAGCAAAAACAGACCAAAAATGCACAGTGTGAATGGAGCCTTAAAGTGAAAACACACATCAGACAAGAGCGACAGTCCACCCACCCACCCACCAGAGTGAATGCACACCATGCAGAATTCCCGGCATTCCCCCCCGCACCACTAGGCGGAATCAGCGGCCGGCATCCCCCCGCACCACGAGGCGGAATCAGCGGTCGGCATCCCCCCCCCCCCCGCACCAGGAGGCGGAATCAGCGGCCGGCATCCCCCCCCCCCCCCCCCCCCCGCACCAGGAGGCGGAATCAGCGGCCGGCAAACCCCCCCCCCCGCACCAGGAGGCGGAATCAGCGGCCGGCAACCCCCCCCCCCCCCCGCACCAGGAGGCGGAATCAGCGGCCGGCAACCCCCCCGCACCAGGAGGCGGAATCACCGGCCGGCAACCCCCCCGCACCAGGAGGCGGAATCACCGGCCGGCAACCCCCCCGCACCAGGAGGCGGAATCACCGGCTGGCATCCCCCCCCGCACCAGGAGGCGGAATCAGCGGCCGGCATCCCCCCCGCACCAGGAGGCGGAATCAGCGGCCGGCATCCCCCCCCTGCACCAGGAGGCGGAATCAGCGGCCGGCATCCCCCCCCCCCCCCCCGCACCAGGAGGCGGAATCAGCGGCCGGCATCCCCCCCGCATCAGGAGGCGTAACCAGCGGCCGGCATCCCCCCCGCATCAGGAGGCGTAACCAGCGGCCGGCATCCCCCCCGCATCAGGAGGCGCAATCAGCGGTCAGCACCCCCCTTCCCCCCACACCGGGATGCGGAATCAGCAGCCAGTTCCCCCACACCGGGATGCGGAATCAGCGGCCAGCCCCCCCACACCAGGATGCGGAATCAGCGGCCAGCCCCCCTGCACCAGGAGGCAGAAAGTAGTTTATAACTGATCGGTCATCACAATGTAATTTATATAGTGGCAAGAGAACACAAATCATTCTGCTTTTATTAAGACCATATAGAAGGAAAATGATTAAGGCGGTCTTAATATGATACACAAAAAATAAAAAAAATTCTGATTTATCTGTACCCTGTAAGGCAAAACTGAAAAATGTGCAAGGATAAATTCACACTTGACTATTAGGTCGTTTAATACAGGGAAACAGGACAAGCTTCTAGATGAATGAGCGTGGTATCGTGGATGTGTGGGCACGGTGTACTCATTTTTGCCTGTTTACAGCCAGCTGAGTGTTCATTTCCCTCCCTTCAGCGATCTGCAATTTGTAAACCTCATCAGAACAGATGGCTTGTTCCCATTACATTGCCGGCCTCTCAGACAGCAACTTGTCGGAGACACACTGTACAAATCCAAGCTGGCAGAATGCTTCACTGTATGTGCACAGATCAGCCTGGAACAGCTATATCTGCATTGCAAGACTCCCAGCTAAGGATGATGGCGTGCAGGGGCCAGGAGCGCAGGGGCCAGGAGCGCAGGGGCTTACATTACAACCCCTAACACACCGCAGAGAGTAATGAAGGGGTCAGCACCGACACGGTCACCATAAGCATGAACGGTGACTACACACTGGGTTACTGGGCGTATAGCGTATACAGCTCCCCTGCGATCGGCTGACATCCTCAGGTTTTCCCTACACTGATCTCTGTATCTGCTGTTGGAATGACTTAATCATATTCATGTCTCAATTTGCCGAGGGTCCTTGAGGGCTAATACGTTCTTAATATGTAAATAAGTCGCTTTGATGCCAATAATGAACGTGCGGTAGAAGAATATACCCAGGAACGACGGGAGAAAAGGGATTCATGAAGACAGCAGAAATATAGGAAGATCACAGAAAGGAGCCGTCATCTCAGGACATCTTTACCCTTATTGTCATAGAACAGACTCTGGGGCAGAATAGGCCATTCATCCATCACCGGGGCCAATAGCCGAGATCGACACAAATCTTGGGTTTAGTAAAGTGTTGCTTTAGTTTTTATAGTAGTACGGTAATTATCATTAATTCTTAATTGTTAGAAATTGTGATTAGGAAAATTGCAAACATATTTCAAGTAATTAGGTGCCATGAAAATTCATTTAATCAAAAACTATTTCCAGGGATTCTCAGCTCTGCTTCCATCATTTCAGTATTAGTCTCGTTATTTCATGAGACGTTGATATGACTGTCAGGCTGAATCAACTACAAGAGCAAACTTTACCAGTCATGTTACAAAATACCATTGACCTGCAGAGATGGGGTCAATCTGAACCTTCCCAACACTCACACCGCTGTCGGGTGGAAACTAACTACCAACTTTTTTGGATTATAAAACAGCCATTTTTCCCCAAAAAGTAGGGGGAAAATAGAGGTGTGGCCAGGGGCGTAACTACAATAGGTGCAGGGTTTGCGATCGCACCCGGGCCCTGCAGCCTAGGGGGGCCCCAAAAGTCCCTTTGGCCCATAGAAAAAGACTAATACTATTAAAGATTTGCAATAATTGTGGGCCCTATTGGAGCTTTCGCATCGGGGCCCCTGGCCCTGATGTTACGCCACTGGGTGTGTCTCATAATCCGGTCATACCTGGCGATATAGCGGATGCACAGAAGGTAGGGTGCCGACCCAAGGATGAGGTATCCTGGCAGTTTTAGCAGACTTGCGGGGGGTGTCCCAGTGGCAGCGGTATGGTGGGGCAATCCTGTGTGGGGGAGGGGGAGAGGTCTCCCGGCTGCAAACTGTCGGCACCATTGATGTCCCGGCAGTACAAGCGTTGGACTGAAGGAATATGGCTGTGGAGACAGCGCAGGCGCAGAAGGAAATCTCGGACAGCCGAGGTCTCAATCTGCGTATGCACCACAGCCATTTTCCTGCAGTCCGTCTGCCACGCATGCACAGATTGAGATTTGGGGAGTGCAAGATCAGCTGCACTGCTGAGGCAGCCATTTTTCATGAGCCCATCACATCTACTGCAGTTGAAATCTATGGTGCTGACTGTGTAGGACACACCTGCAGCATAGCCCCACCATGCCATTGTTGCCAGAACACCCCCTACAGGATTGCCTCACCCTGCTGCTGCCAGGACACCCCAGTGAGTCTCAAAGCAAAAACTACAGTCTTCTTCCTGGCAGAGTCCAGCCTCCAGTTATAGGGATAGCACTAGCACAGCTTAGTGTATAGTGAGCACCGTTACTAACCATGACCCCACCACTGACCGACAGCAGGGTCTAATGCAGAGAGACAGCTGTCATTTTCTCCTGGCAGCGGGCTTTAAGTGTGAGTACTGGGAGAGTTAAAAAAAAAAAAACTATTAACCTGCAGAATAACCCCCATAGCTGCAGGTTAATAGCAATTTTTCATATAACAGGTTCCATTTAAAAGGAGGCGGGTGCTTAAAATTCTTGTCTTCCTCTGTGCACCAAGGTTACCTCCAAGGAAATACATGAAGGCCTCATTGCTTTGCATCAAAAGGGCTTCACAGGAAAGGACATTGCTGCTTGTAAAACTTCCCCCCCCAACTCAACCATTTATCAAATCATCGAGAACTTTAAATAGAGAGGAGATATTGCTATGAAAATGTTTCAAGGATCCCAAGAAAATCCATCAAGTACCAAGTACTGATGCAGAGGAATCAGATATGGGATTATTTCAATATCAGTGCAGTTTGCTCAGGAATGGCAGCAGGCAGGTGTCCTTGCATCTGAATAAAATAAGGTTAAGGCCTTTGAAGTCTGGCCTGGTGTCAAAAAGGGCAGCAAAGTAGCCTATTACAAGATGTACAATGATTATACCGCAGAGAAATGGGATGAAGTTACTTTCACTGATGAAGCCCTAGGTAAGCGCTACCATGAGTCCTGTGTAATATCAACAGTAAAGCATCCAGGGACCATTTCATGTGCAGGCCCGTCTTTCTTTCAACCATGAAGTGGGCTCACTTACAATTTCGCCTAAGGCCACGTCACACACACAGATAATTGTGCAGAGATTGTTCGCAGATCTCTGGTTGCAGTGAAATCATGGACACAATGTTCCATTTTGTGGCTGTGTACAAATGTAACAATGTGTCCATGATTTCACTGCAACCAGAGATCTGTGACCAATATCTGCACAGATATCTGTGTGTGTGACGTGGCCCCAAGATCACTGTCATAAATAAAGCGTCTAACTATCCAATAAAAAACTTCTCTCAATGAATCAGAAGCAATGATGAACAATGCCAAGCACCAAGTCAGAAGCCAAAAGTGATAACCAAGTCACTCTGAACAAAAATTGTGTGTCTATGGCCAGGAAACTCTCCAGATCTCAATCCCATTGACCTGTTAATCCTCACAAAGCGGCTGAACAAAGAAAAGCGCAGAGATTGTGATAAACTCCAACACTGATAAGACAAGACATGTTTCATCAGTTTGGGCCTGGCCCAGTCGGACATCCAGTATATCAGGGAGATTGGAGAAGTCGTGAAAAATAAGGGTCAACACTAAGGCCATGTTCACACTGTGCGTAATTTTTGTGCGCACTTTTCCACCAAAAGCGCACCTGCGTCTGCATTTGCCTTCAAAGTGAATGGAAATTGACTTTTGCCGTGCAGACGCTGCATAAATGTACGCCGCCTTTTATGGGAGAAAGCGCGCATGTAAAAAGAATCAACATGTCAATTGTTGGCGCTTTTTAACGCGTACTTTCTCCCATAGGCCCCATTATAACCGCTGGAATTATGCATCGCCGTTCAGACAATGCGCAATTCCAGTGCGTATAATGGCGGGTGCTGCAGAATGTGATGTAACACAAAGGAGGAAGAATCCGGTGTTCCTCCCCTGTGTGACATGGGTGACAGCCCTTTTGGCTTTTGCAGTGTATTAATATATACTGCGAAAGCTATATATAAGTTAGCAAAAGGTATAAAAAAAAAAAAAAAATATAGTATACTTGCCCATCTGCCGGCTGTTCCTGGTTACTGGGACCAGAGACATCCACGTCTGTTGAGCTGCCAGGACCTTCCAGATCTGTAATTGGCCTTAAAAGCGATCATGTGATATGTGACATGCATATCACATGATTGCTACTGGCCAATCACAGATCTGGAAGGTCCTGGCAGCTCAACAGACATGGATGTCTCTGGTCCCAGTAACCAGGAACAGCCGGCAGATGGGCAAGTATACTATTTTTTTAATGCCTTTTGCTTACTTTTATTTAGGTTTCGCAGTGTATATTAATACACTGCAAAAGCCAAAAGGGCTGTCACCCATGTCACACAGGGGAGGAACACCGGATTCTTCCTCCCCCATGTGACATCACTTCCCTCCTACGCTTCTGGGGGAGACATGTGGCCGTAAAAAAAATGTGGTGTGTGAATGCAGCAAAACACGGCAAAAAACATGCACTCCCAAAAGCGCAGGAAGTACGCAGCGTGTGAACATAGCCTACATATTGAGTCTTTACATAAACTTCATGTATTTGGTAATAAGACTTTTAAATCTGATGACGTACATCACAAATATATATTAAAACAACCTAGAAGCAAAGTGAAAAACAAAATTTGTGAAAAATCTCAACGTTTTGGCCATCACTGCATATTGGTGAGCAAAGAGAACGCGTATTCATGAGCACGGCAGGGACCTTGAACCCCTGAGCTTACGGTCACTTTTTACAGAGAACACATCCACATTTGAAGTGACTAAGAGGTCTACATAACAGAAAACACCCAAAAGTGACACCTGTCCAAAAGCCACACACCTTAGACTGCTCAAAACCAAATTCAAGAAGTTTAATAACCCTTCAGGTCCTTCACAGCAAGTAAAGCAATGTGGAAGAAAAAAATGGACAATTTACCATTTTCAATAAAAATGTTACTTTCGCCTCAAATATTGAATTTTTACAGGGCCAACAGGAAAAAAAATGGACCCTAAAACAGGTTATGCAATTCTCCCGAATACACAGATACCCCATATATAGTCGAAAACCACTGTTTGGGCACACTGTATGGCTCAAAAGGGAAGGAACAACATTTGACTTTTTGAATGGAAAAATTGGCTGCTATAGTTAATCAACACCACGTTGGGTTTTGAGAGATCCTGATGTGCCTAAACAGTCAGGACCTCCCCCCCCCCCCCCCTCAAACACACACAGGTGACCCCATTTTGGTAGCTAGACCCCCAAAGAATTTATGTAATCCCCAGTTGCTTCACAATTTCATTCTATTGAACCTTGAAAATTAAAAAAATAAACTTTTCTTCCACAAAAGTGTTTTTAGCCTCAGTTTTTTCATTTTCACAGGGACAAAAGGGCTAGAATGGATCCTAAAATTTGTTCAGCAGTTTGACCTCCATCATGACTAAAGCCCCAGTTCCAGCTAACACAATACAACCCAAAGGCATAATGCAGCTTCCACCATGCTTCACGGTGATTGCGTTCTTTGGGTGATACATAGTGTGTTGACTATGCAACATACATATATTATCTAATTATGGCCAAATAGTTAAACTTCAGTTCCATTAGACAATAACATGTTTTCCTCCATTCTTTTGGCAGACTTGATGTAGTTTTTGGCAAAACACAGCTGGGCTTGGATGCTTTTCTTTGTAATAAAAGGCTTTTATCTTGCCACCCTATATGAAGAATGAGATTGTTCTCATATGCAGAACACAATCACTAATTGCCAGACATTCTAGCAGCTCCTTTAAAGGGGTGTTCCGAAACTAAAAAGTACTATATTTATAAATGCTTATCTCTTTAAAAAGTGACCCTGTCAGGTCCCCTAATCCCCCTAAACTATCAGCAGACATGTGGGCTAAAGTTCCCTGCTTAACCATCACTGTCTAATGATATTCTCCAAATCCAATGTATAACCAGATAATTTTTATTGATGTTTTTTTCCCCTATTCTAAGGCTGTCTTCACACTACGGATTTTTAAAATCCGATGCTGTCCGATAAAAATCGGACAGCATCGGATCCGAATTTGGCCCCATGCAGCCCTATGGGCATCGGACCAAATCGGATGTGCACTAAATGCCATCCGTTTTGGTCCGATCCGATTCTGTCCGATTTTTTTTTATCGGTGCAAAGATCGGAGCCTGCTCCGATTTTTGCACCAAAAATAAAATCTGACAGAATCGGATCGGACCAAATCCGATGGCATTTAGTGCACATCCGATCCGACCTGATCCCTATAACATGGGGCCCTATGGAGCAGGGTCCGAGGAAACATCTGATGTCTTCTCGGACCCGATTTTACTGTACTGAGCATGCTCAGTACAGTAAAACTGCTCCTAATTGGGAGCGCAGGGGTTAAAAAAAAAAAAAAAAAAAAGTTAATGCTCACCTCCCCCCCTAGCCCCCGCCGTCTCCAGCCGTCTTCCTGCAGGCTCCCGGTGGCTGCAGAGGTCTTCTTCATGTGTATAGGACCTGCAGTGATGTCACAGTCATGTGACCGCAGGTTACCATGGTGGAACCTGCAGTCACGTGACTGACATCACCGCAGGTCCTATACACATGAAGAAGACCTCTGCAGCCACCGGGAGCTCGGGGGAAGGTGAGCATAACTTTTTTTTCTTTTTTTCAGCCCGGAGGCTACGATTTAATGCCGGAATCGGATGCCTATTTGGCATCCGATTCCAGGCATCAGAAGAGAGCCGATGCTGTCCGATTTATATCGGACAGCATCGGCTCTCTAAAAATCGTTATGTGAAAGAAGCCTTACGGGGGCTTTGACTAGTCGAGAGGGGGGAGGCATTTTTTCCCCTTGCTGGTCTTCCCTGTTTCAGTGTTATCATGCCTCTGTGGGCGTAATAACAATTTCCAGGAGCTGATGTCGCCATCTTACGGAAATCTCGTCTCATGCCCACAGCGTCACTGTGCCTCTTTGTTAGGTGTACAAGTCCCGGCTTCAGGAGTCTTCTGCACAGTGCGGCCCTGAAGCCGAGACACACCTGACATGCCTTAGGCTGGTTTCACACTGCAGTTTTTTTTCCCGATCAGGTTTGTGTGTCAAAACCAGGACGGAGAAGAACTTGCAGAGAAAAACTATAATTGAAAAGATTGACACCTGTCTGAGTTTTGGAGACAATCCTGATTTTGACACACAAATCTGATCAGGGAAAACACTGCAGTGTGAAACCAGCCTTAGTGAATACAGCATCAGACAACACCACATCAAGTCAGTATGTGTAAGTAATGTCAATGGCAGGCAGCAAGGGTACAAGTAATACATAGCTGCATCACGTGTGCATTATCACGGAGTTACTTCCAGCCACATAACCGGACCATAGGTCCTCAAATAGGTCCTGGAAGATACCTTATACATTCTCCTTCTGGAAAAATCGAGTTGAAAGACTGCAAAATGGTTGTAGACGTCTTGGGCTGCAGTACACAAGGCCCTTCCCCCTAGTATGTATGTTTGGTAGGCTATTTGGGTCTTCACTTTTTGTATTATGTTGATTCACAGGGTTTTTACCTTTCTACAGGTTATTTATTACTAGGACTCTCAAGGATGCAGCTATTTATTACTTGTACCCTGCTGCCTGCCTTTGACATTACTTACACATTCTCCACTCTGGGTCGTGTTCACTGCTGCGGCTGATGTCACTCACTGAGTCACTGAAGGCCCACGATAAGTGTGATTGCAGACTCTGCAAGGAGAAAGCAAGCCATGAAGGCTCATGGCGGGTTATGTAGGAGTAATAAAGATTGAGTTGAGAGATGCGTTTGTGTTTTTTGTTCAAATACAAAAAAATATTTTTCAATGTGTTGTGTATTATTTACTATTTACAACAGATTCCTAATGGCCAGCATCCAAATGAAAATCTGTGTATTGAGCGGAAAAGGGTGCTGTACACAGGAGATGCCCTCACAGTCCGACAGATTTGGAGCTACTGCAAGGAAGAGGGGGAAACATTGCCAAATCTAGAAGTACCATGCTGATAGACATCACACAAACAATGCTGCCATAAATTTCAAGGGTACATCAACGAAGTATTAGCTTTATAGAAGCACTAACATCAAAGTTTTTAAATATAGCTTTTAATATATTACAATCATATTATATAGCACTATATTTAAAATGACTAATTTTGCCTTTCTACCCAGTAAATACTTTGCTCGATGTAAAAACAGGAAGTCACTTATGAGTCATCCACCCTCAAACTTCTGACCCAGCTGCTCCCTCCTCCCTGCTGACACTTGCAGGCACAGAGACTTAAGGCCACGTCACACGTAACGATATCGTTGCCGATATCGTTCAAAAGTCACGTGTTCTGTGACGCTTAAACGATGTCGAAATGACATTGTTGCGTGTGACACTACAAACGATGAACGATCAGTCGGCTAATCGTTCATCGTTGATTTGAAGACAGGACCTCAAATCTATCGTTGGTCGCCCGGTGGACACGTAGCATCGCTGCGTGTGACACCGGGAGACGACCGATAAGCCAGCTCCCAGCGTCTCTCTGCAAGCGCTGAGAGCTGGGTCTCCATGGTAAACTGCGGGTAACTAGGCAGCTCACCGGCTGGTATCCAAGGTACACAGCGCGCGCTGCCTAGTTACCCGCAGTTTACCTTGGAGACCAGCCTGCTCCCGCTTACAACAGCCTGGCAGCAGGAGCAAGACATCGTGGAAACGACATTTAAACCATTTCCATGATGTCTCTGGTCCACTGATTGCTGGTGAGTCTGCCTGTGTGACAGCTCACCAGCGATCTGAACGATTTTGTTAGCGATCGCGCGTGCATGTGATGGCTAACAAAATCGTTAATTACATTGACGCGTGTGACGTGGCCCTTATTTCTACATGGAGCTCAGAAGGGATTTAGTCAGTATTAATCACATAATAGAATAGACCTAATGGAAAACAGAAAAATTAACTGGGCAGAAGGGTAAAATGAGCAATCTTAAGTACCGTACATTGATATTGAACTTGTCTATGTAAGCCTCTTTTCACATGTAAAGCACCATGGAATACATGGTGTTATAATAATAAATAACATAAGGATAACATTTTTGATGGGAGTGCCTCTTTAAACAGGTGTACATATTTGTGATACCACATTATTTTAGTTCTTTATTTCTTTCTTACACCTGAATAGCTTGTTTTTCAATAGAATTGTACATATTATAGGAAATATTAAAGTTAAAAAAAAAAAAAAGTTAAAAATTAATCCTCTTGGTATGAATATTTTAAATTAAAAAAATTCTGACATTTTAGCAGGCGTGTAGACTTTATATCCACTGTATAATCTGTATATAGGGTGGATAAAAATCAATGTTTTTTATATAAAAAAAAAAAAAAAAAAAAAAAAAAAAAAAAAAAAAAAAAAAAAAAAAAAAAAAAAAAAAAAAATCGGATTTTTTTCAATAAACTGCTTTTGAGGAAAATATTTTACCATCCAAAGGTTCTTCCATCATGAGATAAGGCCGAGTTGTTTAACTCAGTAGAATAAATAGAATAAAGGCTGTATATGTGTAACATTCACAATGCCATGCTCTTCCAGAGGTTTCTGTAGGATTAGTGGGCAGTTTCTCTCCTATATTATCACAGACGCTCGCTTTACTTACGCAGTTCTCAAAACTGAATTTGACTCCGCAGAGGTCCCAGCCTCTTCTTCACGGCAAAAATGTTACAACATGAACAGAGTTGAGAAAAAGACCTTAATCTTACTGTTCTACAAACCTATGAATACAGAATCAACCCCTTCAGTGCCAAGTCCAAGAAGTTAGACAATATGTTTCTGATTGTTTGGAGTGGAATAGATCTGCACAACACAAGAAGAATGTGAATCTAAGTGTGAGGAGGAGGAAGGGCAAGCAGACAAGAAAATGAAAGTGAAACTTTGAGCACAATACTGCAGCATAGCCACAGACAGACAAGTTTGGATCTGTTTGGGTGTACGATCTGAGGTTTATTACATTCTTTCCTTATAATGGCAGCAGGCCGTAAAAGAGACCCAGTTTGGGAATATTTTAATGAAGCTCCTTCGCCTATCGGTAAGGCAGGCATGCGTGCAAAATGCAAACGATGCAACAAAGAGATTATTTTTCTCCTTCCTAAGTACAACAGAACAGTGGTGTCCAAATATGAATGATTAACCCATTAAACTGGGGAGAAAAAAGTAATATAAAAAGTGATTCTAAAAATCTTCATCTACTTGCATGTTAAAATAGCAAGAACTAGTTTAGGTAGAAACTTTGATTTAAATCACTGATTTAAATCAAGCCTTACTGACTAGTGATTTAAATCGTGATTTAAATCAGTTAGATTTAAATCAAATCCACCCTGTCTGTATACAAGAACTTATCCACTGTGCATAGGCAGCTGGCCTTTCACTAAGCACAGGTTCAGACTACACATTTACTGGTCGCAATTTCGTAGAGGGTTCACTTTTTTTTTTTTTTTTTTTTTTTTTTTTTAAGATAGGAACTTACCCTTCATCAGGCTGCATAATTTTACAACGTTAACAGGCTGCAGAGGTACAATTGTACCTTCATATATTATTGAAATTTGGCCAATATATTCTGGACCAAAACTGCAGAGATGTCACGAAATTTCAGCCCTCTACGGCTTTTCTAAAAAAAAAAAAGTTATGGCAATTTTAAAAACGGAATAGTTACAATTGTACCTACTCAGCCGGACGAAGGTTATAGGGGAACTCCGGTGAGAAAGAAAAAAAAAAAAATTATACTGTCCCTGCTCTCCTGCATGAAGCAGAGCTGTCCACTACTGTTCTAGGATCTATTAATAAAATCATACCTGCACCTCAGCCCTCACCCCTCCTCCCTTCGGGGACAGAGAAATTAAGTCACGCAGTCATGCTAAACTTTCAGAGGACGGGAAGCTACCAAGTTGATATGGGGGAGGGGAGACCATAGCAGTGCTGAATCAGCCAATGCAACGCTCTGCATGTGTTCCTAGCCCGATACATGGCAGCACACATTGTGCACCATCATACAGCAAAAGATCATAGAGTGTATTTATATCTGCTTGGTGACATGATTGCTATTTGAAGAGAGAACACCCCTGTTCTTACATTACATAGGATGGTATATTATGGAGCAGGATTGTAGTGTTTACCATGGGGCCAGCAGAGACACCCCTTGCCCATATAGAAGTGTGAGGGGGCAGGAATGCAAGATGACCCTGGAGCCCACAGTATCCATGCCCCCAACACTCCTCCTGATTTCTGCTACAGCATGGGGCTGGATTTCTCTTGTCCCCAAAGGGAGGGGTGAGTGCTGAGGAGCAGATATGATTTTAATGATTTAAGTGATTTATCGATCCTAGAACTGTAGTGACCAGCTCAGCTCATGTATGAGGGAAGGGACAGTACAATAAAAAAAAAAAAAAAATGTTATTCTCCCCAGAGTTACCCTTTAATATTTGACCAAAGGGGTCATAAAGATTGTGACTATAACAATATCCTAATAAACACGAAAAAAAAGATATATAGTACTATGGGGACAGTCCAAAAAATCCCCAAAAAAAAACCCTCAAAAAAAAAAAAAAAAAAGTTTCTTGTTTAAACTATAATCCCAAAAGAACCCACTATACACATTGATGCACGTTTGGCAGCTCTGTAACTACATGGCATTACTTCTCCATATACAAATACTTCCAAATCTATTATGCTGCACACAGAAAATGCAGGTCATAATGACTCATGAAAACTGGTATCTACAGAAAGAACACGACTTGTGACACAAGATAATTCCGGTCAAAGAAGCAGTAAAGTGTGTAGCGTACTCCATAGTTTACTGAACACTACAGTACTACATACATGAAGAATGGAGCAGATGTGTCTCCTGCCCAATCTGCAGCACAGGATTGAGGAGAAGACCAGGCATCCAGTCCTTTCCCACTACATCTTCACAACCACTGGAATACAGCGATTGGCTGCAGCGCAATCTACGTGACATCACCACTGCTACTAATCAACAAAGACCCTGGCAGGGACAGACGCAGCACTGGACGTGGTGACCGTAAGCAAAGCTCAGCTAGTTATTCTACTCATCACTGAACCTATGGGCTGAAGTTATTAGAAAGAACAAAACCTATAAGCAACACAAAGCCATGTTGAGAAAAATACTTATTTTAATTATACTTATATACATAGAATATATGCTGTATACATAGTGTTGTATAGTGCAGCAAGGGGACAAGGAGTAGAGTCTATACTTGTGCCAGAGGGAGAAAAACAAAGATCCCGAGGGTTTATTGATCAAAGTGTATTGGTACGCTGGAAATGGGAGCAGATAACTGTGTACCTGAGTGTGAACTGCATGTTACAGAGCCAAATGTGCCAGCGGGCATAGCAAGGCCAGGAATGTCAGTAAGCTGACTGGGAGAGGTGTCATAGACTGTGTGAGAAGTCAACTAGGTGGCCCGAGTCCTGAGAAGAGCTGTAGTCAAAACAATATGGGCTGTGTGACCACAACCACTTAGAAAGCTAAAACTGAGGGGACTAATAGAAATGTTAGCCTTGCAAGAGACTACAGCCAAGTTACAGTGGGCAGTGAGCAGGAATGTGGAGTCTGAGTCCATTTTAGTGGCGTCAGAGTTGGATTCAGGAAAATTGAGGCGTTGGAGTGTGTCCAGTTTGGTGGAGTCTGGGTTGGAGTAAGAGGTTTGGCTTAATGACTCCACAGCCCTGTCGGTGAGACCTCAGCCTATAAGGAGCGAGCAAAAGAGAATTAGACCAATGAGCCAAGTGAATAGAGTCTCTCCTCAAGACAAAGCAAGAATCAAGTGTAGTATATAGCACTGCAGCTCAGGGGTGACCGGGGTCTGTTTGAAGATGACATGGATCTGTGTGTAGTACAGGTACACCTGGAATGTAGGACTGCTGCTAGTCCAGGGAAAGGTAAACTTTGGGAGGGGTGTACCAGTTAACAAGGACTGGAAGGCAGAGATTGACCCAGCGATGGGGAAAAACAGCAGCAAGTAGAAGAAAAATGTGTAAAAAAAAGTTTACACATTCATCCTCTACATGCTGCTGTTTCAAGATATTTATATTGAACATAATATTATTCAGCACATACTGCACTGACTTACAGTACCCAATTTCTTAAACATTTTAGGTGTCTGTCCATTTTTTATCGACTGACTGCACCAAAATGGTCACCGACTGGCGCCTGCTAGGTTTTAAGGGTGCTCAATCTATGATATGCAGGCATAATGCCCTCATCTCCTGCCACGACTACTGCAACCTCCTGTTCTCTGGTCTTCCCTCTAGAACCCCTCCAATCTACCCTAAACTCTGCTTCCAGACTAATCTGTCTCCCCGATATTTCCCAGACTCTCCTCTCTGCCAAACCCTTCACTGGCTTCCTATTGCTTAGAGGCTCCAGTGCAAACCCTAACTATGACATACAAAGCCATCCATAACCAGTCTCCTCCATACATCGGTGACATGGTCTCCTGGTACTTACCTACACAAAACCTTCAATATTCTCAAGATCTCAGTCTCTATTCCCCTCTTCCCAACCATCCCACATACTCTCAACACATTAGACTCTCACCAACTGTGGAAACCTTCAAAAGGAACCTGAAGACCCATCTCTTCCAACAAGAATACAACCTGCAGTGATCTTCAATCTACTACTGTATACTGCCACATAACCACCTCTACCCTCACCTACTGTATCCTCACCCATCCTTTATAGCCTTGTGGGCAGGGTCCTCTCTCCTGTACCTGTGTGTGCCTTGAATTTCTCAAATATTGTACTTGCCTATGGAATAAATGGCACTATAAAATAATAATCTACTATATAATCTCCTAATTGTGTCTGTCTTGACGCCAAAACCATGCGCCAGCGCTCATTGGCTGCCACTAGCCGCGGCAACCAATGAGCACCGCGTATGCAAAAAGCCGCGCGCATTCAAAATTAGCCCACCGGGCTCCATCCTGACCAATTCCCCCCCACCACCCCCCACCGTGCTCCATCCTGACCAATTTGCCCCCCACCCAACCGGGCTCCATCCTGACCAATTTCCCCCCACCCCCCTCCATCCTGACCAACCCCACCCCCTACCGGGCTCCATCCTGACCCCACCCCACCCCCCGGGCTCCATCCTGACCCCCACCCCACCCCCCGGGCTCCATCCTACCCCCCCCCCCCCCCCCCCCCGGGCTCCATCCTACCCCCCCCCCCCCCCCGGGCTCCATCCTACCCCCCCCCCCCCCCCCCCCGGGGTCCATCCTACCCCCCCCCCCCCCGGGGTCCATCCTACCCCCCCCCCCCCGGGGTCCATCCTACCCCCCCCCCCCCAGGCTCCATCCTACCCCCCCCCCCCCCCCCCCCCCGGGCCCCATCCTGCCCCCTCCATACCAGGCCCCATCCTGCCTGCCCCTCCCCCCCACTTGGCTCCATCCTGCTCCACCAGGCTCCATCCTGCCCCATCCATGCTGCTATACATGTGCTGTAATGTACCACCATATACCATAGTGCTGCCTTTATTGGCCTTCAGGTGTATTTGGGACGTTTCGGGAACATCTCCCTTGCTAGAGAAAGGGAGATGTTCCCGAAACGTCCCAAATACACCTCAAGGCCAATAAAGGCATTTGGATTGAAGATAAGGAGTGCTGCAGTCAATTTGATAATATCTAATATCATTCATTATATATATATATATATATATTACACACACACACATACATATTATATATGTAGTTCACTCACGATGACTGAACATGTTCTGTCAGTCACAGTATGTCAACTGTATACATATTCTAGAATACCCAATGCGTTAGAAAGAATCAGGCCACCATCTAGTAATCATAATAATAAATAATGAAGAAGTGTATTTTTGTCTCACTGCATGTAGGCCTTTACTGTCATCAAGCTAGAAAATTCAAGAATGGAAAAACCTTGCAAGTTGGTACCGTAATTTAAAAGAAGTTCATTATTATTTAACTGCAAAGTCATCTAAAAGTATTTGACTAGAAAAGTTGTTGTATTGTAGAAGTGCGTTTTGTCTGTTTCTGCGTAAGCAGTTCTTTTCCCCAGCAGTTCACTCCGGCCCAGCACTGCAGCTGTTTTGCTCTAGGGAATCTGATAAATTACATTCATACGTTACCATTTACAAAGACATACTGTAACCTAAATGATGTGTCTGACGTACAACATGACTGATCACACAAATCAAGGGCATTTGTTTAGGATAATGAAATTGACTTCATAAAAGGGGTCGTCCAGCCTTGAGATATTAGATGAGTAGAGGTCAGACACATCCACCGATCAGGCAGCTCCAGAGACTTAAACAGCGCACAAAGCCTGGTCAGCTGCTCAATTCACAACAGCAGAATTAAAACACTTAAAGGAACACGGTCAGGTCATTTTTCAGCATATTAACAGTACCCTTGAATAGTGCCTGGGCAGGCCTTTTTAGACATGTAAAAATCATTACTGTACTGTTTTTAGTTCTCTTGCTATAAGCATCTTCAAACCCAGCAGGCAGCTAGCATCTGCAGAAAAAGTAATAGAATGGACTAATCCATTAGTCCGGCTGTTAGGGGCCTTTCACACTTGCGTTTTTTTCCTGATTTGAAAGATCAGGAAACAACCCGATTCTTACAGTATTTTGCCCATTTACTTTAATTTTGTCAGGTAGAATCTTGTTGCTTCATGTTTTGTCCTGAAATCATTAAAGAGAATGGGCAAAAAAAAAAGAATCCTGGAAGAATCAGGTTTTTTCCTGATCTTCCAAATCAGGAAAAAAACGCAAGTGTGAAAGGCCCTGGTCCATTTATTATTTATTCCTACTCAGACAGCTCTCCCCTCCCTCCTCCCTTCCCACTGTGCTCTGCCTGTCAGGTTTCAGTTTCATTTAGAAGAGTCTGATGAGGAGACAGAGGGAGGGAGAGATTACAGGCACACATCTGATTGCTTATCTAGGTAAGTGGTGCACAGTTCATTTTAGTGATGAAAGCAAGTTTAATTTATTTGGGTCTGATGGGAAACATTAGGTTCGTCGACAAACTGTGGAAAGACTAAATCCAAAGTGTGTAAACAAGTCAATGAAAGGTGGTGGAGGAAGTGTTATGGTTTGGGGAATGTTTTCTGCTGCAGTGGTTGGACCTCTCATACAGCTACATGGCAGAGTGAATGCAAGTGTGCATCAGAACCTTCTTTAACAACACGTGGTTTTTTACTTGCATTTAGCACTCAATCAGCCAGCAATTTTCATGCAATGCCCCCTGTCACACAGCAAAACAGGAACCATTGGGGCTGGATACTTGAAGTAAGGATACGCAGCGACTTGCCGCTGCGTCCAAAACGCTGTGCAGTACAGTATAAGCATAGTGGATGGGATTTGTAGAAATCCCATGCCCACTGTGCAAAACCTCATCATTGCATTCCACTCCTATGCAGCATGCTCATTTCATATTGCGGAGTCGGAAGCGGCTGCCATCGGGTGACTGCGGGGAGAAGCCGCCCTGCACCCGTCGCACTTGGCGAGAACAGGGCGGCTACGGTCTCCCTGCGGCCACCCGCGGGTTCACTAATGGCCGGAGGACCTGAGTCCAACGTGCAGCTCCTCCGGACCGTGAGCACATACCCTGACACAATGAAATGACCAATCATAGTCCATGTCTAAACCCCATAGAAAACCTTTGGAAAATGTTTGGTGACAAAATTATGTCCAAGAAAACCACAACACTCACAGAACTGTGGAAGAGACTGGAAGAAGAACGGAGCAAAATCATCCCAGAGCAGTGTGAGAGACTAGTAGTGTCCTGTGGCCGCAGATGTGCTGAAGTCATACAAAGCAAAGGCCTGTACAAAGCAAAGGCCTGTACAAGACCTACTGATTGACTGTTGTAACCTTCACAACATTTAGTTTTAATCTTTCTCTGTCTACAGTCATTGCTGTTCTCTAATTATGATCATCACGTTTTATGTAAAATAAAGGTTTTAGGTTGATAAAGTTTGGTTATTTTGGAGAACCCTGTTGTAGTGGCACGGTGCACCCCTTACACAAAAACCTTCAAATGTTCATCAATGTAGATTACATTCTGTCTGATAAAATCAAGTAATCGTACATTGTTCTGTAATTCTGATCAGCAGGGTATATCATCTGGAAACCTCTAGTGATGACCACGCAGACTGCAGGTCTCTAATGTGAGCAGTGATACGGAGAAGGCTGACGCTATCTTTTGCACATTGTTGTTAAATAAACCACAATTGTGAACCAATTCCCAGGAAACATCCTAAACGCCTAAATACACATGACAGAAGGAAGCCCCGAGCCCACTGCCTAGTAACAGCCCGCTTTCTACATAGAGTAGAGCTGAAGAGGATCTGACTCCTTAGGTGGTTTGATATTAAGAATGAAGAACAGATGAATGCATTAGACGACATCCCCCACATCAGACATGGGGCATAATGACTTATGTTTACCAGAGGGAAGCACCCTGAACCAGACTGTCCAATCCTAAAGAAAGTGCATCTACCTACAGACAGGGAACCGAGGGCAATCAGCTGATGGATAGCGGCAGACACTTCCATGGGCCACTTCACAGGATACATAGTATTACATGGGAGGTGATCCCTCTAGGTGACCAATTCTAACCAATATAGGAAACCTGACAGTGGGTTTTTAGGCTGGTTTCACAGCACAGTTTTTTTCCTGATCAGGTTTGTGTGTCAAAACCAGGAGTGTCTCCAAAACGTAGATCAGGTGTCAATCTTTCAATTCCAGCTTTTCTCTGCAGGTTCCTCTCCTGGGTCATTCCATGTCAAGTGAACCAATGATTATTACCTCTATATTTTTAATTCTTTTGAGATTTTGTTATTTGATAATAGCATGTCAGACAATGCAAAATGTGAAGAGAAAATTTTTTTTAAAAATTTATTTTTTTTAAAAATGATTTTCAAAGTTCGGAAAAAGTGCGAATTTCGCTGTTGCCTGCCTTTACGTTTCTCCTCATAACTAAGGCTAGGAATAAGATAGAGAGACAAAATAAACACCATTCTACTCAGAACTATACAGGCTTTCACCAGATATGTCACAAGAGGATCTTTGTTAATATTTTACCCATGTGATCGCAAGCACAAAATTTTAAAACGCATTTCCGAAAAATCGGCGCGCTTTAAATATTTCAAAAACTGCCCATGTGTCTGCTTTGCTCTTAGCCACATCTGTACCAAATTTCAAGTTGGGATCGCGATGGGATCATATTTTAAAATATTTTACTATTAATAGCGTCAATGGGTCATTCCATATCAAGTGATCTAAATATGAATATTTTTTTTTACCTGACGTCTTTAGATTTTTTTTATTCTTTTCCTTTATGAAGTACTACTTTAGTTAATTACAAATTGAAAGTTTAGAATTTTTTTTTTCATCAGTTAATTTTTTACAGATTTTTAAAGTTTAAAAAAAGTTTGAATTTTGGCCTGGTATGACTTTACATTTTTTTATCTTGGGCTAGAAATAAGATAGAGAAACAAAATAAACACCATTCTACTCAGAACTGTCCAGGCTTTCACCAGATATGTCACAAGAGTATTTTTGTTCATTTTAATTTTTTACCCATGCGAACGCAAAACGCAACATTTTGAAACGCATTTCCGAAAAAAACGTTTTAATAAAAATTTTCCAAAACTGCCCATGTGTCTTTTATGCTCTTAGCCACATCTGCACCAAATTTCAAGTTGGGATCGTGATGGGATCATATTTTAAAATATTTAACTATTATAGTGTCAATTCAAAAATCTTGAATTCAGATCTGTTCAACCTGTGGTCTAAAAGCGTGGGGTCTATATTTATCAAATCCATTATTTTTAGACATTACTGTATTATTTTGATATGTTACAGCTTAGAAGCAGGAGAGGACATATAGGAAAAAGCTTTGTTAGGGCTCAACCTGAGAAAGCACAGGGATAGACAGTGAATGCAGAGCAGATGATAGGCCAGCAGCTCTGTCAATCATGTTAAGTGTCTACCCACTGCATTCAGGAAGTAAGACAGCTCGTTCAGACCTTTCATGTCCTGACATGTCTGGGCATCTTCACTCCTGAACAAACAATAGTCTGTACAAAGCCATCAAGGCTGTGTACTAAAATATGGGTGAGTAAATATATTAATAGTTTAATGCTTTTATTATTAAGGGCCAATACACACAGTGCTATTCTTAGGGATCATCATTCAGAAAAACAGCCCCATTGATTTCTATGGGGTTCACCACATGCAGTGTTTTTGGAAACACTCAAGAGTGAGTAAATCACTGCTTGAACTACTTTTTAATCGCTGCAATAAACGCAGCATTTATCATTTATATAAAAAAAGCTGCCATTTTTTTCACTAGCGATTAAAAAAACTAACGCATATGTGGTAAAAACTTGGTAGAAAAACAAGCTGCCAAAACTGCAGCGTGTATCTGCAGACAGAAAAAACTGTGCGCGCTAGCCCTAAAACTCACTTTATAGTAATACAGTTCTATCTCAAGTGTACTGTAAATCTTTATTTTTATTACCTATCTTCCTTACTTAATATTAACTGTATTTTTCCCACACAGCAATGGCTGCTACTTCTCAAGAAACAGCATTTTATCATAGACACTGTTGCAATCCTTTTGAAAAAAATATGAATATGATTGGCGCTGGTGGCTGGCTACTGTACTCTCCAAAGATTGTGAAAATGAAGAAGTAGAATTGACTTTATTGCATCCTTCTGGTCCAGCGCCATCCTTTGTGTATCCAAGAAAGCCAGACATTTTAAAAGTGCACAAAAATCAGATATTAACTCAGGCGGAGCCTAACACCGTGACAGGCCGGACATACTCTTTGACACACAAGGAAATGGCGATTGCTAGTAAGCGTTTATGGACAAGATTACATTTCACCCACTAGAAGGGACAAATTGATAAAATGCCACTTTAAAAACATACTATTAATTGTTTGATTAGTTCATAATTTATAGAACGATCATTTAACTACTGTACTATTCTTATTAAACACTTCATAAATCACATGTTTAGTGATAGAATAGAAAACAAATTTATATGTATAAATAGGGGTTAACATTTTTGGTTCTTTTAATCTTGTTTAATCAAACTTGAGGATATGATCACCTTTCTTCTTTTGGTTTGTTCAATACATTCAAGTTGAAAATGCTGAGCGTTGTGTTCTGATGATTAAGATGTATTTATCCTGGCACTTATGGGATTTGTTTTTTGTGTTTCTTTTTTGTTGCATATAACTGTTTTATTCAATAAGTTGTGATAACTCATACAACCATAAAATAAAAAATATATAAATTTGACAGGTCCCAAGTTGAATCTCTGCACAAATATAACCAAGAACACAATCAGTCATTTTTTCACAATTGCCCGTCAATAGTTTGAATTTGATATAAAGAAACATAGTCTTGTAACATATCAAATGAAAGCTGTTACCGTTCTGAGTAAAATGATGCCTCTCCCACTTCATTATCTTATTTCTAGCCTGAGATAAAAAAATGTAAAGTCATACCAGGCCAAAATTCACCCTTTTTTTAAACTTTAAAAATCTGTAAAAAATTAACTGATGAAGAAAAAAATTCTAAACTTTTAATTTGTAATTAACTAAAGTTGTACTTCATAAAGAAAAAGAATAAAAAAAATCTAAAGACGTCAGGTAAAAAAAAATATTCATATTTAGATCACTTGATATAGAATGACCCATTGACGCTATTAATATTAAAATATTTTAAAATATGATCCCATCACGATCCCAACTTGAAATTTGGTACAGATGTGGCTAAGAGCAAAGCAGATACATGGGCAGTTTTTGAAATATTTAAAGCGCGCCGATTTTTCGGAAATGCGTTTTAAAGTTTTGCGCTTGCGATCACATGGGTAAAATATTAACAAAGATCCACTTGTGACATATCTGGTGAAAGCCTGCACAGTTCTGAGTAGATTGGTGTTTATTTTGTTTCTCTATCTTATTTCTAGCCCGAGATATGATAGAAAATGTAAAGCCATACCAGGCCAAAATTCGCACTTTTTTAAAACTTTAAAAATCTGTAAAAAATTTACTGATAAAGAAAAAAATTCAAAACTTTTTTTTTGTAATTAACTAAAGTTGTTCTATATATAGAAAAAAAATTAAAAAAATCTGAGGACGTCAGGGAAAAAAAATATTCATTTTTGGATCACTTGACATGGAATGACCCTCCTGGTTCCTCTCCTGGTTTTGACACACAAACCTGATCGAACCTGATCAGGGAAAAACTGATGTGGAACCAGCCTTGGACCCCATACTAACAGTATTTATGTAAACCATCTGAAATGTTGAATATATCTAAGCCTTTGTATTATGACTTGGTTCCTGTTTTCTAGATTATGTCCATACCTTTCTGTTTTAGAAATCCAACAGTGAAAGTTTATGGAAAGGAGTCTGCAGTTGTCTGCACTTCCAGCCCTCCAGCCTTTCACCTTCTCCCCGCCCTAAGATCTCTACTTTGGCCAATGGATTTTCACAAGACAGAACAGGTGTGAACATAATCTACATTTTAGACTGTTTAAGGCCGCATTCACACTGGCAAATTGGCAAATCTGAGTCCATCTGTTTTGAAACTGATGGCAACAGATCAGTTATGGCCTCCCATGTTATCCTATGGACACAGATTGATCCTAAAGTGGCCCTCCGTGTGTCTCTATTTTGTCACGGATCCGTTGGTGTCCGCAATTTTCATGTACACAGAAACTGTTTCTGAGCTTCCTCAGAAATCGCGTACACCACTGGACAGACAGATCCATTGGTGTCCGTATGAATTTAACATGGAGCTCTATGGAGCACGGATCTGTATGGATCTATGAAAGCAATGGATCCGCGAAACAGATCCGTTTTGGCGTACTGAGCATACTCAGAAGGTACAGCTCCTCCCAGCCCCATCTCTGGTGACTGATGACGGAGCCATTAAAAAAAACGTTCCATGGACTTTAGAAATGTCCTATCTTACTTGTTTGGGTACCAGCACTGTTGTCTATGCAGAGAAAAGCCAAATTTGACTACAGCAGAACTAAAACAAAACAGTAATGTGCACTCTGGCTGTCCAGATCAAATTAAAGGGGTGTCCGGGCTTTTTCTATAATTTACAGGTGTATCTAGGCTGCAAAATGTTGGCAGTTTGTAATTTACATGCTGTCAACATTTTGCAGGGTATCCCAGATATCACCTATTTGCATCTGGAGGAGAACATCCAGGGGGCATGTTTGTATTGGAGCCTGCATGGAAATGGAGAACTGGTCGTTTCCTCCCAGTTTCCTACAAACACGCCCCCTCCCCCCAGTGTACAGAATGGCCCAACCCCTAATATCACCACACCCCCCCACTTCGGGTTACGTCTCCTCTGGCACAATGTACAGAATCTGTAGCTCTGTGAGATGCAGATTTGGCACACTTGGTCAGTGGTGGAGCTGAGGGCTGTTTGCAATCCTGTGTGCCCTCACCTCCTCCTCCCTGCAGGGAAGCCGGTCTTCTCTCCTCAGCTGCCGACTCTCCATGCCCCCTGCTCTGTGCAGGGAAGACTGTCCTCTCTCCTCAGCTGCCGGCTCTCCATGCCCCCCGCTCTGTGCAGGGAAGACTGTCCTCTCTCCTCAGCTGCCGGCTCTCCATGCCCCCCGCTCTGTGCAGGGAAGACTGTCCTCTCTCCTCTGCTGCCGGCTCTCCATGCCCCCCGCTCTGTGCAGGGAAGACTGTCCTCTCTCCTCAGCTGCCGGCTCTCCATGCCCCCCGCTCTGTGCAGGGAAGACTGTCCTCTCTCCTCAGCTGCTGGCTCTCCATGCCCCCCGCTCTGTGCAGGGAAGACTGTCCTCTCTCCTCAGCTGCCGGCTCTCCATGCCCCCGCTCTGTGCAAGTAAGACTGTCCTCTCTCCTCAGCTGCTGGCTCTCCATGCCCCCGCTCTGTGCAAGTAAGACTGTCCTCTCTCCTCAGCTGCCGGCTCTCCATGCCCCCCGCTCTGTGCAGGGAAGACTGTCCTCTCTCCTCAGCTGCCGGCTCTCCATGCCCCCTGCTCTGTGCAGGTAAGACTCTCCTCTCTCCTCAGCTGCTGGCTCTCCATGCCCCCCGCTCTGTGTAGGTAAGACTCTCCTCTCTCCTCAGCTGCCGGCTCTCCATGCCCCCCGCTCTGTGCAGGTAAGACTCTCCTCAGCTGCCGGCTCTCCATGCCCCCCACTCTGTGCAGGGAAGACTGTCCTCTCTCCTCAGCTGCCGACTCTCCATGCCCCCTGCTCTGTGCAGGTAAGACTCTCCTCTCTCCTCAGCTGCCGGCTCTCCATGCCCCCCGCTCTGTGCAAGTAAGACTGTCCTCTCTCCTCAGCTGCCGGCTCTCCATGCCCCCCGCTCTGTGCAGGGAAGACTGTCCTCTCTCCTCAGCTGCCGACTCTCCATGCCCCCCGCTCTGTGCAGGTAAGACTCTCCTCTCTCCTCAGCTGCTGGCTCTCCATGCCCCCCGCTCTGTGCAAGTAAGACTGTCCTCTCTCTCCTCAGCTGCCGGCTCTCCATGCCCCCTGCTCTGTGCAGGTAAGACTCTCCTCTCTCCTCAGCTGCTGGCTCTCCATGCCCCCCGCTCTGTGCAGGTAAGACTCTCCTCAGCTGCCGGCTCTCCATGCCCCCCGCTCTGTGCAAGTAAGACTGTCCTCTCTCCTCAGCTGCCGGCTCTCCATGCCCCCCGCTCTGTGCAAATAAGACTGTCCTCTCTCCTCAGCTGCCGACTCTCCATGCCCCCCGCTCTGTGCAGGGAAGACTGTCCTCTCTCCTCAGCTGCCGGCTCTCCATGCCCCCCGCTCTGTGCAAGTAAGACTGTCCTCTCTCTCCTCAGCTGCCGGCTCTCCATGCCCCCCGCTCTGTGCAGGCAAGACTCTCCTCAGCTGCTGGCTCTCCATGCCCCCCGCTCTGTGCAGGTAAGACTCTCCTCTCTCCTCAGCTGCCGGCTCTCCATGCCCCCCGCTCTGTGCAGGGAAGACTGTCCTCTCTCCTCAGCTGCCGGCTCTCCATGCCCCCCGCTCTGTGCAGGGAAGACTGTCCCCTCTCCTCAGCTGCCGGCTCTCCATGCCCCCCGCTCTGTGCAGGTAAGACTGTCCTCTCTCCTCAGCTGCCGGCTCTCCATGCCCCCCGCTCTGTGCAGGGAAGACTGTCCTCTCTCCTCAGCTGCCGGCTCTCCATGCCCCCCGCTCTGTGCAAGTAAGACTGTCCTTTCTCCTCAGCTGCCGGCTCTCCATGCCCCCCGCTCTGTGCAGGGAAGACTGTCCTCTCTCCTCAGCTGCCGGCTCTCCATGCCCCCCGCTCTGTGCAAGTAAGACTGTCCTTTCTCCTCAGCTGCCGGCTCTCCATGCCCCCGCTCTGTGCAGGGAAGACTGTCCTCTCTCCCCAGTTGTCGGCCGGGGCTCTATGCCCCTGTTCTGTGCTGCAGGAGATACAGAGAGGATGAGCTTTGGCTCCCCAGCACAGAGCGGGGCCAAAGAGCCAGCAATTGGGGAGAGAGGACTGCCTCCCTTGCACAGAGCAGAGGGCATAGAGAGCCAGCAACGAGGGAGGACTGCCTCCCCTGCACAGAGAAGAGGGCATAGAGACCCAGCAACTGGGGAGAGAAGACTGCCTCCCTTGCACAGAGCAGAGGGCATAGAGAGCCAGCAACTGGGGAGAGGCCATACAGTACACTGGTGGAGGGGGCGTGTTTGTAGGAGACTGGGAGTAAACAACCAATTCTCCATTTCCATGCAGGCTCCAATACAAACACACCTTGGAGATTCTCCTCCAGATGCAAATAGGTGATTATCTGGGAAACCCTGCAAAATGTTGACAGCATGTAAATTACAAACTGTCAACATTTTGCAGCCTAGATACACCTGTAAATTGTGGTAAAAGTCCGGACAACCCCTTTAAGGTTGAGTTCACATGTCCAGTAAACAGTTAGACTGAATCCTGCAGAGATCTTAGGGCAAAAAAGGGTGAGCAGATTGCTATTCATCTTCCATTTGAACTGGATCCTAAAAACAAATAATGGATCCTTTACAAATGACAGAAAAACAGACAGCTAAACAGCATTCAATAACGGATCTGTTCTCCATAGACCCCAATGTTTAAAAAAAACGCTCAGCAATTCTAAAGGCAGAGACACTTATCAGAGCTGCCTGCAAGTATCTTGTATGCATCTCGCATGACTCACCTGTCCCGGCCGCAGACTCTGGATGGGAGCGTCAAGCTGCATAGAAACACAATCAGCTCCACGCTCCCATTCAGAGAGGCATGGGCGGGGTGGTTCATGCTAGATGCATGCAAGATACTTGCATGCAGCTCACATAAGTGTGTCTCTACCCAAATGAAGAGTACTGAACATGTGAACTTGGCCTCTCCAGAATGGTAATGTGATTTTTTCTGATGAAGGCATTGATCTCTGAAATGCATAGAAAATAAATCACATATTTTGAAGAATAATTTATTGGCTTTGGTATCTATCCTTGGGGGTACAGCGCGGTCATTAACTTTCACTTATCTGATGACCACACTCATGAGTCATGAGGAAGACTGCTTAGTGCACTCGAAACGCGTCGACTGGGATATGTCAACCATGTAAATTTGTCTGTACACTAGATTTTCTTCTGAAAAAGAGAAAAGGAAAAGCCAGTCGTGTTGAGCCGGACTCCAATTCTTTCTATTATCCTTGATGTGAGGCCAGGGCGAGGCCGGTGTCTGAGCCCCAGGTGGGTGAGCTGGAATCCAGTTGCTACTGTTTTTCTTTTTTAACCCTAATTTTTTTTATTTTCAAAAGGGACCAGTAGAAGTTGCACCACACAATTTGTTGGGCAATTGAATCTTGAATATTTTGATATTCCATATGTGGTGGAAAACTACTGTTTTGGCGCAAAATTGTCTGGAATAGATAACGGGCGCCATGTCACGTTTGGAGAGCCCCCGAGCTGCTTAAACAGTGGAAACACCCCCCCCCCCCCCCTCACACACACAATCCTATTTTGGAAACTATACCCATGCCAAGGAATTTATTTAGATGTGTGGTGAGCACTTTGAGCTCCCAGGTGTGAAAAAAAACAAAAATTGCAAAGAAATTACAAAGAAGTCCCTTTAGCACAATTCTTTTTTTTTTTTTTTTTTTTTTTTTAATTTTGACAACGGCAACAGGAGAAAAAGCATGGTACAAACGGTTCTGCCATTTCTCCTAAGTGCACCGATACTACATGTGCGTGCTACTGATCGAGGGCACGGCACGGCTCAGAAGGTAAGGAGCGCCACATTGCTGTTTTGACATGCCGTCCACATGCCAAACATCCACAAGTGGCCATGTTTTGGAAACTACGCCACCCAATGAAGTCATCTAGGGGTGGAATGAGAATTTTTAACCCTCGGGTCATTCACCGAACTGTGTAGTATTGGGTTCAGTAAATTAACATTACCATTATCCACTAAAATGTTGCTTTGGTCCCAAGTATTTAATTTTTAAAGGGGTAATGGGAGAAAAGGAACATTACAATTCATTAAACAATTCGTCTTGAGTACACCTACGCCATGTGTGATTGAACACTACTTCTGAGGCACAGTGGAGCGCCATATTAGAGGACACATTATCTGTCACATTGGCAGAGACCCCACCCCCCCTACAAGAGGCCCTATTTTACATACTGCACCCCTCAATTCATTCATCTAAGGGTGCCAGAGATCATACTGACACCAAAGATGTGTCACTGAATTTTACACCATTGGGTGCCAAAGTAGTTATCACATTTTTGGCACAAAAACTCTGTTATGTGAAAGCAGCCTTAGGCTGCTTTCACATAACGATTTTTTCAGTTCCGATGCTGTCCGATAAAAATCGGACAGCATCGGACCGATTTTCGGACCCCATGCAGGCCTATGGGCATCGGACCGAATCGGATGTGCACTAAATGCCATCCGATTTGGTCCGATCCGAATCTGTCCGATTTTTTTATCGGTGCAAAAATCGGAGCTTGCTCCGATTTTTGCACCGAAAATAAAATCTGACAGATTCGGATCGGACCAGATCGGATGGCATTTAGTGCACATCCGATCCGACCCGATCAATTTAGCATGGGGCTCTATGGAGCAGGGTCCGAGAAAACATGTGATGTCTCCTCGGACCGATTTTAGTGTACTGAGCATGCTCAGTACACTAAAATAGCTCCTAAAAGTAAATTAAGGGGTTAATAAAAAAAAACAAAACTATGCTCACCTGTCCACGAGGCCCACGTCGTCTCCCGGCATCTCCGGTGTCTCCAGGTATCTTGCCGTCTGTGCTGATAAGACCTGCCGTGATGTCACAATCACATGACTGCCAGGAACCAATAGCCGGCAGTCATGTGATTGTGACATCACGAGAGGTCCTGGCTGCACTGAGACAGAACAGCCAGACACCGGAGACGCGCGGGACCGTGCAGGAGTCGTGGACAGGTGAGAAAGGAGAGAAGGAGAGGAGGAGGACAAGAGGAGGAGGACAAGAGGAGGAGGACGCATAGGAGGACCGGGGGCCAAGAGGGGAGACACAGGGGATGAGAGGACCGGGGGCCAAGAGGTGAGACACAGGGGATGAGAGGACCGGGGGCCAAGAGGTGAGACACAGGGGATGAGAGGACCGGGGGCCAAGAGGTGAGACACAGGGGATGAGAGGACCGGGGGCCAAGAGGTGAGACACAGCACCGGGGGCCAAGAGGTGAGACACAGCACCGGGGGCCAAGAGGTGAGACACAGCACCGGGGGCCAAGAGGTGAGACACAGCACCGGGGGCCAAGAGGTGAGACACAGCACCGGGGGCCAAGAGGTGAGACACAGCACCGGGGGCCAAGAGGGGAGACACAGCACCGGGGGCCAAGAGGGGAGACACAGCACCGGGGGCCAAGAGGGGAGACACAGCACCGGGGGCCAAGAGGGGAGACACAGCACCGGGGGCCAAGAGGGGAGACACAGCACCGGGGGCCAAGAGGGGAGACACAGCACCGGGGGCCAAGAGGGGAGACACAGCACCGGGGGCCAAGAGGGGAGACACAGCACCGGGGGCCAAGAGGGGAGACACAGCACCGGGGGCCAAGAGGGGAGACACAGCACCGGGGGCCAAGAGGGGAGACACAGCACCGGGGGCCAAGAGGGGAGACACAGCACCGGGGGCCAAGAGGGGAGACACAGCACCGGGGGCCAAGAGGGGAGACACAGCACCGGGGGCCAAGAGGGGAGACACAGCACGGGGGCCAAGAGGGGAGACACAGCACCGGGGGCCAAGAGGGGAGACACAGCACACGGGGGCCAAGAGGGGAGACACAGCACCGGGGGCCAAGAGGGGAGACACAGCACCGGGGGCCAAGAGGGGAGACACAGGACCGGGGGCCAAGAGGGGAGACACAGGACCGGGGGCCAAGAGGGGAGACACAGGACCGGGGGCCAAGAGGGGAGACACAGGACCGGGGGCCAAGAGGGGAGACACAGGACCGGGGGCCAAGAGGGGAGACACAGGACCGGGGGCCAAGAGGGGAGACACAGGACCGGGGGCCAAGAGGGGAGACACAGGACCGGGGGCCAAGAGGGGAGACACAGGACCGGGGGCCAAGAGGGGAGACACAGGACCGGGGGCCAAGAGGGGAGACACAGGACCGGGGGCCAAGAGGGGAGACACAGGACCGGGGGCCAAGAGGGGAGACACAGGACCGGGGGCCAAGAGGGGAGACACAGGACCGGGGGCCAAGAGGGGAGACACAGGACCGGGGGCCAAGAGGGGAGACACAGGACCGGGGGCCAAGAGGGGAGACACAGGACCGGGGGCCAAGAGGGGAGACACAGGACCGGGGGCCAAGAGGGGAGACACAGGACCGGGGGCCAAGAGGGGAGACACAGGACCGGGGGCCAAGAGGGGAGACACAGGACCGGGGGCCAAGAGGGGAGACACAGGACCGGGGGCCAAGAGGGGAGACACAGGACCGGGGGCCAAGAGGGGAGACACAGGACCGGGGGCCAAGAGGGGAGACACAGGACCGGGGGCCAAGAGGGGAGACACAGGACCGGGGCCAAGAGGGGAGACACAGGACCGGGGGCCAAGAGGGGAGACACAGGACCGGGGGCCAAGAGGGGAGACACAGGACCGGGGGCCAAGAGGGGAGACACAGGACCGGGGGCCAAGAGGGGAGACACAGGACCGGGGGCCAAGAGGGGAGACACAGGACGGGGCCAAGAGGGAGACACAGGACGGGGGCCAAGAGGGGAGACACAGGACCGGGGGCCAAGAGGGGAGACACAGGACCGGGGGCCAAGAGGGGAGACACAGGACCGGGGGCCAAGAGGGGAGACACAGGACCGGGGGCCAAGAGGGGAGACACAGGACCGGGGGCCAAGAGGGGAGACACAGGACCGGGGGCCAAGAGGGGAGACACAGGACCGGGGGCCAAGAGGGGAGACACAGGACCGGGGGCCAAGAGGGGAGACACAGGGACCGGGGGGCCAAGAGGGGAGACACAGGACCGGGGGCCAAGAGGGGAGGACACAGGGGATAAGAGGAGAGGACCGGGGGCCAAGAGGGGAGACACAGGGGATAAAGAAGAGGACCGGGGGAGAGACTGACAGCTCTCAGGGAGCGATCTGACAGGAGGGCGGGCATCCTATTTTCTGTCGGAATCGGATGCCTATTTGGCACCCGATTCCAGGCATTAGAAGAATCCGATGCTGTCCGATTTATATCGGACAGCATCGGATTTTACAAAAATCGTAGTGTGAAAGTAGCCTTAGACAATGCTCCTACCCGGAGGTCATTGTGCCAATCACATGGTAGGGGGTGCACACTCACTCTCCTAGCCTCCTAAGTGATATGATCCTTATTGATTGTGGCATTTAGGGGGTTAACAGCCAGGGGTGCCACAGGGACAGTCTCAAGCTATGACAGCAGGAGCTGGGCTATCACATAATTTGGAACATAAAAACTACAGCAATTAGCCCAGTAATGGTGGGTTTACACACACCAATTTATCTGTTCAATATCTGAACAGATCTCTGGTTGCAGTGAAATCATGGACACATTGTATCATTTGTACACAGCCACAAAATGGAACTATGTGTCCATGATTTCACTGCAACCAGAGATCTGTTCAGATATTGAACAGATAAATTGGTGTGTGTAAACCCACCATAAGTGATACATTGTTGCCATCAGTCCTGTTCAATGCTATTCTCATTATTTAGCAAAAACCTGATAAATGCTCTTTAAAAAAGGGTTGTCTCAGTACTTTTCAAAACTGAAAAGCTTGTCAAAAGTAAAGTTGCAATTAAAATCCTGTGTGGTTTTGTATACGGCTCAGTGATTTGCACTGTCAAGGTACCGTCACATGCTGCAATCTCGCCTGGCGATATGTGGTGATCTAACGTGCGCACTCACGTTTTTCGTGGTTGCCTCAGATCGCTGATCATGCCGCAATTTCGCCCTGAAGCTAAGGCGAAGTGTCGCTCCGGAAATCGCCTCACCTACAGCGGAACCAATCTTGCCTCATTCCATCGCCGCTTCAGACGCCGCAATCTCAAAGGCAATGTGGGCATACATGGTCAGCGCGGCGAGGAAATAGGCGTGCCACAGTGGTGTATACCGCGCCCCAATACACGCTCATTAGACAACGCAACAGCGTCACGATTGGTCAGCCTGCTCTGGAAAGCTGGCTAATACATGACGCCATTGTCTATCGGAGTTTGCACTGAGTTAGCGGACGGTTGTGTAGCTGAAGATGTCTGTGATGCTGAACGGACAGCTCTTCAAATATGGTGCAGTGTCAACTGACAGCCAATGGGAACACAGTAGCCCACACCAATCATCTCAGATGGGGCGCGGACTATAGCACACTGAGGCACGCCTATGGGAAATCATAGACAACACTCTTTCCATCACTATCGCCCTGTCACACGCCACAACACGGAAATATCACCTTAAGGATTGAGGCTGATTACTGAGCACTGTTCAGGAATCAGGCGACGGCCGAAAGGCGATTTATCGCCACGAATTCGCCCACACGCCGCAACTATGAGGCAATTTCACGGCGATTTCTACGGGGCGACATGTCGCTTTTCAGGTTCCCAGGTGAGATTGCGGCATGTGACGGTACCTTTACTTTGCAGCAGTGGGGTTAATTCCCACCAAGGATGACATCTGTAAGGAGTTTAAGTTCTCCCTGTGTTTGTGTGGGTTTCCTCCGGGTACTCCGGTTTCCTCCTACACTCCATATACCTACTGATAAGGAATTTAGATTGTGAGCCTCAAAAAGGAACAGGGGTGATAATCTCTGTAAAATGCTGCAGAATGTGTTTACACTATAGAAGAAATGTATAATAAAAACAATTTTTAGAACATTGTGATCAGTACTGCCGCCCCCTTTTCCTCCTGTGGCTGGGGGTCAGTGGTGGGCAAAGTGTGAAGCTTTCCTGCTCTATACCTGCATTAATCTGACAGTACTGAGAGCAAAAGATCTGGTGAAGGTGGATTAGTATGGCCCCCAGAAGGAAGAGCCCTACTGATGTACATTCGTATTTCTATTTAATGAAAAGAGATGGCAAAAAGTTAAGAGGACCATCATGAGTAACTCCAGCTAATTATCTGTAGAGGAGACGAATCACTGTAGTCACCGGCCCTTCAGCTTTCATTCCATTCCCATAATGCTGCTCATTAAAATTTTATTAGTAATAGTCGTCGCTTGTATCACTTTATTTCTGTCTCATTCTCCACAAGGCAGCTGTTATCTCGGGCTGTGAAATCATCTCAGATCCTAACAATTGGGTACAAAGAGAAATATTAAAGTGATCCTCCAGGCCGCCTCCTCCTAAAGGATCCCATCTTGCCTTGGGCAGCAGTATCTGAGAAGGCAGGACTGCATGTGGCACAGTCTGCACGGAGCAAATTATCTCTGTCTCACTCTTCTGTGTAGGAAGGTAAGACCAGTAAGAAAGAACCTTAGACTTCCCGCTGGCCCTGAACCTCACCATGAGCCTGGAAGCTGTGGAATGGGCAGGAGCAAACCCTCATAACAGGGAAAAGGGGCAGAGGAGCAAACCCTCATAACAGGGAAAAGGGGCAGAGGAGCAAGCCCTCATAACAGGGAAAAGGGGCAGAGGAGCAAGCCCTCATAACAGGGAAAAGGGGCAGAGGAGCAAGCCCTCATAACAGGGAAAAGGGGCAGAGGAGCAAGCCCTCATAACAGGGAAAAGGGGCAGAGGAGCAAACCCTCATAACAGGGAAAAGGGGCAGAGGAGCAAACCCTCATAACAGGGAAAGGGGGCAGAGGAGCAAACCCTCATAACAGGGAAAAGGGGCAGAGGAGCAAACCCTCATAACAGGGAAAGGGGGCAGAGGAGCAAACCCTCATAACAGGGAAAGGGGGCAGAGGAGCAAACCCTCATAACAGGGAAAGGGGGCAGAGGAGCAAACCCTCATAACAGGGAAAGGGGGCAGAGGAGCAAACCCTCATAACAGGGAAAAGGGGCAGAGGAGCAAACCCTCATAACAGGGAAAAGGGGCAGAGGAGCAAACCCTCATAACAGGGAAAAGGGGCAGAGGAGCAAACCCTCATAACATGTCCAGTAATCACCGTTATATCGGATCCAGAAGCAAATCACTGACAAAAACGTTTTGTAGACAGAACTTTACTTTTTTTGTTGTTTTTTAAATACGGTAACAGAATTTCAGATGGATGCTTTGTTATACATTGGAGTCTATTTAAAAATATCCATTTATTAGCATCTGTCTTTCTTTCATTTGTAAAGGATCTATTTATTTGCTTACTGGATCAGTTACAAATGGAAGAAAATAGATGGATATTCAGTTGTTCCAACACTAAAAAGTAACGGATCCAGACGAAATTAATTTTTGACAAAAGGACATAAGTTATGTGAGTAAAACATTTTTCCTATGGATTTCTGCTGAATCTGATCTAACAGAGATCACTGGACGTGTGAACTTAGCTGCTGACAAGGACTCAGGAGGAGGAGGTCAGACAAAAAGCAGAGCTGCAACATGGAGACAGTGCACCAAGCCACCACTAATGGGCACGGTCTGATAGTGGAGCCTAACTGCACCCAGGGTCTGGGGGATCACAGTGGGGATACCAGCTACTGTATCCATAGTACAAGCAATATGCGATTAGCGAGTACAGCATGTATGTAATGGGTGGCATCTGCCAGCATGGACTCCAAGTGTCACTGCCATGTTCATTACTGTGCAAAGGTTTTAAGCAGGTGTGGAAAAATCCTGCAAAATAGAATGGTTTTGATAACAGAAGTGAAATAGTTCATTTCTATCAAGTAAAGTGAATGGACAAAAAGAAATTTAAAGGGGACCTTTCAACTTCCCCCCTCTTTCCCCAAGGGCCTATGAAGGTAAAAAAAAGCCACCTTCAGCAGCAGCAAGGCTCCATTCTGTGACGGTGGCTCTTATCTGTATTATCCCCAGGTACATGGAAATAATCACTTATATAAATTTGCCTCCATACCTCTACTGAGACTGGGAGGTACGTTCTCTCCCCAAGTTTCAACCACCTGCCAGCTGTCCATCATTCCCTCTGTGTCACCGGGGTGCCGCCGCCTCTCATCATGAGGGCCTGCGCTGTACAATCATTTCTCAGGCATGAGCAGTGTGCGCTGCCCGACAACTGAGATCACATGATTTCCTCACATCGCGCCTGCATATAGCGGAGGCCGCAGCCCCGCAGTTTGAATACATCATAACACTATGGGGCCAGGATCTGGGGCTTCCGCTCCGCTATACACAGGCACGATGTGAAGACGTCATGTGACCTCAGTCGTCGGGCAGCACACACTGCACATGCCTGACAAATTAATGCACAGTGCAGGCGTTGGGGAATGAGGAGAAGAGAGGAGGCGGCACCCGGGGGACAGAGGGGGAATGATGGACAGCAGCGAGGCAGTTGAGACTTGGGGAGAGAACATACCTCCCAGTCTCAGTAGAGGTATGGAGGCAAATTTATAAAAGTGATTATTTCCATGTACCTGGGGATAAAACACATAAAAGCAACCTTCACAGAATGCAGTCTTACCGCTGCAGAAGGTGGCCCCCACCTTCATAGGCCCGGGGGGGGGGGGGGGGGGGGGCAGTGACAGGTTCCCTTTAAATCCGATCAGTATTGGGTGCGACGACCCTTTCCCTTTAGAGACAGCTCAATTCTAAGTATATATGATATATGTAACTATTACACATTTTAATAAACAAAGAAATCATATATAGCATAAGGGGGGGGTGAGAAAATCATATATACCAGGACGACTGGGGAAGGGGAACATATAAGCCAGGATGATCGGGGCATTAGAGCAGAATTTGGGGACACTATCCCATAAAAGTGGCAGCAGCAGATTCCCCTCCCCCCCTTCCCCGTAACATTGCAACTTGACCTCATTTTCTAGATTTTTTTTTTCCCTTTTCTCCTCATGTAAAACCTGGGTGTGAGGTCCGTTGCATCTTATAGCACAAAAAATAGAAAATTAATTTAAAACATACAACTCACTCAAAAGCAACAAGTCGTCACGAGAATATGTTGATGGAAAAAGGAAAAAATGTTATTACTCTTGAGGAAAAAAGGAAAAATTATTGCAAAAAACCCTTGAAGCTGGGGGTCATTAAATCCTGATAAATTGTGGGTGCACCAGTTGTCTTTAAAAAGACAGCCCGGGGGCTCAGTGGTTCACTCAGTTGCCTGGCACAAGCTTCATATATTTAAGGGTCCCGTCACACTTGGCGACGTTCCAGCGATCCCAACAAAGATACGACCTGGTAAGGATCGCTGGAAAGTCGCTACGTGGTCGCTGGTGAGATGTCAGTCAGATCTACTGAATTACGCAGCAACGATACGGTGACCCGAATAACGACCTCGGCAGTCATTGGGTCCCTGTCACACAGCAGCTAGTCTGACGACTCAGACCTACGTGGATGAGTTCTTAATCACCAACGAAGTCGTTTTTAAGGCGTCAAAACACTCCGATGCATGCTGCCCAGTGGGAAACCAACGATCAAAAAAAGGTCCAGGCTATTCCGACACAATCAGCGATGTCACAGCAGGGACCCAGTCGCTGCTACGTGTCAAACATAGTGAGATCGCTGGTGAGGTCGCTGTTACGTCACAAAACCTGTGATGAAACAGCGAACTCGCTAGGTGTGACGGGGGCTTAAGATCAACACAAGGACAGATCAGCATAGATTTTGCATTTTCTTGTATTTACATAGGTTTTTTTCTGGCTAATCCAGTTTCTTCGTAAACTCCAAAACAAATCCTAGATATAGGACAGATCAAATCAATCATTTTTAAAAGCATTAAATTGGAAGCAGCATGTAAAAGAACAGGAAAAGCTCAGAGTCATCTACAGCTCTGAAAGATTTAGAATACCCTATCAGTCATCCATGTCAGCACCCCAACAAGAGGACTCCACCCTCCAAGGACAGGGAACTATCAGGCTTTAAAAGGCGGTGGTTCCTCCAGGGCTGTGGAGTCTGCGTCTGAGCACATTTTGGCGGAGTCGGTAGAATATGGACTGACTCCTAAAATATAATACATAGTGTACAGTTCAATGCAGAATGTGCTAAATATTATGAATTATTATTATGTTCTAATTATCTTGATTATTGTATCATAATAATGATTACAGCCTGATGTTCACATTGTACTACAATAAATGTATCACTTAAATATGAGCCATATACGAAGGAGTAGGAGTCGAAGTCCAGGAAATTCAGAAGTCAGAGTGGAAGTTGGTGGTTTGATGTACCAACTCCACAGCCCTGTTCCCCACGTCAGTTGGTTTCCTGTCTTTTAATGGGGAGCCTCAGGAACTGCGGTTTCAGAAAATTGGGCCCTGAAAGAGTCATACCTGACAGCCATGGCAGAAACCAGCGGGAAGGCCGAGGTCAACAGGCATGCGAACACACCTGCTCCAGTATGCCGGATTGGGCCCCATAGGCTTCAAGAACCAGGGTCGCGGCTCCCAGGTCAGGTCAGAGGAGGCTCTATCAGTCATGGTGTTTGACAGAGCAATGTTGAGTTTGGCGTACTCCGGGTGTCCGAGGCTGTGCCCGGCCAGCCGGAAAAGGAGGGTAGAGTGCGCCAGACTTCCGGGGGCAGATGCATTCGGGTATGCGGACATCAAGGGGGTGGCCCAGTGCCAAGTGTTCCAGTCATGTGATGCACCCGGACATCTGGGTTCAAGCCGGGAGGCGGGCTCAGGGAGCAGAGACACAGCAGAAAAAGCAGGAGGTTTGAATGGAGCGGTGCCTCAGTGCTCCACTTCGCCTCCTGCTAGTATCTTGCTCCAGACACCTAGTAGTGCTCCAGCAGTGCTTCTTGCAGCAGTATGAGTGGGACAGAGGCTCAAATAGAGACAGAGTCTCAGAAGAAGTCATAACGCAGCAGCAGTCATTCTTCCCATGAGACCGCTAGAGGAGAATTGTCAGAGGACAAGGGTCATTCCCCTCTCCGGTACTCATCACATCTGATCGGTTAGAGAACTCAATGTTATTTTACTGAATTTCTCTCTGTTCTGTTTTTTCTAGGCTTACCCTCAGCTGAAATCTGGGAAGTCGGCAGCTAAAACTAAACACTTGCAGTGTAGGCTGTGAGTGTGCACTCCCAGTCACCTTGGCTATAAAGTTATGCAGGGCTTGTACACAGCAGACCGACACAGAAGAATCACCAAGTTTTTCTTCCAACGAGCAATCCTTAATTAAGTCCAAGGTGGAGGAAACCTTTAGGCCCTTTTCTCAGGGACAGCAGCAGTCCTCTTCTTCTAAAAGCCCTGTTACACGGCACAACGATGTTGGCTGCGATCTTGTGGACGCGCGGTCATTTTTTTTAGATCAATTCAACATCGCATGTCTAGATACCGTGAACAACTCACCAACGATGTTGTGAGCAGGGATCGTTCACAAACCCCACAAACGATCCCTGCTCATTGCTGTGAATAGGCGAAGTCCTCCGTGACATCATTATCGTGGTGTCACACAGTACGATGCAGCAGGTTGGTTGAGTTGACTCGTCAGGTTTTTGAAAATGTACATAAACCTGTCAACTCCAACTTGACTAATTACCGTAGTTGAATCGTTCGCGACCAGGTCCAATCGGTAAGTGGATCGGTTTTGCTCCCTGGATCATCCATGTGTGGTGGACGCACCTCTGAACAACTTGGAATTCAGGCTGGCTTATGGCTTTCCCCCACTAATTCTGATACCGACAGACCTGCGCAAAATTCAGGAAGACCCAGTTCGAGTGATCCTGATAGCCCCTTCTAGCAGAGGAGACCTTGGTTCTTCTTTCTGCAACAGATGTCAGTCTCCGATCCCTGGGTCCTTCCGGATCTTCCAGACCGCCTCTCCTAGGGCCGGTTAATCAACAACAGGCAGGCACCTGTCAGATTACACCTGACTGCCTGGAATTTGAAGGGCGGCTTTTGAATCGTAGGGGGTTCTCTGCTGAAAGTATCAGAAACTCTCCTTAAATCAAAAAAGCCTGTCACATCCCGAATTTATTATAGGACCTGGAAAAACTTCCTGTCAGTAACAGGGGCAGTTTGAGAAGGTGAAGTCCCTATCAACTTAGTTCTATCACTCCTGCAGAAGGGGCTCTCGGTGAGCACTCAAGGTCCAGGTTTCGATAATGTCAACCTAGCAGTAGACCCTTAAGTTTCACGCTTTATCAAGGCATGCAACAGATCTACACCTGTTAGGGGGCCGTCACACGGAACGATATCTTGCCCGATATCGTTTAAGCGATCTCCTTTTTGATCGCTTAAGCGATATCGGGCAAGATATCGTTGCATGTAATCAAGCGATTTACGATGGTAAATCGCTTGATCGTGACATCGCTGATCTGAGGTTCGGTTCTCAGATCTAGCGATGAACGATGCAACGATCTGCATCATCGTGGTGTATGACACCACGATGATCCATCTCCCAGCGACCGCGCCTATGCTGGGAGATGGTAACTATGGTACACGTCGGGTAACTAAGCGACGCGCGGCGCCTAGTTACCCGATGTGTACCATAGTAACGAGCGAGATCGCTGCTCCACATCGCTGGTGAGTCTGTCTGTGTGACATCTCACCAGCAATGTGAGCGATATTGTAAGCGATTGCGCGTGCACGTGATCGCTTACAATATCGCTAAAGATATCTCACCGTGTGACGGCCGCCTTAAGGCCATTAGCTCAGCTCGCTGGGATCTCAATCTGGTAATCTCAACATTAACAGAACCTCCATTCGAACCCCTGTAGGACGCCCCTATTAAAGTCTTCCCTTAAAACAGTCGTCTTAATAGCATTAACTTCCGCTCGATGGATAGGAGACATTCAGGCTCTCTCAGCAGACCCTCCTTTTACCTTGTTACGTAACAATAGAGTGATCTTAAGACCTGACCCGGCATACCTCCCTAAGGAACACTATCCACGGGCACCCGCTCTACTGCGCCGGTGCCTCTGTCAGTGCCGAAGTCTCGCAAGACTTCAGCATTGTTCTATGGCCCGCTGACAACTGCTCCTCTGCACCGGCAAGAGTGCCGATGTCACTCAAGCGCCAGCCAGAGGAGGGGGGACGTTTTGAATCCAGAATGGCGGAATTAGCAGCCGGAGGGACGGCGAGACATTTCCCCACCATGACACAAATAGCTGCCTCTGTGACTCAACAGGAGGCCAGCTGTGCACTGAATATAACTTCATATCACAGGTATGTGGGGCCAGTCTGGGCACATACAGGGGTTACTAGAACCCCATTTACATAATGGGTAACCTGCTGGGCACAGTATAAAATAGCCTGGGATACGATATTTGATATGTTATATTTGATTTTTTTCAATAAAATAGATTACACATAAAATGCCCTGGGGGAGGAAACGGTGCGACAGGTTCCCTGTAATAAAAAAAACGGATTGAGTTGCAATCTGTTTTTTAGGCCACACAAAAAGCAGTGTCTACAGTTCTGCTAAGATTGCTGCTGGATCCGTTTCAATTGGACGATACTGGACATGTATGAACTGATCCCAACACCATGCACCAGGGTGAGCTGAACGCTGCTCATCCACAGGCTGCAGGGGATTCCTCCTACCATTTACAATGTCAGGATGGGAGGATATACACAAGACGTGTCCCAGGTAGAGAACACAGCACACGCTCCACATTTATAGCTGACCGTCTGTGTGCGTTGTCCTAGAGCTGTGTGTCAGGAGGCAGCACTCTAAAGCTCAACACTAATTTCTCACCCATCTGACAGACAAGGTCACTGGCACAATTTCTGCTATCAGAAAACATAGGTAAAGAGAGAATGTTTGTGCCAGAGCGGTAGTGGGGGATTCTGGCCTGCTGCTCACAATCGTAGAGAACTGTGAAATGCAAGTATAAAGCTCAATCTACATTATACAGCAAGCGATGGCAAACTGAGCACCGCAGCCTGGGTCAGGTCAACCCTTCATGTATCACTTGTTCTTTGTGCACCTCCAATAACTCTCAAAAGGGTTTTCCCATCTTGTAACATTACAGCAGATCAATGGGTGATAGAATTTCCAAAGAGGGACCAACCTCTGTGACCACCACTCATCCTGAGAAAGAAAGGGCAACAGTGCCAGAAGCCTCAACAGCAATTTAGTGACTCACTGTGCAGAGGACCTGCAGCAGGGATACAGTCAAGAGAATGGGTCATCAATCTGAGGGGCCCAGAGGTCAGTCCTCCAATCAGAAAAGGGGATGTCCCACGAACAAAGCACATTTTAATCAATAGGACTTGGTATAACAACACAGTACATAGCAGGGGCACATACATACCATTATCTCAGCACAAGAACATTTTTATTAATACAGCCAATTGTGGAAATGATTAATACTCCAAGATCTATTGATTAAAATGTACTTTAATCATGGGAAAACCCCTGTAAGCCAAAGAATACACTTAGCGCTATGCCATCCCTTTAAGATATAGGTAAACTATCATTTTTAGTTTTTGCCAGATTTGGGAAAACAAAGTTTTCTTGCTCTAAAGTGAGAAGTTCTCCCTCGTTCTAAGACACTTCACATTTAGATTTAACCCAACTACCCAGACCTCATTGTAGTGATGAGCGAGTAGAGAAATATTTGGAATCACTATACTTGTAATGAGCAGTTGTTAATACTCGCAAATTCGTCCGAATAGTGAGCCCAATGTAAGTCAAGTAGTGATAGGCTCCGCCCACACATATCCAGCCATAAAACGAGCATTAGCGGGACAATGCGGGGGGGGGGGGGCTTTTTGCGTTTCTACTGCAAAATCACCTTGCAGTGCCCCCCAGAGACCCTAAGGATGGCTTCACATCACGATTTTGGAGCATCCGTGTATATGCGTTTCAAAACAGATACACACGGATCCGATTTTACCTCCCATGTATCTCTATGGGCAATGGATGTGCTCGGATGTGTTCCGATGTCGGCTCTGTTGTTATGTACTGAGCATGCCCAGAAGCAGTGCTCAGTACATAACCCTGTCACTACCTGTTCTCCCTGCATCTCCTTCCTCCGGTATGTAAAAATTAATAAATCTCCTCCCGGAGTATACTTCACCTTTCCGGCGCCTCCGGGGATGTGACCGCCTCCATCTGGGTGCAGGACCTCTTGTGACGTCACCGAGCTGATCAGCTGACATGTTACATGCAGTCCTCTACACACACCCCAGATATATATATATATTATTTACATATACTAAGTTCTGTACACACAGATACATGGCCTCGATACACACGCATGCACGTGCACACACACGGGGCCTCCATACACACGCATGAACGCGCGTACACACACACACGCATGCATGTGCACACACACGGGGCCTCCATACACACGCATGCGCACACGCACACACACACGGGGCCTTCATACACACGGATGCACACACACACGGGCCTCCATATACACGCATGACCGCGCGCACACACACACACACACACACACACACACACACACACACACACACGGCTTCCATACACACGTGCGCGCACGCACACACAACGGGCCCTCCATGCGCGCGCACACACACACACACACACGGGGCCTCCATACACGCGCGCAGACACACACACACACGGGGCCTCCATACACACGCGCACAGAAACACACACGGGGCCTCCATACACACACACAGACACACACGCGCACAGACACACACACACGGGGCCTCCATACACACGGGCCTCCATACACACACGCACAGACACACACACGGGACCTCCATACACACGCGCACAGACACACACACGTGGCCTCCATACACACGCGCACAGACACACACACGTGGCCTCCATACACACGCGCACAGACACACACACACGTGGCCTCCATACACACGCGCACAGACACACACACACGTGGCCTCCATACACACGCGCACAGACACACACACACGTGGCCTCCATACCACACGCGCACAGACACACACACACGTGGCCTCCATACACACGCGCACAGACACACACACACGTGGCCTCCATACACACGCGCACAGACACACACACACGTGGCCTCCATACACACGCGCACAGACACACACACGTGGCCTCCATACACACGCGCACAGACACACGCGGCCTCCATACACACGCGCACAGACACACGCGGCCTCCATACACACGCGCACAGACACACGCGGCCTCCATACACACGCGCACAGACACACACACGTGGCCTCCATACACACGCGCACAGACACACGTGGCCTCCATACACACACGCACAGACACACACACGGGACCTCCATACACACGCGCACAGACACACACACGTGGCCTCCATACACACGCGCACAGACACACACACGTGGCCTCCATACACACGCGCACAGACACACACACACGTGGCCTCCATACACACGCGCACAGACACACACACACGTGGCCTCCATACACACGCGCACAGACACACACACGGGACCTCCATACACACGCGCACAGACACACACACGGGACCTCCATACACACGCGCACAGACACACACACACACGGGGTCTCCATACACACGCGCACAGACACACACGGGGTCTCCATACACACGCGCACAGACACACACACACAGGGTCTCCATACACACGCGCACAGACACACACACACAGGGTCTCCATACACACGCGCACAGACACACACACACAGGGTCTCCATACACACGCGCACAGACACACACACACAGGGTCTCCATACACACGCGCACAGACACACACACACAGGGTCTCCATACACACGCGCACAGACACACACACACAGGGTCTCCATACACACGCGCACACACACGGGGCTTCCATACACATACATGCATACACACACAGGGGGCCCCATACACACGCATGCGCACACACACGGGGCTTCCATACACATACATGCATACACACACACAGGGGGCCTCCATACACACGCATGCGCACACACACGGGGCTTCCATACACATACATGCATACACACACCCCACACAGGGGGCCTCCATACACACGCATGCGCACACACACGGCCTCATTAAACATGCATGCACACACATGGGGCCTCTATACACACACACACATGCAATCTCACGCAGGGCCTCTATGCACACACAAGTACAGAGCCTCTATACACACGCTCACACAAGGCCACTATGGACTCAGTCTCTATACACACATGCACACAGATGAGCACACACACACAGGGCCTCTATACACACACATATATATGCACACACAGGGCCTCTATGCACACAGATGCGCGCACACACACATGATCTCTATACACACATATATGCACACACACACACAGGGTCTCTATAGACACTCAGTCATGTACACACACGATCCTCTGTATGGATATATATGTATATACACCATCCCCTGTATGTATATACACTCCAGCTCATTGTATACATACACACACCGTGTCGTTGCCCTCTGACAGGCCGGTGTCTTGGGGGACAGACCGGGTTAGAGAAGTGCTGAACTTTTAACCCTTGAGCCCTGCTCCATTATTCGCACACAGCCGGTGCTGCTCCGGTACCGCAGGGCAGTGACAGCTGTGGCTGACAGCGGAGGACAATAGCCGGCAGTGCAGGAAGCGCTCCCTCCTCCGCCCTCCCCTCCCGGACGTCCCCGCCGCCTGCAGCCTCTTACCGGGAAGGCCCGGATCCTCATCTTCGTGTCCTTCCTGCTGCCGGTGCCTTTGCTGAGGTTCGACATGTCGGCGGCGGCTCCTGGTCCTCTCTCGGCCCCGGGGCCCCTCCTTGTCTCCCGTCGGTGTGAGGAGGCCCCGGGCCCGGCCTATCAGAGACCTCGGTAGTCCGGTGGCGTCCTCTATCCAGGCCTGATCGCCAGCAGCGCGGCTGGAAGGACGCAGGATTGTGGACCGGAACTGGAGGACTCGGCGGTGACTAAACCTCCGCGATGGCGGACAAGCATCCCTCACTCAGCTCGCTCGGCCGGGGGAGGAGCGTGAGACAGGGAGGATCTCGCGAGACTTCACCCCTCTGCTCCTCCTGGGCCTCTGTACTGAGAGCTGTCAGTGGCGGCAGATGAGGCCAACCGGCGCCATCTTTGTGCTCCTAGAGCGGCTGTAATACAAAGAACAAACTGATAGGACGACGGAAAAATTGCGGCTTGGCCCCGCCCACTTGCGTGATATCTGGTAACGCCCACCTGACGTCCTTATTTGTATGATGCTGTCAACCGTGCGTCCAATCCTTCAACATCTTTATTAATACTTGCGGAGGCGAACAATCTGACATTCAGTAGCCAGTGACCTGGTGGCCCTGATTCCCGGTGTTCGTGCGCCATCAGTGCGGCAATCATAAGTCAGAGGGAGTGTGACAGGGGGAGAGTGACAGTGTAGTATGTGACAGGAGGAGTGTGACAGAGGGAGTGTGACAGTATGTGACAGGAGGAGTGTGACAGGGGGAGAGTGACAGTGTAGTATGTGACAGGAGGAGTGTGACAGAGGGAGTGTGACAGTATGTGACAGGAGGAGTGTGACAGGGGGAGAGTGACAGTGTGTGACAGAGGGAGTGTGACAGGGGGAGAGTGACAGTGTGTGACAGGGGGAGTGTGACAGGGGGAGTGTGACAGGAGGAGTGACAATGTGTGACAGGGGGAGTGTGACAGTGTGTGATAGGGGGAGTGTGACAGGAGGAGTGACAGTGTATGACAGAGGGAGTGTGACAGTGTGTGACAGGGGGAGTGTGACAGTGTATGACAGAGGGAGTGTGACAGGGGGAGTGTGACAGTGTGTGACGGGGAGTGTGACAGTGTGTGACAGGGGGAGTGTGACAGGGGGGGGTGACAGTGTGTGACAGGGGGAGTGTGACAGTGTGTGACAGAGGGAGTGTGACAGGGGAGTGTGACAGTGTGTGACAGGGGGAGTGTGACAGGGGGGGGTGACAGTGTGTGACAGGGGGAGTGTGACAGTGTGTGACAGAGGGAGTGTGACAGGAGTGACAGTGTATGACAGAGGGAGTGTGACAGGAGGAGTGTGACAGGGGGAGTGTGACAGGGGGGGGTGACAGTGTGTGACAGGGGGAGTGTGACAGTGTGTGACAGAGGGAGTGTGACAGGAGTGACAGTGTATGACAGAGGGAGTGTGACAGGAGGAGTGTGACAGGGGGAGTGTGACAGTGTGTGACAGAGGGAGTGTGACCGTGTGTGACAGGGGGAGTGTGACAGGAGGAGTGACAGTGTATGACAGAGGGAGTGTGACAGGAGGAGTGTGACAGTGGTGACAGGGGGAGTGTGACAGAGGGAGTGTGACAGTGTGTGACAGAGGGAGTGTGACTGTGTGTGACAGGGGAGTGTGACAGGAGGAGTGACAGTGTATGACAGAGGGAGAGTGGACAGTGTGTGACAGGGGGTGTGTGACAGGGAGAGTGTGACAGTGTGTGACAGGGGAGTGTGACAGAGGAGTGACAGTGTATGACAGAGGGAGTGTGTGACAGTGTGTGACAGGGGAGTGTGACAGGGGGGTGTGACAGTGTGTGACAGGGGGAGTGTGACAGGGGTGGTGACAAGTGTGTGACAGGGGGAGTGTGACAGTGTGTGACAGAGGGAGTGTGACAGGAGTGACAGTGCATGACAGAGGGAGTGTGAACAGGAGGAGTGTGACAGGAGGAGTGACAGTGTATGACAGAGGGAGTGTGACAGGGGGGAGTGTGACAGTGTGTGACAGGGGAGTGTGACAGTGTGTGACAGAGGGAGTGTGTGACAGTGTGTGACAGAGGGAGTGTGACAAGAGGGAGTGTGACAGTGTTGACGGGGAGTGTGACAGTGTGTGACAGGGGGAGTGTGACAGGGAGAGTGTGACAGTGTGTGACAGGGGGAGTGTGACAGGAGGAGTGACAGTGTATGACAAAGGGAGTGTGACAGTGGTGACAGGGGGAGTTGTGACGGGGGGTGTGAGACAGTGTGTGACAGGGTGAGTGTGACAGGGGGGTGTGACAGTGGTGACAGGGGAGTGTGACAGGAGGAGTGACAGTGTATGACAGAGGGAGTGTGACAGGGGGAGTGTGACAGTGTGTGTGACAGGGGGAGTGTGACAGTGTGTGACAGAGGGAGTGTGGACAGTGAGTGACAGAGGGAGTTAGTGGAGACGGGAGTGTGACAGTGTGTGACAGGTGGAGTGTGACAGTGTGTGACAGGGGATGATGTGACAGGGAGGAGTGTGACAGTGTGTGTGACAGGGGGAGTGTGACAGGTGAGGAGGGGACAGTGTATGACAAGGGAGTGGGACAGTGTGTGACAGGGTGAGGATGAGACGGGGGGTGTGACAGTGTGTGACAGGGGGAGTGTGACAGGGGGGGTGTGACAGTGTGTGACAGGGGAGTGTGACAGGAGGGAGTGACAGTGTATGACAGAGGGAGTGGAGTACAGGAGGAGTGATGTGACAGGGGAGTGTGACAGTGTGTGACAGAGGGAGTGTGACGTGGTAGTGTGACAGGGGGAGTGTGACAGGAGGTGAGTGACAGTGTATGACAGAGGGAGTGTGACAGGAGGATGTGACAGGGGAGTTGTGACAGTGGTGTGGTTGACAGGGGGAGTGTGACAGGTACGTGTTGACAGAGGGAGTGTGACCGTGTGTGACAGGGGGAGTGTGACAGGAGGGGAGTGACAGTGTGTGACAGAGGAGTGGAGTGTTGACAGGGGGGTGGGGTGAGGCAGTTGTGAGGAGTGGACAGGGGGGTGAGTGGTGAGGGTGTGACAGTGTGGGACAGGGGGAGTGTGACTGTGTGACAGGAGGAGTGTGATAGGGGGAGTGTGACAGTGTGGACATAGGGAGTGTGACAGTGTGTGACACAGGGAGTGTGACAGTGTGTGACAGGGGAGTGTGACATTGTGTGACAGAGGGAATGTGACAGTGTGTGATAGGGGGAGTGTGACAGAGGAAGTGTGACAGGGGGAGAGGGGCAGTGTGTGACAGGGGTGGTGTGACAGAGGGAGTGAGACAGTGACAATATGAAAGTGGCAGTGAGGCAGGGGGTGTGTGACAGAGGAGTGTGACAGTGTGTGACAGAGGGAGTGTGACAGTGTGTGACAGGGGAGTGGGACAGTGTGTGATAGGGGGAGTGAGACAGTGACAGTATGAAAGTGGCAGTGAGCCAGGTGGAGTGTGACAGTGTGTGACAGAGGGAGTGTGACAGGGGAGTGTGACAGTGACAGTGTGAGAGAGGGTGTGAGGCAGAAGGAGTGTGACAGGGGGAGTGTGACAGTGTGTGACAGGGGGAGTGTGACAGTGTGTGACAGGGGGAGTGTGACAGGGGGGAGTGTGACAGGGGGAGTGTGACAGTGTGTGACAGGGGGAGTGTGACAGTGTGTGACAGGGGGAGTGACAGTGTGTGACGGGGAGTGTGACAGAGGGAGTGTGACAAGAGGGAGTGTGACAAGAGGGAGTGTGACAGGGGGAGTGTGACAGTGTGTGACGGGGAGTGTGTAGGGAGTGTGACAGGGGGAGTGTGACAGAGTGTGACACAGGGAGTGTGACGGGGAGTGTGACAGGGGGAGTGTGACAGTGTGTGACGGGGAGTGTGACAGTGTGTGACAGGGGAGTGTGACATTGTGTGACAGAGGGAATGTGACAGTGTGTGACAGGGGGAGTGTGACAGAGGGTGTGTGACAGGGGAGAAGGGCAGTGTGTGACAGGGGGGGTGTGACAGAGGGAGTGAGACAGTGACAGTATGAAAGTGGCAGTGAGGCAGGGGGAGTGGGACAGTGTGTGATAGGGGGAGTGAGACAGTGACAGTATGAAAGTGGCAGTGAGGCAGGTGGAGTGTGACAGTGTGTGACAGAGGGAGTGTGACAGTGACAGTGTGAGAGAGGGTGTGAGGCAGAAGGAGTGTGACAGGAGGCGTGTGACAGAGGGAGTGTGACGGGGAGAGTGAGTCAGTGACAGTATGAAAGTAGCAGTGAGGCAGGGGACGTGTGACAGTGTGTGACAGGGGGTGTGTGACAGAGGGAGTGTGACAGTGTGTGATAGGGAGAGTGGGACAGTGTGTGACAGGGGGAGTGAGACAGTGACAGTATGAAAGTGGCAGTGAGGCAGGGGAGTGTGACAGTGTGTGACAGGGAGAGAGTGACAGTGTGTGACAAGGGGGAGTGACAGGGGGAGTGTGACAGTGTGGGACAGAGGGAGTATGACAGTGTGTGACGGGAGAGAAAGTGTGTGACAGGGGGAGTGTGACAGTGTGTGACAGAGGGAGTGTGACCGTGTGTGACAGGGGGAGTGTGACAGGAGGAGTGACAGTGTATGACAGAGGGAGTGTGACAGGGGGGTGTGACAGTGTGTGACAGGGGGAGTGTGACAGTGTGTGACAGGGGAGTGTGACTGTGTGACAGGAGGAGTGTGACAGGGGGAGTGTGACAGTGTGTGACATAGGGAGTGTGACAGTGTGTGACACAGGGAGTGTGACAAGAGGGAGTGTGACAGTGTGTGACAGGGGGAGTGTGACATTGTGTGACAGAGGGAATGTGACAGTGTGTGATAGGGGGAGTGTGACAGAGGGAGTGTGACAGGGGGAGAGGGGCAGTGTGTGACAGGGTGGTGTGACAGAGGGAGTGAGACAGTGACAATATGAAAGTGGCAGTGAGGCAGGGGGTGTGTGACAGAGGAGTGTGACAGTGTGTGACAGAGGGAGTGTGACAGTGTGTGACAGGGGGAGTGGGACAGTGTGTGATAGGGGGAGTGAGACAGTGACAGTAATGAAAGTGGCAGTGAGGCAGGTGGAGTGTGACAGAGGGAGTGTGACAGTGACAGTGTGAGAGAGAGGGTGTGAGGCAGAAGGAGTGTGACAGGGGGAGTGTGACTGTGTGACAGGGGGAGTGTGACAGTGTGTGACAGGGGGAGTGACAGTGTGTGACAGAGGAGTGTGACAGTGTGTGACAAGAGGGAGTGTGACAAGAGGGAGTGTGACAGGGGGAGTGTGACAGTGTGTGACAGGGGGAGTGTGACACAGGGAGTGTGACAGGGGGAGTGTGACAGTGTGTGACGGGGAGTGTGACAGTGTGTGACAGGGGGAGTGTGACATTGTGTGACAGGGGGAGTGTGACATTGTGTGACAGAGGGAATGTGACAGTGTGTGACAGAGGGAGTGTGACAGAGGGTGTGTGACAGGGGGAGAAGGGCAGTGTGTGACAGGGGTGGTGTGACAGAGGGAGTGAGACAGTGACAGTATGAAAGTGGCAGTGAGGCAGGGGGAGTGGGACAGTGTGTGATAGGGGGAGTGAGACAGTGACAGTATGAAAGTGGCAGTGAGGCAGGTGGAGTGTGACAGAGGGAGTGTGACAGTGACAGTGTGAGAGAGGGTGTGAGGCAGAAGGAGTGTGACACGAGGCGTGTGACAGAGGGAGTGTGACGGGAGAGGTGACAGAGGGAGTGAGTCAGTGACAGTATGAAAGTAGCAGTGAGGCAGGGGACGTGTGACAGTGTGTGACAGGGGGTGTGTGACAGAGGGAGTGTGACAGTGTGTGATAGGGAGAGTGGGACAGTGTGTGACAGGGGGAGTGAGACAGTGACAGTATGAAAGTGGCAGTGAGGCAGGGGGAGTGTGACAGTGTGTGACAGGGAGAGAGTGACAGTGTGTGACAAGGGGGAGTGTGAACAGTGTGGGACAGAGGGAGTATGACAGTGTGTGACAGGGGAGAGAAAGTGTGTGACAGGGGAGAGTGACAGTGTGTGACAGGGGGAGTGACAGTATGAAAGTGGCGGTGAGGCAGGGGGAGGTGTGACAGTGACAGTGTGAGAGAGGGTGTGAGGCAGAAGGAGTGTGACATGGTAAGTGACAGTGTGTGACGGGGAGTGTGACAGAGTGGCGTGTAACGGGGGAGAGTGACAGTGTGTGACAGTGGGGGTGTGACAGTGGGAGTGTGACAGAGGGAGTGTGACGTAGAGAGTGACAGGGGTGGTGTGACAGTGGGAGTGTGACAGTGTGTGACAGAGGGAGAGTGACTGTGTGACAGGCGAAGAGTGACAGTGTGTGACAGGGGGAGAGTGACAGAGGGAGTGAGACAGTGACAGTATGAAAGTGGCAGGGGGAGTGTGACAGTGACAGTGTGAGAAAGGGTGTGTGACAGGAGGAGTGTGACAGAGGGAGTGTGACAGTGTGTGACAGTGGGAGAGTGACTGTGTGTGACGGGGAGTCTGACAAGAGGGAGTGTGACAGGGGGAGAGTGACAGAGGGAGTGAGACAGTGAAAGTGGCAGTGAGGCAGGGGCAGTGTGACAGTATGAGAGAGGGTGTGAGCCAGAAGGAGTGTGACCGGAGGAGTGTGACACGGTGAGTGAGGGAGTGTGACAGTGTGTGACTAGAGGGAGTGTGACAGGGGGAGTGTGACAGTGTGTGACAGGTGGAGTGTGACAGGGGGAGAGTGACAGTGGGAGTGTGACACTGTCTGACAGGGGGAGTGTGACAGTGTGTGACAGGGGAGGTGTGACAGGGGGAGTGTGACAGAGGGAGTGAGACAGTGACCGTATGAAAGTAGCAGTGAGGCACAGGGAGTGTGACAGTGTGAGAGAGGGTGTGAGCCAGAAGGAGTGGCAGTGAGGCAGGGGAGTGACAGGGGGAGTGTGAGGGAGTGTGACAGGGGGAGTGTGACGGGGAGTGTGACAGTGTGTGACAGGGGGAGTGTGACAGTGTGTGACGGGGAGTGTGACAGTGTGTGACAGGGGGAGTGTGACATTGTGTGACAGAGGGAATGTGACAGTGTGTGATAGGGGGAGTGTGACAGAGGGAGTGTGACAGAGGGTGTGTGACAGGGGGAGAGGGGCAGTGTGTGACAGGGGTGGTGTGACAGAGGGAGTGAGACAGTGACAGTATGAAAGTGGCAGTGAGGCAGGGGGAGTGGGACAGTGTGTGATAGGGGGAGTGAGACAGTGACAGTATGAAAGTGGCAGTGAGGCAGGTGGAGTGTGACAGTGTGTGACAGAGGGAGTGTGACAGTGACAGTGTGAGAGAGGGTGTGAGGCAGAAGGAGTGTGACAGGAGGCGTGTGACAGGGGGGGAGTGTGATAGAGGGAGTGTGACAGGGGGAGAGTGACAGAGGGAGTGAGTCAGTGACAGTATGAAAGTAGCAGTGAGGCAGGGGACGTGTGACAGTGTGTGACAGGGGGAGTGAGACAGTGACAGTATGAAAGTGGCAGTGAGGCAGGGGGAGTGTGACAGTGACAGTGTGAGAGAGGGTGTGAGGCAGAAGGAGTGTGACATGGTAAGTGACAGTGTGTGACGGGGAGAGTGATAGTGTGTGACGGGGAGTGTGACAGAGGGAGTGTAACGGGGGAGAGTGACAGTGTGTGACAGTGGGGGTGGGACAGTGGGAGTGTGACAGAGGGAGTGTGACGTAGAGAGTGACAGGGGTGGTGTGACAGTGGGAGTGTGACTGTGTGACAGGGGGAGAGTGACAGTGTGTGACAGAGGGAGAGTGACTGTGTGACAGGCGAAGAGTGACAGTGTGTGACAGGGGAGAGTGACAGAGGGAGTGAGACAGTGACAGTATGAAAGTGGCAGGGGGAGTGTGACAGTGACAGTGTGAGAAAGGGTGTGTGGCAGATGGAGTGTGACAGAGGGAGTGTGACAGTGTGTGACAGGGGTAGTGTGACAGTGTGTGACAGGGGTAGTGTGACAGTGTGTGACAGTGGGAGAGTGACTGTGTGTGACGGGGAGTGTGACAAGAGGGAGTGTGACAGGGGGAGAGTGACAGAGGGAGTGAGACAGTGACAGTATGAAAGTGGCAGTGAGGCAGGGGCAGTGTGACAGTATGAGAGAGGGTGTGAGCCAGAAGGAGTGTGACCGGAGGAGTGTGACACGGTGAGTGAAGGAGTGTGACAGGGGGAGTGTGACAGTGTGTGACTAGAGGGAGTGTGATAGTGTGTGACAGGGGGAGAGTGACAGTGGGAGTGTGACACTGTCTGACAGGGGGAGAGTGACAGTGTGACGACCATCCGCTGTAAGGCTGAGCTGCTGGTAAGGCAGCACCCCGAGAAACCCCGAGACCCTTAACCCCTATACAGGGATCTGGAATTATAGCGGAGCCCAGGAGGTAGCTACCTATGGGAGCAGCAGAGCAGGGAGGTCGTCTAGGAAGGGAAAAATCAGGAAGCGAAGAACGTAGTCAGGAGTCCGAGTCAAAACCGAGAGGGCAGCAAAGGTACAAAATCGTCAGGCGGTACAGAGTCAAAAATCCAGGCAAAGGTCAGAGTCAAAACCAAACACACACACTATGTCACTTGGGGAACCAAAACTATATCTGGCGGCCTGCAAGACAGGCTCCAATGTATTTGAAGGGCGCGGTTACCTCCCATAGGCTGGAGCTCACAGCCTGATGACCTCATCCGGACCGCCCCTAGAGCCAGGCCAGATGGAGATGCACGACTGGCTCCACCCATCCCACCTCTGACAGAAGAACACAGGCTGCGCCTAACGGACACCTCTGCAGGGCCCGCTCTTCTGCGACCAACACCACCCAGAGGGGAAACACAGCGGCGCTCAGCGACAGAGGCAGACGTCGCTGGAGCAGGTCCATATGAGGACAAGGCCTTCCTATCACCAGCACCACCAGACGAAGGAATCTGGCTCCTCCCAGCGGCCGAGGCAGGAACACCGGCCACCGAGTCCAATGGCGATGTGACAGACAGTGGGAGTGTGACAGGGGGAGAGTGACAGAGGGAGTGAGACAGTGACCGTATGAAAGTAGCAGTGAGGCACAGGGAGTGTGACAGTGTGAGAGAGGGTGTGAGCCAGAAGGAGTGTGACACTGTGACAGGGGGAGTGTGACAGTGTGTGACGGGGAGAGTGACAGAGGGAGTGAGACAGTGAAAGTATGAAAGTGGCAGGGGGAGTGTGACAGTGACAGTGTGAGAGAGGGTGTGAGGCAGAAAGAGTGTTACAGGAGGAGTGTGACACGGTGAGTCAGGGAGTGTGACAGAGGGAGTGAGACACGGTGAGTGAGGGAGTGTGACGGGGAGGGTGACAGTATGTGACAAGGGGAGAGTGACAGTGTGTGACAGTGGGAGAGTGACAGTGTGTGACAGGGGGGTGTGAGAGTTTGACAGTGTGTGACAGGGGGAGAGTGACAGTGTGTGATGGGGAGAGTGACAGTGTGTGACAGGGGGAGAGTGACAGTGTGTGAGAGGGTGTGAGGCAGAAGGAGTGTGACAGATGGAGTGTGACAGATGGAGTGTGACAGATGGAGTGTGACAAGAGGGAGTGTGACAGGGGGAGTGTGACAATGTGTGACAGGGAGGAGTGTGACAGTGACAGTGTGAGAGAGGGTGTGAGGCAGAGGGAGTGTTACAGCAGGAGTGTGACACGGTGAGTGAGGCAGTGTGACAGAGGGAGTGAGACACGGTGAGTGAGGGAGTGTGACGGCAAGTGTGACGGTGAGAGTGACAGTGTGTGACGGGGAGAGTGACAGTGTGTGAGAGGGTGTGTGGCAGAAGGAGTGTGATAATGTGTGACGGGGTGTGTGACAGGGAGAGTGTGACAGTGTGTGACAGGGGGAGTGTGACAGTGACAGTGTGAGAGAGGGTGTGAGACAGGAGGAGTGTGACACGGTGAGTGAGGGAGTGTGACAGAGGGAGTGAGACACGGTAAGTGAGGGAGTGTGACAGGGGGAGTATGACAGTGGGAGAGTGACAGTGTGTGACGGGGAGAGTGACTGTGTGTGACGGGGAGAGTGACAGTGTGTGACAGGGGGAGTGTGACAAGAGGGAGTGTGACAGAGGGAGAGTGACAATGTGTGACGGGGAGAGTGACTGTGTGTGACGGGGAGAGTGACAGTGTGTGACAGGGGGAGTGTGACAAGAGGGAGTGTGACCGGGGGAGAGTGACAATGTGTGACAGTTGTGTTCTGACAGTGGGAGTGTGACACTGTTGACAGTGGGAGTGTGACAATGTCTGACAGGGGGAGTGAGTGTGACACTAGTCTGACAGGGGGAGTGTGACAGTGTTGTGAACGACGGGGAGAGGAGAGTGACAGTGTGAGACAGTGGGAGTGTGACAGTGTGTGACAGGGAGAGAGTGACAGAGGGAGTGAGACAGTGACAGTATGAAAGAAGCAGTGAGGCAGGGGTGAGTGTGACAGTGTGAGAGAGGGTGTGAGCCAGAAGTAGTGTGACACGGGAGTGAGGGAGTGTGACAGGGGTGAGATGTGACAGTGATGTGACAGGGGAGTGTGACAGGGAGAGAGGTGACAGAGGTGTAGAGTGAGACGTGACAGTATGAAAGAAGCAGTGAGGCAGGGGCAGGTGTGACAGTGTTGAGAGGGGGTGAGCCAGAAGGAGTAGTGTGACACGGGTGAGTGTGACTAGTGTGTGTGACAGGGGGAGTAGTGACAGTGTGATGACAGGGAGAGTGTGACAGTGGTTGACAGTGGGAGAGTGTGACAGTGGAGAGTTGACAGAGGGAGTGTGACAGTTGAGAGGTAATGAAAGTGGCAGTGAGGCAGGGGGAGTGTGACAGTGTGTGAGGGAGGAGGTGTGAAGTGCAGGGGAGTGTGACAAGAGGGATGTGAGGGGAGAGTGACAGTGTGTGACAGGGAGAGTGTGACAGTGTGTGACAGGGAGAGTGTGACAGTGGGAGAGTGACAGAGGAGTGAGACAGTGACAGTATGAAAGTGGCAGTGAGGCAGGGGGAGTGTGACAAAGGAGGGAGTGTGATGGGGGAGAGTGACAGTGTGTGACAGGGGGAGTGTGACAGTGTGTGACAGGGAGAGAGTGTGACAGTGAGAGTGTGACAGGGGAGTGAGACAGTGACAGTATGAAAGTGGCAGGGGGAGTGTGACAGTGTGAGAGAGGGTGTGAGCCAGAAGGAGTGTGACACGGTGAGTGAGGTAGTGAGTGACGTGTGACAGGGGGAGTGTGACAGTGTGTGACAGTGGGAGTGTGACACTGTCATGACAGGGGGGAGAGTGACAGTTTGTGACAGGGGAGTGTGACAGTGTGTGACGGGGGTGGGAGGTGAGTGTGACTGGGAGAGTGACAGTGTGTGACAGGGGAGAGAGTGACAGTGAGAGTGTGACAGTGGGAGAGTGACACAGGGAGTGAGACAGTGACAGTATGAAAGTGGCATGGGGAGTGTGACAGTGTGAGAGAGGTGTGAGCCAGAAGGAGTGTGACACGGTGAGTGAGGGAGTGTGACACAGGGAGTGTGACAAGAGTGAGTGTGACAGGGGAGTGTGACAGTGTGTGACAGGGGGAGAGTGACAATGGTAGTGTGACAGGTGTGAGACAGTGGGAGAGTGACAGTGTGTGACAGGGAGAGTGTGACAGTGTGTGACAGGGAGAGTGTGACAGTGTGTGACAGGGAGAGTGTGACAGTGGGAGAGTGGACAGAGGGAGTGAGACAGTGACAGTATGAAAGTGGCAGTGAGGCAGGGGGAGTGTGACAGTGTGAGACAGTGGGAGCGTGACAGTGTGTGACAGGGGGAGAGTGACAGAGGGAGTGAGACAGTGACAGTATGAAAGTGGCAATGAGGCAGGAGGAGTGTGACAGTGTGAGAGAGGGTGTGAGCCAGAAGGAGTGTGACACGGTGAGTGAGGGAGTGTGACAGTGGGAGTGTGACAGTGACAGTATGAAAGTGGCAGTGAGGCAGGGGGAGTGTGACAGTATGAGAGAGGGTGTGAGCTAGAAGGAGTGTGACAGGATGAGTGTGCACGGTAAGTGAGGGTGTGTGACAGGGGGAGTGTGACAGTGTGTGACAGGGGGAGTGAGACAGTGACAGTATGAAAGTGGCAGTGAGGCTGGGGGAGTGTGACAGTGTGAGCCAGAAGGAGTGTGACAGGAGGAGTGTGACACGGTGAGTGAGGGAGTGTGACAGGGAGAGTGTGACAGTGTGTGACAGGGAGAGTGTGACAGTGTGTGACAGGGGGAGTGTGACTGTGTGTCACAGTGAGAGTGTGACAGAGGGAGTGAGACGGTGACAGTATGAAAGTGGCAGTGAGGCAAGGGGAGTGTGACAGTGTGAGAGAGAGTGTGAGCTAGAAGGAGTGTGACAGGATGAGTGTGCACGGTGAGTGAGGGTGTGTGACACGGTGAGTGTGACAGTGTGTGACAGGGAGAGTGTGACAGTGTGTGACAGGGGGAGAGTGACAGTGTGAGAGAGGGTGTGAGCCAGAAGGAGTGTGACACGGTGAGTGAGGGAGTGTGACAGGGAGAGTGTGAAAGTGGCAGTGAGGCTGGGGGAGTGTGACAGTGTGAGACAGGGGGAGAGTGACAGTGTGAGAGAGGGTGTGAGCCAGAAGGAGTGTGACACGGTGAGTGAGGGAGTGTGACAGGGAGCGTGTGACAGTGTGTGACAGGGAGAGTGTGACAGAGGGAGTGAGACAGTGACAGTATGAAAGTGGCAGTGAGGCAGGGGGAGTGTGACAGTGTGAGAGAGAGTGTGCGCTAGAAGGAGTGTGACAGGATGAGTGAGGGAGTGTGACAGGGGGAGTGTGTGACAGGGGGAGTGTGACAGTGTGTGACAGGGGGAGAGTGACAGTGGGAGTGTGACAGTGTGTGACGGGGAAAGTGACAGAGGGAGTGAGACAGTGACAGTATGAAAGTGGCATTGAGGCTGGGGAGTGTGACAGTGTGTGAGAGGGTGTGAGGCAGAAGGAGAGTGACAGGAGGAGTGTGACACGGTGAGTGAGGGAATGTGACAGGGGGAGTGTGATGGGGAGTGTGATGGGGAGTGTGACAGAGGGAGTGAGACAGTGACAGTGTGTGATGGTCATTGTGGCAGGGGGAGTATGAAAGTGGCAGTGAGGCAGGGGGAGTGTGACAGTGACAGTGTGAGAGAGGGTGTGAGGCAGAAGGAGTGTGGCAGGGGGAGTGTGGTAAAGGAAGGCCATCCTGTTGCCGTACATCTTTTTATACTGGCCTGTTGGATCAGGAGTGTCACTGTCACAAGGAGTAAAGCTTCCCCCATAGCCTCTCAGCCAGATCAGTTCTCATACTTTGCACTGATAGGGGGCAATCACCCAAAACACCGTGTCTGCAAACTGAAACTCTGATCTGACAAATCCTAAAGGTAACGTTACACGCTTCAATGTCGTTAAGATCTCACCAACGATCTCACGGGAGCGCGGTCGTTAGGACATAATTTTGAAATCGCTGGTGAGATGTCACATGTCTAGATATCGTGAACGACGCACCAATGTGTCGAGAAGCTATCTTTCGCACAACCCAGCGAACGATACTTGTTCACTGCTGTGAATAGGAGAAGTTCAGTAAATACATCCTCAAAACCAGACAAAAATGAAGATAGAGTTCTGGTGGCAACAATAGAGAGAAGAGTATTCAGAGAGTTATTCTTACAGAAATCATTCCATCTAATAATCTCCCTGGACAGCCAATCAACCAGCGTATTGTGCTTAACCAGCCAGGAGTGGCCCAGTACAATAGGGGTAGGAAGGCCTTCAAGAACATAATATAAAATAAGTTAATTGTGAAGGACCCCAATGTAAAGATTCAAGTTGTTGGCCACTTGGGTCAAACACCCCTGTCCAAGAGGCGCAGATTTGTAGTAAATATGGGGATACGTTTCTCCAGAATACTACAAGAAAGATCATGAGTCTGGGCAAACCGAGCATCTGCCATATTGACCCCTGCCTCACTATACATAAGAACAGAAATAATCTGTTTTCGTACGTATAACAACCTCTACAAGTAGGATAAAGTGAGATGCACACGTGGAGGAGATATGTACTCCCAGGCTGTAATCCTTCAAACAGCCTGAGGTCAGTGTTTTTTCAGACATTATTTTTTTTTAGTACCAAAGGACAGGCACCAACAAAATGACCTTTTTGACCTCAAAAGAAACAAACACTTATCTTGCATTAAACCACAGGGGACCCATACCGAGAGGAAACTCCCCCCTAACTGCATGGGTTCATACCACGGGAGAACATTCACCTCCCGGAAGATCTACAGAAATAGTGATCAGCACAGGTCTATCCCTGAGACGTCTATTAATCCAGATGGCTAAAGCTACAGCGGCCTCGAAAGACTCATAAATAGCCAGGGATTTTTTAGCCTTGCAGGCAGACCCTAACAGAATTGACTTGTAAAGGCGGGGTCATTCCACCTGGTGTTAGTGGTCTATCTATGGAACTCTAAACACAATTCCTTTTATGACAGACCTCCCTGTCGAAGCCTACATAGCTTAGACTCAGCAAGGGAGACTCAGTCCAAATAGTCATAAACAAACTTAGGTCTCCAAAAACTCATCTACTGACTAAAAGAACTGACAATTGGTTGGAAGGGAGAAGGCCAAGGACTGGGAATCTTATTGAAGGAGCGAGACAACAATCCCAACCCACTCTAAGGGTACCTTTACACGCCGCGACGGCAGGCTGGATACATCGCGCTACTTCGCGTGCACGAGCACGCTCAAACGGCTACAAACGTTCAACGCACCCTCTTCACACGCCGCGACAAGGTGCGCTACGCCACGCTACATCTATAGCTAGCTACATCGCCGGGTGTCTCAAGTAGCCAGCTGTAGCGTAGCGTACCATGTTTACACACCGCTCCAACAAGCTACTATGGGCGGACCCGGTGCAGCAGGGATAGCACATAGGCGTGCAACAATCTTGGATTACGAGCCGTCCGTACGATGATAGGACAGCGCAATATCATCAGGATTGGCCAGGCATCGCAGGAGGCTGGTTAATACAGCACGCTCGAGTAATTGTGTAGTGTGACTGGTCAGCTCCTTAAATATCCCGCCCTATGCTGCGACTACCAATCATAAAGCAGGAGCGACCTCCAATGATCGCAGATGGGGCGCGGTAACATGGCGACTGTGTCACGCCTTAGATACATGGCAGCCACATCGCCGGGTGTCCAGAGTTGCCTTCCGTTGCTTCTTTACACGCCGATACAGCTCGCTACAATCGGCGATGTTGCCTTAAGTTTATGAGCAGAGCCCATAAACAGATGTATCTGTCGCCGGCTGTAGCGTCGCCTCTTCAGACGCCGCTACTACAGGCGATATGGACGCTACAAGCTACAATTGTAGCTTGTAGCGCGATGTATCCAGCCTGCCGTCGCGGCGTGTAAAGGTACCATCACTGCCTAAGGAGGGAGGATGAAGCTCAAAATGGAGTTTACAGCTTCCCTGTAAACCACAAATGTATTCCTTCCCCAGAAAACCTGTGCGAGAAGGCTATCTTTGGTTCAGGTTGAGTTTGGCTGTGAGCCGAAACCAGCAGACCCACAATCTACTACAGCTGCTGCACAACCTGTGACCACAGATCCATCACATTCTGATGGCGGGTTTACACGTTGCGATATCGGCGTTCAATTTCAATGAAAAGTCACGTGGTTCAATCGTTGGACCCGATATCGTTCCTGCGTTGTATGGTGTGAACGTCCAATACGATGCAGGAACGATGTCAACGCGATATCGGGGATTGAATGCGCGTGCTATTCAATGCTCCGATATTGAAGGGAGATTGGAGCCGGATCGTGCTGTGTGACAGCCCAACTACGATGCGATGTTCAAGTCACCCATTTACTCCCATGTTAAATGGTCGTTCCTGGGTTGGGGGGCGTAGACATCGCACGGACGTTGTATTCCGATATCGCAGCGTGTAAACCTCCGATGCGATGCGGGAGAAACGTGCACTAAATGCGCGCTCCCGCGCCATTGAGTTGCGATATCGCAACGATATTGAAACGTGTAAACCCACCATCAGATCTGTTGTGCAAAAGCCGCAGCTATGTTCATATTGAAACCTGTAAAAATAATTTGAGCTGGTGATGATGTGAAGCCTGGGCAAGAAAACTCTCGATGCAGTGCAACATGGGAAAACCAGGGAAGATGTGAAAGAAGGCCCAGGTGATGGAGAGCAGAAAAGGAGTCACCACCTAACGCTCATCTGTAACTGACCCTTGAGCACCCTAACATCCATTGATGGGTCTTTCCCCCAGTGCACCATCACGTTCATGAGCCCTCGCTGAACCGGAACCTACCCTGGTTAATGAGTAGGCTAGCTAGACAATAGTCACACTACTACAATAAAAACAACATCAGGAAGGTAAGACAAACGGGTGAGGAAAGACATAACAAAAGCAATCCTTGGTTTCCTTAGCAGGGAATTTCACAGCTGCTACAGGAATGACACCTCAGCTACTCCAGAGACTGTCTCCTTCAAAGTGGTCAGTTTAGAAGAACTTCCACTGGCATGGAGTTTACTAGTAGTGGGTAAATAAAGCAGAAGGGGGTGATGACAAGATGCTACAGCTATGAGTAACCTTAGCCAGAAAAGGAAAGAGTCCTTAATGCTTTCAGCATAAAATGAAAGTAAATCCACTCCAACACAAGATGTAAACTCAGAACACGATACTTGTGGCAGTGAATTGGCAAACCATTCCAGCAATTTCTGAAGTCACACATGACATTCCTTCCCTTCTCAGCTTTGCATTGTACCTCAGAAGTAGTTCCCGATAACATGGAGCTATTAGCACACTCAGGAAAATTTCACAACAAATCTTATGGTCCATTTTCTAATGTTACCCTTGTGAAAAGTTTAAAAAAAAAAATGGGTGTTAAAGCAATATTTTTTGTGGTGAAAATTAAATTTTTCATTTTAATGTGTCAATGTTTAAAAATTTTGTGAAGTACCCGAGGGTCCAAGGTGCTCACCACACACCTAGATACATTTCCAAAATGGGCGTCTTGTGAGGGCTCTCTACTATTTAGGAACAAAGTGCTCTGCAGACGGGACATGGCATCCATTATCTATTCAAGACAATTCTGCATTCCAAAATACATTAGACAAGAAAGAGAAAAGGCGTGTGTAGTTCCAGGATCAACCATGCTCGGATGCAAAATAATGTAAAATGATAAGCTTTATTCAAAAATAGGAAAAGGACATACAGAATAAAAACAATTAAAAAATGTAAGCATACACTTACACAAAGGACAAGACTGCAGCTCAGCAATTTTCAATATTACGCCTCAGGATAGATTATCCTTTCAGAGGTGAGATTGAGGCCCCAAAGAAGTTACCACTAAACAATGGTCAGAAAACCATCACTCAAGTCTATCATAATACATGTTAAAGACACAAATAATGGATTTCAATGTTGGTCACACAAGGAATACAGAGGATCAAATGGAATACAGAGGATCAAGAAATGATGATAATATCACACTCTAAACCATGAATGCAACAGCATCAAGGAATACATAATAGCAAAGGTATTGCGAAATAAGAACAACAAGATTCAAAAGGTGGTGAAGTGACACCACATCAATGTCCCCAAGGGAGTTAAATGTATGATCCCACATTCATGGAACCATGAGATGTAATATAAACGATCAAGTGTCTTGTTTTGTACGTGTGTCCAGTTGATCTACACAGTTAGTGACACCCACCCCATTTCCTTGTAACGCATTCCAAAATACAAGTAACGCTTCTTCCCTGCTGAGTCCTGCCGTGCGTCAAAACAGTTGTTTTCCACTACATATGGAGTATCTCTGTGAAGAAATTGCACAACAAATTGTATGGTCCATTTTCTAATGTTTACCTTGTGAAAATGAAAAGATTTGGGGTTAAAGCAACATTTTTGTAAGAAAAAAATTATTTTTTGATATTTACAGCTCAACAGATAAAATAAAATATAAATATAAAATGTTGTGAAGCACCTGTGTGTTCAAAGTGCTCACCCTAAATCTAGATGAATTCCTTGAGGTGTGCAGTTTGTAAAATGGCTTCACTTGTAGGGGGGAATTTCCAATGTTTAGGCACATCAGGGGCATGGTATCCGTTATCTATTCCAGCCAATTTTTAGCTCCAAAATGCAAATAGTGCTCCTTGCCTTCTGAGCACTATTGTGCGACTAAATAGTCATTTTTAACCACATACAGTTAGGGCCAGAAATATTTGGACAGTGACACAAGTTTTGTTATTTTAGCTGTTTACAAAAACATGTTCAGAAATACAATTACCGTATATACTCGTGTATAAGCCGAGTTTTTCAGCACAAAAAATGTGCTGAAAAGTCCCCCCTCGGCTTATACACGAGTATATACGGTAGCCCCAGCTGTATACAGCAGCCCCAGCTGTATACAGCCCCCCCGTGGTATCCAGGGCCCCCCTTGCTGCACACCTGTAAAGGAAGATGTCAGCATACTTATCGCTGCCGCCGCCACTCCGCTGCTCGGTCACCGTGCTGCTTCGGGTCTTCATGCTTCCTGTTCCTTCTCCGGCGCTCAGGAAATGACGTCATTGTTCGAGCGCCGGAGAAGGAACAGGAAGCATGAAGACCCGGAGCAGCGCGGTGACCGAGCAGCGGAGCGGCGGCGGCAGCGATAAGTATGCTGACATCTTCCTTTACAGGTGTGCAGCAAGGGGGGCCCTGGATACCACGGGGGGGCTGTATACAGCTGGGGCTGCTGTATACAGCTGGGGCCCCTGTATACTACTTATGGGGGGGGTCTGTATACCTCTGGGGCTGCTGCTGTATATACCCCCTGGGGCTGCTGCTGTATATACCCCCTGGGGCTGCTGCTGTATACTACCACTGGGGCTGCTGCTGTATACTACTACTGGGGCTTCTGTATACTACTACTGGGGCTGCTGCTGTATATACCACTGAGGCTGCTGTATACTACCTCTGGGGCTTCTGTATACTACCACTGGGGCTGCTGTATATACCTCTGGGGCTGCTGTATACTACCACTGGGGCTACTGTATATATCTCTGGGGCTGCTGTATACTACCACTGGGGCTGCTGCTGTATATACCACTGGGGAGGCTGCTGTAACACTGCTGGGGCCTGTATGTACCACTGGGGAGGCTGCTGTATACCACACTTCTGGGGGCTGTATACTACCACTGGGGAGGCCTGTACACCACTGCGGGGGCCTGTATACCACACTGCTGGGGGCTGTATACCTGTGCTGGGGTCCACCCTCGGCTTATACACGAGTCAATAGGTTTTCCCAGATTTTGGGGGCAAAAGTAAGGGGGTCGGCTTATACACGGGTCTGCTTATACACGAGTATATACGGTGTATATATATAATATGGGCTGAAAGTGCACACTCCCAGCTGCAATATGAGAGTTTCCACATCCAAATCGGAGAAAGGGTTTAGGAATTATAGCTCTGTAATGCATAGCCTCCTCTTTTTCAAGGGACCAAAAGTAATTGGACAATGGACTCTAAGGGCTGCAATTAACTCTGAAGGCGTCTCCCTCGTTAACCTGTAATCAATGAAGTAGTTAAAAGGTCAGGGGTGGATTCCAGGTGTGTGGTTTTGCATTTGGAAGCTGTTGCTGTGACCAGACAACATGCGGTCAAAGGAACTCTCAATTGAGGTGAAGCAGAACATCCTGAGGCTGAAAAAAAAGAAAAAATCCATCAGAGAGATAGCAGACATGCTTGGAGTAGCAAAATCAACAGTTGGGTACATTCTGAGAAAAAAAGAATTGACTGGTGAGCTTGGGAACTCTAAAAGGCCTGGGCGTCCACGGATGACAACAGTGGTGGATGATCGCCGCATACTTTATTTGGTGAAGAAGAACCCGTTCACAACATCAACTGAAGTCCAGAACACTCTCAGTGAAGTAGGTGTATCTGTCTCTAAGTCAACAGTAAAGAGAAGACTCCATGACAGTAAATACAAAGGGTTCACATCTAGATGCAAACCATTCATCAATTCCAAAAATAGACAGACCAGAGTTAAATTTGCTGAAAAACACCTCAAGAAGCCAGCTCAGTTCTGGAAAAGTATTCTATGGACAGATGAGACAAAGATCAACCTGTACCAGAATGATGGGAAGAAAAAAGTTTGGAAAAGAAAGGGAACGGCACATGATCCAAGGCACACCACATCCTCTGTAAAACATGGTGGAGGCAACGTGATGGCATGGGCATGCATGGCTTTCAATGGCACTGGGTCACTTGTGTTTATTGATGACATAAAAGCAGACAAGAGTAGCCGGATGAATTCTGAAGTGTACCGGGATATACTTTCAGCCCAGATTCAGCCAAATGCTGCAAAGTTGATTGGACGGCGCTTCATAGTACAGATGGACAATGACCCCAAGCATACAGCCAAAGCTACCCAGGAGTTCATGAGTGCAAAAAAGTGGAACATTCTGCAATGGCCAAGTCAATCACCAGATCTTAACCCAATTGAGCATGCATTTCACTTGCTCAAATCCAGACTTAAGACGGAAAGACCCACAAACAAGCAAGACCTGAAGGCTGCGGCTGTAAAGGCCTGGCAAAGCATTAAGAAGGAGGAAACCCAGCGTTTGGTGATGTCCATGGGTTCCAGAATTAAGGCAGTGATTGCCTCCAAAGGATTCGCAACAAAATATTGAAAATAAAAATATTTTGTTTGGGTTATGTATATTTGTCCAATTACTTTTGACCTAAAATGTGGAGTGTTTGTAAAGAAATGTGTACAATTCCTACATTTTCTATCAGATATTTTTGTTCAACCCTTCAAATTAAACGTTACAATCTGCACTTGAATTGTGTTGTAGAGGTTTCATTTCAAATCCAATGTGGTGGCATGCAGAGCCCAACTCGCGAAAATTGTGTCACTGTCCAAATATTTCTGGCCCTAACTGTATGGGGTATTAGTGTACTCAGACAAACATTTTAGAATGGTGTTACTTTTGAGTGTTTTCTGTCATATAGGCCTCTTAAAATAACTTCAAATATGATGTGGTCCCTAAAAAAATGGTCTTGTAAATTTTGTTGTAAAAACATTATTATTGTATTAACATTACTTGCACACCTTCATTTCCCTCTTTTAATTACGTTCTCTGAAATCCACAGTCTGTATGCAACAAGCTTCCCTACATTCACAACTACTAACTAACGCAATCTGCTGGTCCTCATTGAAACCTGGATCCAGGATTCCGATATGGTTTCCTCTGCCATTGTTTCTAATGGCGGCTTTTTTCCCATTTTTCCCCATTCCCCGAGACTTAGGAACAGACATGGTGGAGTCGGCCTACTCCTGTCCCCAAAATGTACTTTCCAGATCATCCCCCCACCCTCCATCACTCTCATTCCCTTCTTTTGAGGTCCACACCATTAGGCTCTTCCATCACCTCCCCCTCATTGTATTGGTTGTATACCGCTTCCCAGGTTCACCCACCCAGTTCCTCAACCATTTTTCTGTGTAGCTGCCGCTGCACTTCATGTCCTCAGAATTACCAACTCTTATTCTGGGGAATTTAAACATCTCTATAAACAGCCCCATCTCCCATCTGCATCCCAGCTTCTATCTCTAGCCACTGCTCTTGGCCTCTCATAGCTCTCAACCTCTGAGACACACAAAGATGGTAACACCCTCGACCTGATCTTTACCCTGCTCAGCTCAACCTCCACCTTAAATAACTCACCACTTCCTCGCTCTGATCACAACATTTTCTCCTTCACCCTGACAAATCCTCGCCCATCACATCACATCCCTACCTGTCACACATTCAGAAATCTACAGGCCATTAACCCTCATACATTGACAGACTGTCTACTCTTATTACTGTCCCCAATCTCCTCCTTCTCCTGTCCTGATCTGGCTGTGAATTACTACAATGACACTCTCAGAAGCAACCTGGACCAAGTAGCGCCCCTCACCCTCAGAACCTTCAAACACAGAGCAAAACAGCTTTCACAATGCCTTGCTTACATACGCCAATGTGTAGAATCTGAGATATCTTGCAGACAAAATATACATAAATCCATTCCTTTCCACTTTACAAATACTTGCTACTTTGTGTTGGTATATCACATAAAATCCCAACAAAAACATTGTTTCATATTACACCCACAAACTTCAATGTGGAAAAATTCATGGGGCTTGTATACTTTCTCAAGGCGCTGTACATGTTTGAATGTTGCGACATAGCATATTTGTGCACCTGTACATTTATTTAATACTAAAAGAAAACTGCCATACGTTGTAGCTGAAATATATGCTAGTTCGAGGCTGGCATAGGTTTCATTTTCTGGTGCACAGTGACGAGCAGCCCAATGATGCACATAAATCTGGTGACCTTCAGTGGGCTATAGATTGAACACTTGTGTACAATGTACCAGGCTTGACACATTTTCTCCCTATATGTTCTGATATTTCATCATCAGAGTTGGGTGTGAGTGTGAAGGGCTGATCGCTCCTTCCAGTAGGTAAGACAACCCCCTCCTCCATCTGCTCTGACAAAATAGAGAAGGCAGCAGCTAATCAGTGGCTGCTGATTGACTGCAGTGGTCGTATTCCATTAAAATCTCCCATTGGGAGTCATGGTGGGATTACACGCCGCGATATCGGCGTCCAACTCCGACCCAACTCCGACAAAAAGTCACGTGGGTCGCGAGTTGGAGCCGATATCGGGTGCGCGTTGTACTGTTTGACAGTACAACGCGATGCTGGAACGATGCCAAAACGATATCGGAGTTGAATAGCAAAGCTATTCAACTCGCCGATATCGCAAGGCCGTTGTAGCAGGATCGCTGCGTGTGACAGCCCAACTCCGATGTCTACGCTCACGTCACCCATTCACTCCCATGTTAACTGGTCGTTCCTGGGTTGGTGGGCGTAGACATCGGAGGGACGTTGCATCCCGATATCGCGGCGTGTAAACTGGCGATGCGATGCAGGGAGAAACGTGCACTAAATGCGCGCTCCCGCGTCGTTGCCTCCGATATCGCCGCGATATCGGGACGTGTAACCCCACCATCACAGTTGTGAGACTGAAGGAGTGTCCCTGGTCCGGGAGTGAAGTCTAGAGATTGGAGCTATCAGGTATCCCTTTATATTGTGATAATTGAAGATAATTATTTTTATAGAATCACCAGAAAGCCATTTTTGTGAATTTAACACATGCTAAAAAAAATAGTGATCAAAACTACATTTACTTGTGATAAATAGTATCTAGAAATAGTATAACTATATAATTATAATAGCACCAATAAGGCTGGATACACACAATTATGTTCACAATGAAAGGTTCTGATTTCAGAGATAGATCTGTAGAGATCATTAAATGCTGGCAGTGAAGATGTAACAAAACACTCATTTCCTTTACTAAAAATTAACCCAAAAATACACTGCTCGAAATGATTGCGCGACAGATCTCATTCACATATTCTGCAGCCAAATGGGATTTGGCAGAAAGTCAGTTCAGTCATCTCCCATAGGCTCAAAGACATTTTGTGCATGATACTTTCCAAGTTGCTTAAACGGAAACATTACCTTCTATTAATCCATTTTATCCGAACCCAGCAGAGCATATTGGATCTGTCAGGTCATGGATCCCATCTTGTGTTTTCTTCTATCTGTTTGAGTTCTAAAATGTCTTGTCTTTGTAACCACAGAGCTGCAATAAATTCTACACATCATAGTAGCACACTTCTTGTGCGCTCTCCTAGCTTGTAACCTGCTGAAACTAGAAAACTGACATGGCTGCCATGTGGAAAGCTCCTGTGTATGAGTGTCCGTTCTACAGGGATACAGTTGAAACCAGAGGTTTACATACACTATATAAAAAGACACATGCATGTTTTTCTCACTGTATCAGCATCTCATTCCTCTGGCTGATACAGTCGTGCTCTGTGCAGGTGAACACAGCATCCCGGCCACAAACTGAATTCCAGGTCCGGCAAGATTTTGCTGTATTCGCTCGCCCAGAACACTAATGTCTCCTCAAGAAATTAGCTACGTGGAGGCACATGCAGGGTGATGGTTCTCAGGGGAGCGGTGCCAGGGTTGGATGCCAGCAGCCTCCGCCTGATTGGCTGGTGGCTTACTATCGTACACCTACGGCACTCCGGATACGTACACACCGAGTGACATGGGACGACTCAAGCAGCGGCGATGGTGGTGGCAGCTTCTATATTATATTCATTAATCGTGGTATGTGTTAAATGGGCCCACTGAGCCTGTTTTGCCCAGGGCCTATAAAAACTTGGAGCTGGCCCTGAGCGCTAGCTCCAAAGACACAATGATGGCATCGAGAGCTTTGGCCCTGTCTGCAGTCAGCTGACGGTAACACCATGTTAATCGTGCCATTTTAGTAATCAGTGCAATTTTTTGTAGCAACAGATGAAAATTGCAAAATAAACTGTAGCCCCTGGGGCTTGTATATGGTAACAGACCTGCCCGGTCATATCTAATTATTCTTACAATTTGCAGCTAATCTTACATTTTTTAATTACATAAAAATAAAATAAAATAGTTCTTGATTTCACATTTAGAAGCAGATAGACGAAAAGCAAGTGACCGATATTTCAGTGTTTTGTGATCATCCATAACAGATTACCGTACTAACATACCACAAGACTAGACAGATAGCATGTAACCAGTAACAGGAAGTCCACAAAGAATATCAAGCAAGCACTTTTGCCTATTTTAGATGGTCATGTGTAGACATGGAAATATTAACGTCAAAATGCAGAGAACAAGTGATAGGTGACAGCCGGCTGCTGCACACTCAGATGCTGCTCTCAATAGTGACTGCAGCATCTAAACGATTAGACAGAGAGAAGGGTATACCCCATTATCACCCAGAACATTAACCCCTTCAGGACCCAGCCTATTTTGACCCTAAAGACCTTGGCATTTTTGTAATTCTGACCAGTGTCCTTTTATGAGGTAATAACTCTGGAACGCTTCAACAGATCCTAGCGATTCTGAGATTGTTTTTCCGTGACATATTGGGCTTCATGTTAGTGGTAAATTTAGGTTGATCATTTTTGCATTTATTTGTGAAAAAATAAAAAAATTGGCAAAAAAAATTGAAAATTTAGCAATTTTCAAATTTTTTATTTTTATTCTGCTAAACCAGAGAGTTATGTGACACAAAATAGTTAATAAATAACATTTCCAACATGTCTACTTTACATCAGCACAATTTAAAAAAAAAAAAAAACATTTTTGATAGGAAGTTATAAAGGTTCAAAGTTCATCAGCAATTTTTCATTTTTCCAGCAAAATTTACCAAAACCATTTTTTTTAAAGACCACATCACATTTGAAGTAACGCCACTAAAAAATCTGCACCCCTCAAGCTACTCAAAACTACAATCAAGAAAATTATTAACCCTTCAGGTGCTTCACAGGAACTAAAGCAATGTGTCACGCTTCCCTGACCTTCCCTGACCTCATTGACATTCTCGGAGCTGAGAGGCCGTGACACAGTGCCGGAGGATGGATGGAAGCGATTAAGCACCACCGGTTTCAACAATGAGACATGAAAGGAATTGGGGATGCGAAGTGAGGCAGGCAGTCTCAACTTGTAGGCAACGTTGTTGATGCGTCCAAGGACTTAGAAAGGACCGATATAACGCGGCCCTAACTTGTAGGACAACACCTTCAGCCTGACGTATCTGGAAGAAAGCCACACTTTATCGCCTGGGTGATAAGACGGTGCATCTAAGCGTCTTTTATCGGCATGTCTCTTCATCCTGCCGGAGGCTTGTGTACGGGCGTCTCTGGTCTCACTCCAGATCTTGGAAAAGTCCACGGACAATGCATCGGCCGCCGGTTTGCCAGACGCTGAGGAGAACGGAAGAGGTAAACCAGGATGTTGCCCGAATACCATGACAAAAGGGGATTTAGCTGACGACTCACTAGAGTGATTGTTGTAAGCGAATTCCACCCAAGGAAGGAGACTGGTCCAGTTATCGTGATGAGCATTGGTGAAGTACCGGAGGTAGGTGGTGAGGACTTGGTTAATGCGCTCCACCTTCCTGTTGGACTGCGGATGATAAGCCAAGTCCAACGTGATGTCCATATGCTTGCACAGAGCCCTCCAGAACCGGGAAGTGAACTGAACACCCCTATCGGACACGATGTGACGAGAAAATCCGTGGAGCCGGAAGATCTGTTTGATGAATATCTTGGCTAATTCAGGAGCGGATGGTAGACCGGGTAAAGGAACGAAGTGAGCCATTTTAGAGAAGCAATCCAGGACTACCCATATGACGGTACAGCCGGAGGAGCAGGGTAGATCCGTAATGAAATCCATAGCTATGTGTTGCCAAGGAGCCAATGGGACCGGGAGAGGCAGTAGACGTCTAGCCGGTAACTCCTTGGACACCTTATTTGTAGCACAGGATGGACAGGAAGCAACAAAGTTGTAGACATCTTGACGGATAGTAGGCCACCAATAGTGACGAGAGATCAAAGAGAGAGTCTTTTTAACTCCAACGTGACCGGCAATTCTCGACAAGAATCTTCTTCTGATCCTGTGCTACAAAGGTCTTTCTCGGTGGAAGTCCAGCTACACGTAAGGGAGCCGCGGTAATCATCTTGGTAGGATCGATGATATGGAAGGCCCCCTCTTCCACATCCGACTGCTGGAAGGATCTTGACAGAGCATCAGCCTTGACGTTTTTACTGCCAGGCTGGAAGTGCAGTTCAAAGTTGAAACGGGCAAAGAACAAGGACCACCGGAACTGCCGAGGGTTGAGCCTCTGGGCGGACTGAAGATAAGCCAGGTTCTTGTGGTCTGTGAAAATTATGAATGGATGAACGGCACCCTCGAGAAGGTGTCGCCACTCCTCCAATGCCAATTTAATGGCCAGCAATTCACGATCGCCAATAGAGTAGTTGCGCTCCGATGAGGTAAACGCCTTGGAGAAGAACCCGCAGGTGACTAACCGACCTGAAGAGGATTTCTGGGAGAGGACAGCCCCCGCTCCTATGGAGGAGGCATCTACCTCTACAATGAACTGCATGTTTACTTCTGGTCGGTGCAAGGCAGGAGCCTCGGAGAAGGAGCGCTTCAAGGTGGAAAAGGCGTTCTCGGCCTCTGGTGTCCAGTCGCAGGCTTTTGCTCCCTTACGGATAAGAGCCGTGATGGGCTTGATCAAGGACGAGAAATGGGGAATGAATTGCCTGTAATAATTTACAACAGATCACAAAAGATGTCATTGACGAACTCCTGAGACACTGCGGGAGCGTTACACAACCCGTACGGCATGACCAAACACTCGTAGTGGCCGTCCTGGGTATTAAAAGCCATCTTCCATTCGTCTCCGGCACGAATGCGAACCAGGTTGTATGCTCCTCGGAGGTCTGATTTCGTGAAGATGCGAGTCCCTTTGAGCCTGTGAAAGATCTCTGGAATCAGCGGCAGGGGTATTTGTTCTTGACGGTGATGGCATTCAAGCCTCTGTAATCTATGCAGGGTCAAAGGGTGCCCTCCTTCTTCTTCACAAAGAAAAACCCAGCCCCAGCAGTGGACGTGGATTTTCCAATGAAGCCCCTAGCCAAGCTGTCCGTGATGTACTCAGACATGGCTTGTGACTCGGCTGGAGACAACTGGTAGATTCGTCCCTTGGGTGGTGTAGCACCAGGAACAGGGGCGTAACTACCAGCATAGCAGACGTAGCGGTCGCTTTGGGGCCCGGCGCTTGTGGGGGGCCCGGACCCAGCGCCGCTACGTCTGCTATGCCGTACAGCTGCAATACAGCGGTGTAACTACCGCGGTCGGCGGGCCCCGAGCTCCCCGGGGGGCCCCAAGCTCCCCGGGGGGCCCTGCTGCCTGTGCCCCCAGCCGCCCGCCGCGACCGCTATCCTGGAAGAGGAGCCGGAAGAGGGGCTGCAGGAAGTGATCACTGCGCAGCAGTGCCCGCCCCACCAAAAGCCGGGAGACGGGGAGAGGCAGAGCAGGTAACTGTGCGCTTCCCACGCTTCCCACCCAGCCGGCAGCACTGTATATGGGCCTGTATATACCACCACCAGGGGCCCTGTATACCACCACCAGGGGCCTGTATATACCACCACCAGGGGCCCTGTATACCACCACCAGGGGTCTGTATATACCACCACCAGGGGCCTGTATATACCACCACCAGGGGCCTGTATATACCACCACCAGGGGCCTGTATATACCACCACCAGGGGCCCTGTATATACCACCACCAGGGGCCCTGTATACCACCACCAGGGGCCTGTATATACCACCACCAGGAGTCTGTATATACCACCACCAGGAGCCTGTATATACCACCACCAGGGGCCTGTATATACCACCACCAGGGGCCTGTATATACCACCACCAGGGGCCTGTATATACCACCACCAGGGGCCCTGTATACCACCACCAGGGGCCCTGTATATACCACCACCAGGGGCCCTGTATATACCACCACCAGGGGCCTGTATATACCACCACCAGGGGCCTGTATATACCACTGGGAGGCTGCTGTATACCACTGGGGCTGCTGTAATACTGCTGGGGCCTGTATATACCACTGGGGAGGCTGCTGTAATACTGCTGGGGCCTGTATATACCACTGGGGAGGCTGATGTATACCACTGGGGCTGCTGTAATACGGCTGGGGCCTGTATATACCACTGGGGAGGCTGCTGTATACCACTGGGGCTGCTGTATATACTGCTGGGGCCTGTAAGGGGGTGTGTCTTGAAGGGGCGTGTCATTGAGGGCGTGTCTTGGAGGGGCGTGTCATTGGGGTGTGTCTTGGAGGGGGCCCCGTTCAAAAGTTTGCTATGGGGCCCTGCCAGTTCTAGTTACGCCCCTGACCAGGAACCAGATCAATAGAGCAATCATACAGCCGATGAGGCGGGAGGACCTCTGCCTCCGTTTTGTTGAAGACATCCGCGTACTGCGAATAGGCAGTTGGTAAACCAGGAAGAACAGAAGCCGGTTGCGAGGAATCGGGTGGCAGAACAGACTTCAGGCCAGTCCAGGACAGGTTCATGAACCTGAAGCCAGGGAAGCCCGAGGAGCAGGGCATGGGAGACCAGGCATGACGTAGAAGGCGATCTTTTCACGGTGTAGAGCCCCGATCTGCACCTCCACCTCCTCTGTCACTTTGGTGACGATCTGCAGCGGTCTGCCATCCACCGATGCAATCACGCGAGGCGTCACCAGAGGTATTACAGAGATTCCAAGTCGAGTCACCGCCTCTTGCAGAATGAAATTTCCTGCAGCCCCAGAATCCACGTAGGCTAACTCAGAAAAGAGTCTCTGCGGACGTATCACCTGCACGGGCAGGGTGAGGGGTTGAGAGGCATCACTCTCGCCTAGGATGGTCTCTCTTACGTGACCTAGGCGGAGGACTTCTCCTGGTCTTTCAGGACAATACCGGCATCGATCGGATCTCTTCTCCCTGGCGGTTTCATGGGAGCGCTTTTGGAAACGCAAGTGGATGCAGGTGGCTAGTGAGATCAAGTCCTCCAGCTCGTCTGGGATATCCCGACCCGCGAGTTCGTCCTTTATCCTGCCAGACAGGTCACGCCAGAAGGCTCTGGTCAGCACTTCATTATTCCATCTCACCTCGGAGGAGAGGATGCCGAAATGAATGGCGTATTGCTCAATGGTGAGCGTCCCTTGACGGAGGTTGAAGAGTGACTCCGTAGCAGATGCGACCCGACCGGGTTCATCGAAGACCCTCCGGAATGTCTCCAGAAAGTTTGACAAGTGGGAGACCATAGAGGATTAACCCACCCCAGAGCCTCGCCCTCCAGGTGGGACACCACGAAAGCCACTTTGGCCCGATTGGTGGGGTACTGCTGTGGCAGTAGTTCAAAGTGTAAGCGACACTGGTTGAGGAAGTCGTGGCACATCCTGGGGTCTCTGCTGTATCAAGGTGGTCTCCCGAGGCGAGGCGGAGGGTTCGGGACGCCACCCGGGGAGCGGTCATAGGATACAGCCTGGGCCGAGGCCATTGATGCAGACTGCATGGAGTCCAGATATGTACGACAGCCTGCAAGACTGCATGTCTCATTGTGCTGACAGCTCCTGCTGTAGGCTCGTAGACTGAGTGGTGGATGCCGGGTCGGAGGTTTGCAGGGAGGCTAACCGGGTATCCATGGACTGAAGACAAGCCGCTATACAGCTCCGACTCTCCCGAAGATAAGCCAGCTCTTTTTGCGCTGACAACGAGGTACCAGCGGGGTCCATGACCTGATTATTCTGTCACGCTTCCGGGGAAGGGCGCCCTAGAGTGGACCCACTGGGCCGTGGTACTGAACTCCCCTGGGTGAGCTGGTGCTAGTTTGACCAACCCCTATACAGGGATTGTCAGGGGCAAGCCCAGGGGGTCTAAATACCACAGCTGCTAGTACCAGGGGGGGCGGCTCGTAAGGTTAGCCTATGCTACGGCACAGCTAAGGATTCCGGGATAACAGAGTACAAAGCTAGGAGAACAGGAATGGTGCTACTGGGGAAGAGCACAGCAAGTGTTCCAGGAAACAGAGTACAAGGCTGAAAGAACAGGGATGGCTGTAACGGAGGAGAGTACAAGGAAGGCCTGACCAACAGTTAGCAAGGCAGAAGCAAACTGACTTAATAATCAGTGGAGGTGGCCTGATATACTAGAGGAAGAGCAGCCATTGGTCAAGGGAGTGCCAGGGTGGACCATGCCGGCCCCCAGAGTCACAGGGGAGGAGGGCGGCCGTGCCTAGTGCACCGTTGATTGGTCACATGAATACGACCATAGTAATGTGCTCATGTGTGAGCCCGGTGGTCAGCTGACAGGAAGGGAACCCGGCGACGCCTCCGAGACACAGCACGCCTGGACGCCGGATGCCCGGTAGGCAGAGGAGCAGAGAATGCCGACCCAGGAGAGGTGAGCTGGGGAGCGGTGGTAGGGGACCTAACACAATATGGAAGGAAAAAATGGACATTTTAATTTTTCTAACAAAAATGTTCTTTTAACCTCAATTGTTTCATTTTCACATGGGCAACAGGATAAAATGGATCCCAAAATTGGTTGGGCAATTTCTCCTGAGTACACCGATACCTCATATCTGGTCATAAACCACTGTTTGAGCACGGCAGGGCTCAGAAGGGAAGGAGCGCCATTTGACTTTTGGAGCTAATTTTCCATTCAAAAAGTGAAATGGCGCTCCTTCATTTCTGAGCCCTGCCGTGCGCCCAAACAGTGGTTTATGACCAACATATGAGGTATCGGTGTACTCAGGAGAAATTGCCCAACAAAGTTTAGGATGCATTTTATCCTGTTGCCCATGTGAAACTGAAAAAATTTAGGCTAAAAGAACATTTTTGTGAAAACAAAAGTACTTTTTCATTTTTACAGATCAATTTGTGAAACATCTGGGGTTCAAAGTGCTCACTACCCATCTAGATAAGTTCCCTGGGGGTCTAGCTTCCAAAATGGGGTCACTTGTGGAGGAGCTCCAATGTTTAGGCACACAGGGGCTCTCCAAATGCGAAATGGTGTCCGCTAACAATTGGAATTATTAGCGGACACCATGTGGCATATGGAGAACCCCTGTGTGCCTAAACATTGGAGCTCCCCCACAAGTTACCCCATTTTGGAAAATTGACCCCCCCAAGGAATTTATCTAGATGCATAGTGAGCACTTTGAACCCCCATGACGTCTGGAAGGGGTTAATGCCGGTGTGCAAATAGGTTTCAGTGGCAAATTTACCAAGTTAGTACTCCCATTATGCAGTGTATTATTCCAGCAATCCAATGTTCTATAGTGGTCACTCCCCCTCCCTCCCTCTCCCTCCAAAACAAAATGTCTATTAAACAGAAAAGCAAATGGCCAATCCCTTCTCCTACAATGATGTTGCAGTGTCGGTAGCAACCCACAGTAAAAAAAAAAAGTGCAGTAGAAAATAAAAAAAGAGCAAAAAAATTGTTTTTTTTCTATAACACCTTTTATAAAACAGAATGAAAAATTATCAAAAAGTTGGATGTGCCTAAAATGGTACCAATAAACCTACAGCTGGTCCCATAAGAATAAGCCCTCATGGGGTCTATTGAGCGGGCTCTGTATTATTAGGGCTCGTTCCCACAATCAGTGCTTTTAACGTTTTGGACGCAGTGTGTTATCGCTACGTCCAAACCGCTGCTGTGTGTTATCGCTATGTCCGAACCGCTGCTGTGTGTTATCGCTACGTCCAAACCGCTGCAGTGTGTTATCGCTACGTCCAAACCGCTGCAGTGTGTTATCGCTACGTCCAAACCTCTGCAGTGTGTTATCGCTACGTCCAAACCGCTGCAGTGTGCTATCGCTACGTCCAAACCACTGCAGTGTGTTATCGCAATGTCCGAATCGCTGCTGTGTGTTATCGCTACGTCCAAACCTCTGCAGTGTGTTATCGCTATGTCCGAACCGCTGCAGTGTGTTATCGCTACCTCCGAACCGCTGCAGTGTGTTATCACTACGTCCAAACCGCTGCAGTGTGTTATCGCTATGTCCGAACCGCTGCTGTGTGTTATCACTACGTCCAAACCGCTGCAGTGTGTTATCACTACGTCCAAACCGCTGCAGTGTGTTATCGCTACGTCCAAACCGCTGTGTGCAGTAAAAGCACAGTGGATAGGATTTAGAGAAACACCATGGCCACTGCGCCTGTTCTCTCCGCAGTGTAAACTGACATGCGTGACGGCTTCCCTAGCCCCAGCATGTCAATGAATTGCTGCGGAGTCAGATGTGATATGCAGGGAAGAACCACTGTGCCCCAAACACTGACCGTGGGCACATGGTGGCTGTGTTCACTGGCGGAGATCAACAGCTTCCCCACTGGAGAGGATACACTGTGTCCAGGACGCAGCGCCTCTATATGTGTGGACATCACCTATTAAACAAAAGTAGAAAGAAAATTTTAGTGCTGTGAATGCTTTATTCCATAATTTCCCCACCTTCCCTCCCCAAAAAAACATCTTCCCCCAAACAAAACAATAAAGTGATGCAATATTGACGATGGAAAATATAATAAAGTATAGCTTGCTAAGGAATGGATAATAAAAAAGATAATGTATCCAATGCCTCAACTGCCTACCTGGGATTAATGAGTAAAGTAATGTGTCCATCACATGACCTGGACAGATTGATATCTACTGAAAGCAAACGATTAAGATTCTGATGGAATAACTGCCAGCATACAGATCTTGAGAAACTCATACAGTGTATATATATTACAAAGTTCTATACTTTTAATTATACATAAAAAAATATCCTTTACCCAAATCCTAAAGCTGTGGAAAAAAAAAATTCACTACCTACCATGTGGCAATTATTATATTTTTGCACAGTGAATTATTTATTAGGACCTCCAGTCTAGTAGAGGAGCCCTCATACACCACGCCTTGGGTAAGACTGCTGTCTCTGGAAAATTAGTGTAAATCTATTTCACAAATATATGATTTTTTTGTGTTCATTTTTTTTCATTTACAACCTGGAATAATTTACAGAAAATTAAGAAATAGTGAAAATAAAGGACAAATCTGGATAAGTACTTTCTATATTATCACTCATTAAACAGAATGTGACCCAGTAATAGCACATTACATTTTTATGGCAATAAAAATTGATTAATTTCAATATGGCTCATAGGAAACATTGCATTGATGATCTACCAGATCTACCTCTCACTTCTGTACTTAAACCCCTTCGCCCCCAGACAATTTTCCGTTTTTTGTTTTTCCCTCCCCTTCTTCCAAGAGACATAACTTTTTTATTTTTCAATCAATATAGACATATGAGGGCTTGTTGTTTTTCAAAATTAATTGAACTTTCAGATGAAATCATTTATTTTACCATATAGTGTACAGGAAAGTGGGAATAAATGCCAAAAGTGGTGAAATTGCAAAAAAGTGCAATAACATGTTTGTTATTTTTGGTTTTTTATTCACCATGTTCACTATATGTTAAAACTGATATGTCAGCATGATGCCTTGGGTTGGTTCGAATTTGTAGATACCAAACATGTATACTTTTACTGTTATCTAAGTGGTGAAAAAAATTCAGAGGTTTTTAAATAAAAAGAATTGCACTTTTTGCGCCATTTTCCATGACCCCCAATGCTCTCATTTTTCGGGATCTGGGGCTGTTTGACGGCTTATTTTTTGCAGCTTGAGCTAACTTTTCTAATGACAACATTTTTGGGTATTATTATTATTTATTTATATAGCACCATTAATTCCATGGTGCTGTACATGAGAAGGGGTTACATACAAAATTATACATATGGTTTACAGTAAACAAATTAACAATGACAGACTGATACAGAGGGGAGAGGACCCTGCCCTTGCAGGCTTACATTCTACAGGGCAATGGGGAGAAAACAGTAGGTCTGGGGTGCAGCAGATCTGTTGGTGGAGAGGAGGCAGCTCCGGTGGTGGTGGGGCAGCAGCTCCGGTAGCAGAAGGGCAGCAGGTCATTGCAGGCTGTAGGCTTTCCTGAAGAGATGGGTTTTCAAGTTCCGTCTGAAGGATCCGTGTGTGGTGAATAAACGGACATGTTGGGGCGCAGAATTCCAGAGGATGGGGTATATAC
>JARQOC010000001.1:106675320-106853718 GCA_033576535.1 Allobates femoralis
TCTTCATTTCAACCCTAACCCACCTCTTAAACCTAAAACTAACTGATGTCTTTCCCTCATGCTTTAAACATGCCTCAATCACATCCATCCTCAAAATACCCTCCCTTGAGCCACCCAACTCCGCATCCAACTATCGCTCCATATCACTTCTCCCTTTCTCCTCAAGACTGCTGGAACAGCATGTCAGTCTTGAACTGTTCTCCCACCTCTCCTCCTGCTCCTTCTTTGACCAGTTAAATCTGACTTTTGACTGCATCATTCAACCAAAACTGCCCTAACCAAAGTCACCAATAACCTAATAACTGTCAAAGTCAAGCAACACAACTCTGAACTCCTCCTCCTTGATCCTTTGACATTCCCTCTTGATACAGATTGACTTATCTCTTGGCATCACAGACTTGGCCCTATCCTGGATATCTTTAAGCTTAAGAGACCGGACTATCAGCATTTTCCATCTCTCACAGTCCTTCCTCCTCTTGCCCCCTATCTGTCGGTGTCCCCAAGGTTAAGTTTTAAGGCCAGTGCTCTTTTCCATCTTCACCCTTGGCCTGGGACAATTCATAGAGTCACCATGGAGCTCAGTGCTATCTTAGCTGTGCAGTGAGCACACGCATCTACATTCTGCTACAGTTACTGTTTGCTAATGTGTGCCTGCAGTATGCAGTTTGGCTACTGATCCCATGTAAGATATGCTTGTCCTGGAGGAGGTCGTCTTCATCACCACTCCAGGCGCAGACGGTGCTACAGCATCACCAGAACTGGAGCAGCCCGCACAGGACATGGACACAAATACTTGACGTGGAGGTCCACTGCGCTACTCACATTGAGCCTTATATGCAGCAAGATTAGAATCAAGTGCTGGGTGTAGATGCCAGAGGAGGACCTGAGGAGCTCACAGTCAGGAGGTGACCTGTTGACATCTGGGAGCACCAGATGCAGGACTCCAGAGGATCTTGCAGCATGCCTGGCTGTATTACACCTACAGTCGGTGCCACAGGTACTGGATCAGCAAATCCACCAGGACCAGGAACATGAAGAGGATGATGAAAAGGCTTTGAGAAGTAGTAGTAGGAAACAGATCAGGAGAGAATATAGCATTGGGTGGACAGCATTGGTTAGACAGTCTGGCAGAAAAATACCATGAGCAACAGTGACCTTCAGCCCAGGCAGCGCCTGAGAAAGCTTGCAGAGAGTTTTTACACTAAGTACAGTGGATTCTCCTAAAAAAAGGCATTTGTTGTATTGCTGACCCGTCCCTTAGTTGACATTTAGTCCAGAAAAGGATTTTTTTTCAGTTTTTGTTCAGTTTTTCAAACAATGAGGCTTGTTTTTTTTTGTTAATTTTATTTTTCCCCTTCCCAAGTTTAGCTACTTTTGCGCTTCGCCCTGCTGGATTAGCATACAATCATGCAGCCTTTGGGCTACAATTCAAAGCCCTTAATGGACTCTGCCCTTCATGGACTTTCCACCATTTCAATAGAGTCTGCTGATCCCTGTGGGAATTTTGTTATGTATACTGTGTATTTTCCTATATGTGTTTGAGGTTTATTATAGGCTGTGCTACAGTAAAGTTATTTTTACTTCACTCCGTGTCTGCTATATTGTTTCTGCAAATAGGTGCTTTTATACTGCCCTACAGAGACTGGTGAACAAGCCGCAATTCTCTAGCCTGGCAGTCTGAGGTATTAAAATGCAAGGCACTACACACACTCTTGTAGACAGGGCTGGCCAAGTGCAGTCCTCAAGGGCTGCAAACAGTGCATGTTTTCAGGACTTCCCTAGCATTGCACAAGATAATGGAATCACCACCTCTGCAGGTGATGCAATTAGCACCTGTGAAATGCTAACGAAATTCTGAAAGCTTGCACTGTTTTCAGACCTTGAGAACTGTAGTTGGTTACCCCTGCCCTAGAACTTATTGTGGAAGTAGCCAGGAGGCAAAAGGAAGCCTCAAGTCCTTTCACCACAACTGCTGCTCTCCCTAGACTCTCTTAGGCCTTGTACCCATGGTACATTGTTTAATGCTTTTTTGACACAGATTTTGAGAATCTGCATCAAAATCTGCATGTCTAACCTGAGGCCAGCAAAGTCTATGACAGGTGATTTTGCCTCCCATTGACTTGAAGGGGGTTTGGAAGTTTGGTGAACTTTTCGCTGATCTATTTGACAAACATATACCTAAACATATTCCCATTTGGTGAACCGTAACGACTTTAAAGGGTTTGTTCATGTCTGCTCAACACCCTAACCATAACATACAAAGCCATCCACAACCTGTCTCCTCTGTGCATTTGTAATAAAGTCTCCCAATACTCACCTACACACAATTTGTGATCTTCACAAGATCTCCTTCTCTATTCCCTCTTATCTCTTCTTCCCACAACTGCATGCAAGATTTCTCCCATGCATCCCCCATACTCTGGAACTCTCTGCCCCAACACATCAGACTCTCACTTACCATGAAAACATTCAAAATGAACTTAAGACCCACCTCTTCCAACAAGAATACAACCTGCAGTGACCCCATGTTCACTAAACCGCTGCATGCCACAACAAAACCCTAAGATCAGCTCAACCTCTCCTATTTTATCCTCACCCATCCCTTTTAGATTGTAAGCCCTCACAAGCAGGGTTTTCTCTTCTCCTGTATCTGCCTGTGCTGTGCATTGTTGATAATTATTGTACTTGTCTATGTATGCCCCCTTTTCACATGTACAGTGTCATGGAATAAAAGGTGCTATAAAAATAAATAATAATAATAATAATAATCTGCATTACAAAAGAAATGTGTGAAAAAATGAAAACTGACTCATTATGTCATTGCTATTAGGAAACACTCAAACTGAACAGGCAGAAAAGGACCATGTGCTAAATGAAAAGGCATGCTGACATCAGACTCAGGTAGGCCAGCGGCTATTTTAACTATTGCAGTGTGCCACAATAGATTTCAACTGAATGTGTGTCCAAAGATGCGCATTCAGTTGAACATTTAGTATATAGGTTTAGAAACAAACGTCCGGCTCTAACTCTACATGCGCAACCTATTGTTTACAATGATACAGTGCCTAGAAAAGGAAAAAAGTTGGAGTGCCCACTTAGAAAATTATGTCCAATACATGTAGAAAAGGAAATTAAGTGGCACTCAACATTGATAGATTTTCTAGATGGTGAGTGCCACTTAATTTCTTTTTCTGAATCTATTGCACATTCGTTTGAAACATGCAGGTCATGATGGCGAATGGGCTCCCCTGTTTGTCCAGGGAATCGGCACTTGCTCGAGTGTGCGGATGGTGACACCTGAGGAAGACGATAAGCCTTCGTGAAAACATGTTGTGGTGAATAAAGAGGATTCTTGATCTATAACTGCCTGCCTTATCTGTGCCCCTGCACTCGCTACAGAATAACCTTTAATTGAACGGATGGTGACACTGGCACCAGTTAACCCCTTCTTGAACTATGACATACCCATACATCAAGGTTGTGAGATGATTCCCGACCTATGATATATGGGCACATCATGGAGATCATGAGGGGCACAAGAGATGTGCCTGTGCGATTGCTACCGGGAGCAGGGCTTACGTAACAGCCAAGACCTGGCTCTCACAGCCAGGAGCAGTACCGGCACTGCCTTTTTATAAAAGATTATTTTGCTGCGTGCTAGAACACTAAAAATTAAGAGAGACACTTACCAAATGTGTTGGCAGATGCAAATGAGCCCAATAACCGCGACAAGGTGCATCTCATATATCGGGACCCTAACCTGGAATGGCTCTATGTGAGATTAAAATCTGCTTGTATGGGAAGGTAGGATCCTGGCTATAAAGAAAGGGGATTCTACTACAGCTAATGGGTGGGGGTGCACAGACAGAAAAAGTTACCGTATATACTCGTGATAAGCCGACCGTGTATAGCCGACCCCCCTACTTTTGCCCAAAAATCTGGAAAAACCTATTGACTCGTGTATAAGCCGAGGGTGGACCCCAGCACAGGTATACAGCCCCCAGCAGTGTGGTATACAGGCCCCCCCAGTGGTATACAGGCCTCCCCAGTGGTAGTATACAGCAGCCCCAGTGGTAGTATATAGCATCCCCAGCAGCCCCAGTGGTACTATATAGCATCCCCAGTGGTAGTATATAGCATCCCCAGCAGCCCCAGTGGTAGTATATAGCATCCCCAGCAGCCCCAGTGGTAGTATATAGCATCCCCAGCAGCCCCAGTGGTAGTATATAGCATCCCCAGCAGCCCCAGTGGTAGTATATAGCATCCCCAGCAGCCCCAGTGGTAGTATATAGCATCCCCAGCAGCCCCAGTGGTAGTATATAGCAGCCCCAGCAGCCCCAGTGGTAGTATACAGCAGCCCCAGTGGTAGTATACAGCAGCCCCAGTGGTAGTATATAGCATCCCCAGCAGCCCCAGTGGTACTATATAGCATCCCCAGTGGTAGTATATAGCATCCCCAGCAGCCCCAGTGGTAGTATATAGCATCCCCAGCAGCCCCAGTGGTAGTATATAGCATCCCCAGCAGCCCCAGTGGTAGTATATAGCAGCCCCAGCAGCCCCAGTGGTAGTATACAGCAGCCCCAGTGGTAGTATACAGCAGCCCCAGTGGTAGTATAAAGCATCCCCAGCAGCCCCAGTGGTAGTATATAGGAGCCCCAGCAGCCCCAGTGGTAGTATACAGGAGCCTAGTGGTAGTATACAGGAGCCCAAGCAGCCCCAGTGGTAGTATACATCAGCCCCAGATGTATATACAGCCCCAGTGGTAGTATACATCAGCCCCAGAGGTATATACAGCCCCAGTGGTAGTATACATCAGCCCCAGTGGTAGTATACAGGAGCCCAAGCAGCCCCAGTGGTAGTATACATCAGCCCCAGAGGTATATGCAGCCCCAGTGGTAGTATACAGCCCCAGTGGTACTATCCAGCAGCCCCAGAGGTATATACAGCCCCAGTATTAATAAACAGCCCCCCCCTCCTTATCATGGCCCCCCAGGCTGCGGCAGCTGTCAAAATAACAAACAGTTTATACATCACCTTCCGACGCAGCTTCTCCGCTCCTCCGGTCCTCCGCTCGCCGGCTGCTTCTTCTTTCTTGTTGTGCCGACTTCTGTGACCGCGCGCAGGAAATGACGTCATCTCCTGCGCCCGGTCACATGACACCGGCACAAGAAGAAAGAAGAAGCCGGCGAGCGGAGGACCGGAGGAGCGGAGAAGCTGCGTCGGAAGGTGATGTATAAACTGTTTGTTATTTTGACAGCTGCCGCAGCCTGGGGGGCCGTGATAAGGAGGGGGGGGCTGTTTATTAATACTGGGGGACCCATATTAAGGAGGGGGGCTGTGCAGTGCAATATGCACGGCATCCCCCCGCCGTTGATGGACGGGGGGATGCCGTGCATATTCATTGCACTAATGAGGCGGCCCCACGTGACCGCCTGCGGTCACCGCGGCCCCCTCCTGCCTCCTCCAGCTCCCAGTCACAGCCCCCCCCCACAGCATTACCGTATAGACCCGTGTATAAGCCGAGGGGGGGACTTTTCAGCCCAATTTGTGGGCTGAAAAACTCGGCTTATACACGAGTATATACGGTAATACATATTACAAAAACACTGACCGGCACACCTAATGTGTGTGAACAGGGTGCTAGCAGAAAAAACACATAACTATAAGGGTACCTTTACAGGGTACCTTTACACGCGGCAACTTTTCTAGGAATTTCACTGGCAACTCACTGGTTGCAGTGAAATCATGGACACTTTGTTCCATTTGTACACGGCAACAAAATAGAACAATGTGTCCATGATTTCACTGCAACCAGTAAGTTGCCAGTGAAATTCCTAGAAAAGTTGCCGCGTGTAAAGGTACCTTAAAAGGTTTTTCCACTGCACACTAGAACACTAAAGGTACCGTCACACGCGGCAATTTTGCTAGCAATTTCACTGGCAATTTCCTGGTTGCAGTGAAATCATGGACACATTGTTCCATTTGTACACGGCAACAAAATAGAACAAAGTGTCCATGATTTCACTGCAACCAGCAAATTGCCAGTGAAATTGCAAGCAATATTGCCACGTGTGACGGTACCTTAAGGGTACCTTTACACGCGGCTACATTTCTAGGGTGGCTACAGGTAACTTACTGGTTGCAGTGAAATCATGGAGAGATTATTCCATTTGTACACAGCAACAAGATAGAACCTTGTCTCCATGATTTCACTGCAACCAGTAAGTTACCTGTAGCCACCCTAGAAATGTAGCCGCGTGTAAAGGTACCCTAAGAATTAAGGGAGACTTTTATAGTTATGTGTTTGTTTCTGCTATCATTGTTGAATTCTGGTATATAAATATAAAAAACATTTACAAGAAGACGGAATCAGGATTATAGACTCTCCCTCATGGGTTCAGGATGGCACCTGAAGATTGCAGATACTAATAACACAACGGAGAGATCTTAGGGTACGGTTACATGTGGCAATATTGCTAGGCAATTTCACTGGCAATTTGTTGGTTGCAGTGAAATCATGGACACATTGTTCTATTTTGTTGCCGTGTACAAATGTAACAATGTCTCCATGATTTCACTGCAACCAGCAAATTGCCAGTGAAATTGCATGCAATGTTGCGTCGTGTAATGGTACCCTTAGAGGCCTGCTCTGCCTCTGTTAATTAATGCAGACACTGCATGGAACCAAATCCATTTGGGCTATATTGTGGCTGTACTGAATAAGTCCAACCTTCCCCTCTTCTGCATTAGTCATAATAGCCCCCCTAAGTCTACTCTACAGGGAGCGTTTTTGCTTTGGAGATTATCACAGAATCCTTCTCAACTGTTAATGGGACTCAGTGGGGCGGCAGTTATCCCCACTGATATTTGCACAGGCCCTGGCATCTATGGCATGACATACATAACCAAATGCATTAGCTATGCAATGAGGTGAAAAGGAAAGAATTGTGGAAGAAAATCATTGAAATACTGAGTTCTAGAAGATTTATTACTATAAGATTTATGTGGCTTAATATAAAGTAATGTGGATGTGTTGACTAATGAAGAGGCACAAGGCTGTCCCACAATTACAGTATGAGCTACTTTTTAAACTAAAGTATTTCCTTATACCCAAACTATATTAAATTCTACAAAATTAAGAGATTTTAAGATTACTATCATAGGAATCCAGTTAACATAACAGCTAAAATTGTGTAAATTCAAATTACAATTTTATCAAAGATTCATTGTTTGATTTTATTTGCAAATATTTTATTTTTATTTTTTTACTCACTCATTTAATTCATGCCAAATTAATAGAATTTTGAGTGAATTAAAGCTCACCTAAAAAATTCTATAAGACATAATAAATAAGATTAGCTTTAGCTTTCTAAAACTATGCTATTTAAAGTCATATTGTAAACTAACGAAAAAGGGATCCAAACATTGGATAGAAGCTCGTAGAACATTGACAGAGAAATATTTCTAATATAAGTATCTGTGAAGTTGTAATTTGTGTGAATTAAAAATGTATATCTGACCTTCCCCCTACTTAGTATGTCTTATAATTCTGATATCTTGTATATGGCAGATAGACCTTAGGTACCTTCAGATGGCACAACGTTGAAACAATGTCGGCAACGATCTCGGAGGCACGCGGTTGTTGTTGACATCATTTCAATATCGCTGGTGAGATATCACACGTCTAGATATCGTGGACAACTCACCAACGATGTTGTGAGCAGGGATCGTTCGCAAACCCCACAAACGATCCCTGCTCATTGCTGTGAATGGGCGAAGTCGTCCACAACATCGTTATCGTGGTGTCGCACAGAACGATGCAGCAGGTTGCTGGGGTTGAGATCGTCAAGTTTTCCAACATGTTGGTAAACCTGTCAGCTCCGATCCAACGATTTATCGTAGCAACTTGCCAGAGTCCCACGCAACGAGGTGGCAACGATGTCGCTGGAACGCAGGACATGATTGTGTGCACTGCACTCCCAATAACTATTACTAATCACTAAAAAAAAGGTGGGAACAAAAACATTACACCCATGAGAATCCTGTTTGCTCTTTATTTGAGTTGGTAGTTGGTGCAGGAAAGAAAAACGTGAGAAAAAGTCTCCCTACATAATTTTGATTTTGTAGATGCCATTGCTTTTCTTTTAAAAGGAACTCAAGCCTCCTTTTATTCTGCTGCAGAGCCCTATTACCTTATTCTAAGGCTATGTCCCCACTGGACGTTTTTGATCCATTTTTTTTTTAAATTGCCCCAAAAATGGATCAGTCACTGCGTCCGCCAGGAAAGTGAATGGGATTTTCAAATTGCTGTGCAGACGTCAGTGTTTTTGAGTTCTGCGTTAGTGGTGTAGAAAGCGCATCTAGAAAATAATGAGTATGTCAATTAGTGCTTCATTTTTCTTCTACGCTTTCTACACCACCAATGCTCCATTACTTACCCTCCACGGTGATGCAATGGTGAGCCTCGGTGATGTTTGCCTTCCGGGCATTGGCAGGACCTGCAGGTACTGTACTGACAGGACCTATCCATGTATGCAAACAGCAAATAGCGGTGTAAATGAAGCACTGAGGCAAAGCGATTTATTTACACCACTATTTGCTGTTTGTATACATCCATCCATTGGGAACGGTGGAAGCTGCTCCAGGCTTGAAGGACCTGCCGTGATGTCATAGAGGAACGCCCACCTGGTCACATGGCTTGAGTCACATGACCGCAACCTCCGGAAGTAGGAAGCTGTAACCAGATGTGATCCAGCCCAAAGGCTCTCACAGTCAAGGCATGTACCTCTGTTGTGCAGGGTCTGTGCACAGCTGGTCAAGGTTAGTAAGCCTGCAAACATTGATTATACCATCCTCCCGGGTCCTCACTGTAGGGCTCTTTTCTTTTTACTTTCGATTATTTACATGTTGACAGGACCTGTCCATGTCACTCAGCCTGAGAAGTCACATGGGGCCAGGTCCTGTAAGTACTCCTACTACTCACAGGTCCTGCTGATGCCCAGAAGGAAGACATTGTTGGGGCTCACCATGATATCGCCGGGCAGGGTAAGAAAGTGTGTGTCTTTGTGTATGTCTGTCTGTGTCCCCCAAGAACAGAGCAAAATAGCAACACATATGGATGATGCATTTGTGATGCTTTTTTGCTAAAAGAGGATCCATTTTTGGTGAAGAAACTGCACCAAAAGCAGATCAAGAAAAAATGGAGCACAAACACTCTTTGTGAATGAGGCCTAATAATGTCTTAAAGGGAACCTGTCAGCTCGTTTTTACCACCTATCCTACCACTAACTGTCCCTGCACCTTGCTAGCACATACCTAACCATCCCTCACTATCCCTCTCTGAACTAAAATTGCAATATAATGCTTCAGAAGAATAAGGAGGAGGCTGGATTTTCAAAATAGGGGGTGCTCAGGAGAAGGAATGATGACACCCAGTGAGGCGTGATAAGAACAGTGAGGGGGGAGAATGGATACCCGGAGACTGCCCATGTCAGTCTACGCAGTAGACTGGAGCCCTTATTACCATAGGAAAATGTAAGTTAATAAATTGTTCTTCTCAAGCATTACATTGCAGTTTTGGGTCAGAGAGGGATGGTTAGGGATGTGCTAGCAAGGTGCAGAGACGGGTAGTGATAGGATAGAGGATAAAAACAGCTGACAGGTTCCCTTTAAGCCATCATATCCCATAATAATCTTCTTATGAGTGGAAAAATTTGACATGCACCCAGTTGAAGATGAAACTTTGAAATGCGAATTGGGAAAGGGACGGGCACACACTGCAGGTCCCAGCATCTAATGGCAGGATCACTAATATAGGTACAATACTGTGATCAGGGGCGGGCTGGAGCTTACAACGCCGGGTGGCAGATTTACCTTGCCAGCCCTTGGTGAGGAGCAGGGGGCTGGGCTGTCAGGTATTATTAGTTGAGGAGCGGGGGGGGGGGGGGTTTGCTGACGGACCTCGCTCACTCACGTAGTTCTCCACCGCCTCGGCCGCGTCTCGTGTGTAACAGCAGCTTCGGCCGCAAAGTGCTGCCGGCCCATTTCTGAGGGGGGCGGCCCTAAATGATGGGTTATACCCCCAGCCCAGGGGGCACTTGCCCCCCTGCCACCTGGGCCAGTCCGCCCCTGACTGTGATTAAGCAAAACAATGCTGTAGTAACTTTACTATGGACACTGTACTTATTTTAGCAAAGAATTCTATGTGATTAAAAGGCACCAGTAATGGGTTAATATAGGATACTGGTAATATTTATTTATACTTGTATCAAGAATACCTTGTCATTGTACTGAAATGTACATATATTTCTGCAATGTACAAAATATACAAATGGATGATATAGCCCTTGACTGAGTAGAGACACACCGTTGATCAAGTGTTTACCATGATGGAATTCTTCAAACTTTGATTCGATTTGGCGACAATATATTTGTACGTAGTTTTGTACTATCATCATCAACTTGGAATGGACACCTATTCTGAGTGATATATACCTTGCAAGTGACCTGTTTAGATCTCAACTGTAAAGATTTTTTAAGAATACTAAATTCTATTGTGTACCCATTCCGGATACATTTTCTGAGGTATTAATGGATTATTAATGGATTAATGATATTTATATTTTGTAAATATTTTTATTGTGCAACATCACTATTCACCCATAGCCCTCAATATTGGGTGTGCTAATGGTTGCTAGAATTACATGATTTATGGTGAGCACCAAATCATTTGGAACAAAAAATTATTTGGATTATTTATCATTTTGATTTTTAAGACACCATTGCTTTTCTTTTAAAGGGAACTCAGGCCTCCTTTTATTACGCTCCAGAGCCCTATTAATGTATTCTAATAATGTCCTAATCTGAGTGGTATAATATATTTTATGTGCCTTTTGCTGTATTAGCCAAGACTGGCCCAGGGGCATTTCTTCCCTTGACTAGTCTGGTCTCAGATGCTGTAATCACACCCTTCTAGGAGGCTTCAGGGACCTGACAGTTTTCCTTTAATATTTTTTCCTAACCCCAACATGTTTTATATTTTAAGCAATATGAGGATTTAGCCTCTGTCTACCTTCCTATGAATTTACACTTTAATGTGTAAGTGGGGAATAAAGTGTCATTTTAATGTATGCAGCACATACTGAATGTCAGTAAAAATAGAACTCAAGCCTTTAAAATTTGAATGTAGAACATGAAAAAATACTTTTCCTTTTTCAATATAAGTGTCCTACATTCCCTAGTTAAGGTATGCACATAGTCGTCATGTCAGGTAGAATTTACATTGTGAGCCCTATTGAGAATATGTGTACCGTATATACTCGCATATAAGCCGAGTTTTTCAGCCCAAAAATTGGGCTGAAAAGTCCCCCCCTCGGCTTATACGCGAGTCACTGTATACTGTATACACTGTATACAGTGTATACAGTATACAGGCCCGCCACCATCACTATACAGGCCCCCTGCCTTGTGCACAAACCTGTAAAGAAGATATTAGTATGCTTATCACTGTCCCGCTGCCGCTGTCCCGCCGCCGTCATCGCGCTCCCCCGTCTTCTTCCGTCTGCTTCCGGCTTCCTCCGGTCGGCGCAGGCAATGACGTCATTGTCTGCGTGACCGAGGAGGAAACCGGAAGAAGACGGAGGAGCGCGATGGCGGCGGGACAGTGATAAGTATACTAATCTCTTCCTTTACAGGATTGTGCACAAGGCGGGGGGCCTGTATACTACCACTGGGGCTGTATATACCACTGGGGCTGCGTGTATACTACCACTGGGGCTGTATATACCTCTGGGGCTGCTGTATACTGATGGGGGGGCTGTATACTACCACTGGGGCTGTATATACCACTGGGGCTGCTGTATACTACCACTGGGTCTGTATATACCTCTGGGGCTTCTGTATACTGATGGGGGGGCTGTATACTACCACTGGGGCTGTATATACCACTGGAGCTGCTGTATACTACCACTGGGGCTGTATATACCACTGGGGCTGCTGTATACTGATGGGGGGGCTGTATACTACCACTGGGGCTGTATATACCACTGGAGCTGCTGCATACTACCACTGGGGCTGTATATACCACTGGGGCTGCTGTATACTACAACTGGGGCTGTATATACCTCTGGGGCTGCTGTATACTGATGGGGGGCTGTATACTACCACTGGGGCTGTATATACCACTGGAGCTGCTGTATACTACCACTGGGGCTGTATATACCTCTGGGGCTGTTGTATACTGATGGGGGGCTGTATACTACCTCTGGGGTGCTGTATACTACCACTGGGGCTGTATATACCACTGGGGCTGCTGTATACTACCACTGGGTCTGCTGTATATACCTCTGGGGCTGCTGTATACTAACTACTGGGGCTGCTGCTGTATATACCACTGGGGCTGCTGCTGTATATACCACTGGGGCTGCTGCTGTATACTACCACTGGGGCTTTTGTATATACCTCTGGGCTGCTGTATACTAACTACTGGGGCTGCTGTTGTATATACCACTGGGGCTGCTGCTGTATATACCACTGGGGCTGCTGCTGTATACTACCACTGGGGCTGCTGTATATACCTCTGGGGCTGCTGTATACCACACTGCTGGGGGCTGTATACCTGTGCTGGGGTCCACCCTAGGCTTATACACGAGTCAATAGGTTTTCCCAGGTTTTGGGGCAAAAGTAGGGGGGTCGGCTTATACACGGGTTGGCTTATACACGAGTATATACAGTAATTTCAGAACGTGTTGTGTAGAGATTGGCGTGTTGTCACCATATGCCACGTGGGCACTGCTACCAATCAGTGGCTGCTAATGAGTTGCTTTGCTCACATTTTCTTATGATGAACCTCAGATAACTAAAGGAACAGTGAGAACAGCAGTCCATGAGTGGTGGCTGATTGGTAGCAGTGATCACGTGACACAACAATGCCACGCAAGTCCTGGGAGTCCTGGAGCTGACAACACTGGCACAGCGCTGGAGTTGTGGTGAGTATCTGCTGTCTTTATTTTATACTGAGGAATCAAGTAATTAAGAAGGAATAGTCTGAATAGTTTACAACTCCCTTAAGTTTTATTAAAGGGGAACTCCAGTGAGAGAAAACTTTTTAGTACAGTCTCTGCCCTCCTACATGATGAAGCAGAGCTGTACACTGCAGTTCTAGGATCTATAGATCTCTTATAAATCGATAAAATCATACCTGCTCCTCTGCTCTGGCCCCCACCTCATATAACCTAAATCTCTGCATGTCACCTTCATGTAAGAGCAGAAAGCAGGAGGCGTGTTGGGGGGCGTGGATGCTGGGAGCTGCAGGTTCAGACCACATTCATGCCCCCTCACATTTCTGTATAGGGAGGGGGCGTGGCAGGGTGTGTGGCTGCCAGCCCCACTCTCACACATACAATCTTGTCCCTGATTTACCATTCTATGTGAAAGGGGGGTCCAGGCTTCGAATAGCAATCATGTCACCAAGCAGATACAAATACATGCTGTGATCCCCTGCTGTATAATGATGCATAATATGTACTGTTATTGTGAGGATGTGAGCAGAGGCAAATCATTACATTGATCAGCTCTGCATGGTCTCCACTCCCACATAGGAACATGGTATCTTCTTATCTCTCCAACTTTCAATGGATCATCATCATCACGCCTCACTGGAATGTAGGCTGATCCTGCAGCTCCCAGCATCCACGCCCCCGACACACCTCCTGTTCTCACCAGCACCATGAAGCTCTCATGCTGAAGATTCTAGGTTCCCTGAGATGGGAGCCGGAGCAGAGGAGCAGATATTATTTTATCGATTTATTAGAGATCTACAGATCCTAGAACTGCAGTGTACAGCTCTGCTTCATCATGTAGGAGGGCAGGAACTGTACTAAAATGTTTTCTCTCACTAGAGTTCCCCTTTAAATCTAATTACCATGTTTTATATTCCCTATTGGTGAACAATAGGTAAATAGTGATTTCTATTATAATACCCAGCTGGCAATTTCAGCAAATTATGGGTTATACAATAACATATGTTCATGTGTGCGTCTCTTGGCAATATTATACCTTCCGCACATGTCCATCTGTATTCATAAAGAACTTGTTTTTTTTTTCTCGTTAAACCTTGTATTTCTGCTTCCAAAATCAGACGGAGATAAAATTTGCTAAAAGTAAATTCCAAAATGGTACATCATTTAGTAATGTGTACAGAACATTTTCTTCACAGTTAAGGGGGTGTCACACCCGTCAATGTCGTCAGCGATCTGATCGCTGACGACATTGACGGCTGATCGCTGGTGAGCTGTCACACAGACAGACTCACCAGCGATCAATTGACCAGTGACATCATGGAAACGATTTAAATATCGTTTCCACGATGTCCTGCTCCCGCTGCCAGCCTGCTGGAAGCGGGAGCAGCCTGGTCTCCAAGGTACACTGCGGGTAACTAGGCAGCGCGCGCTGCCTAGATACCCGACGTGTACCTTAGTTACCAACCTCCTCCGCTCACCCGGTGAGCGGAGGAGGCTGGTAACTAAGGTACACAGTCGGGTATCTAGGCAGCGCGCGCTGCCTAGTTACCCGACGTGTACCTTAGTTACCAGCCTCCTCCGCTCACCCGGTGAGCGGAGGAGGCTGGTAACTAAGGTACACAGTCGGGTATCTAGGCAGCGCGCGCTGCCTAGTTACCCGCAGTGTACCTTGGAGACCAGCTCCCAGCGCTTGTGACAGGCGCTGGGAGCTGGAATATCGCTAGTCCCGGTGTCACACGCAGCAATGCTGCGTGTCCACCGGGCGACAATCGCCAGGTTTCAGAGCTGGTTCTGAAACCTGGCGATCATCAACCAGCGATTTATCGCTGGTTGATGCAGTATGTCACACGCGTCAATATCGCTGCAACGTCACGTGCAGTCGATATCGTGCAGGCGATATTGACGCGTGTGACACCCCCTTTATAGTTAGCGAAAACTGAATCCACCGGTCAGAACGTTGATGACATCCAATCATGGATTAACCTTCTGCCTTAATTGTGTGAATGCCCCATGCTGAGAATCATTAGAAGGAGATTTCAAGAGGAAAATGCATTTATTCTTAAAAAAAGACCACAGTGAATTCTATTGAAGGACGTTAGTCGCCACCTCTCATCTAGACAATTTACGGGCAATTGTCAACGCCTCACTTTGTTTTATCACAGGCCAATGGATATCCCTAAAATAAAACAATCATAGGTAATTAGTCAGATAATTACTAGGCAACACTTATTTTTTGTATTATGAGTTTTATCTGGCGCTTTGTCTGATTAGCTGTGTACATTCTGTATCTTCTTTGTTTATCTGGTTTCTGCTTATGATCAGCTTGGTGATAATTCTCTTCAACTTCTGCTGAACTGCTCATCTGCTTCTGAAAAACCCACTAATTACGACCTAATCTCTATTACACAGTTTCAATGCAAGCCCTTTGACAATAGGCAGCAGAGCTGCGGGCTTCCATCTGGGGTCTGAATCCACAAAAGGCGGCTTGGTAAAGATGCATATATGAGGGGTACCTCGGGGACCAAGGAAGCATACATCACATACAAAAGGTCTTACTACCTCTTTTGTTTGGAGAACTGCCTTCATCCTGCCCAAAGCACAAGGGAGGTAAACTCAGCTGGCAGACGCCAATTTACCCTGGGACAGATGGTTGACAAAGGAAAATAATAAAAAAGCAATAAATATGGTCACTTCCGAAACAAAAGCTCCTCTAACCTTCTAGTATTTTGTCACCACCCTACCCATAGCAGCCAATTTCTCATTTGTCCTCATATTAACATTATATGATTGTCAATCACATTGTATCTGGTCCAGGGACTGCTGACCTGATCTCATGTTATATCCTGATTCCTGCAGTGTCTGAAACAGAAAAAAAGCAAAACATTGTGAGCATAAATACATAATAATCTGATCTGTTACTCATTATATTGGTAGACATTGTACACAATTAGGGGTAACAGGTCATTGCCATATAATTACCCATCCTAACGCACCACTTCAACCTCTAAGGCAAGTGAAATTGCGCATTATGATGAGTTAGGGCCCCATTTACACGTAGCGACGCACAAGCGATCCCGACGACGATCCGACCTGGCCAGGATCGCTAGGGCGTCGCTACATGGTCACTGGTGAGATGCCAGACAGGCAGACTTACAGCGATCTCCATTCTGTGACTGACAACCGACGGTCGTTGGGATCGTTCAGGGTCTCGGGCGCAGACTGGGGATTGCTGGTAAGTCTGCGTGTCACACACAGCGATGCAGCCTGGCCAGTGGAGATCGCCGATCGAAAAATGGTTCAGGCCATTTGTTACCAATCAGTGATCTCCCAGCGGGGAGGCCGAATCCTGGTGCGTGTCAGCCACACAGCGATGTCATTGGTGAGGTCGCCGCACCGTCACAAAACCTGTGACTTTGCAGTGATATCGCTGTGTTTTGAAGTACCCCTTACTGGACTGTATAGGGCCCATATACTGTTCTTGCAGAGGAGCCCTCTTCTCTTTGTGTCCAACCCGACATTATGCCCAAAAACCTTTACATACGGTGATAATGGCTGGCACAAAGATCCATTTATTTCTCAATACAAACCTAACCAGCAATCAAACAATAAATGCAAAATGAAAGTTCTTGATCACATCTTTTATGTGGGAATAAAAATGTTCGTTGTTCGGCAGCACATCGTCTTATGTAACCAGGGATGGGAGTCTGATAATACTGGGAGGTGGATGACAGGTAGGGAAGGAACAGTCATATGAACCATCACTCATAGGAACTGTAATAAACAAATACTAGTTTTATTTCTATATCGCCAACTTATTCCGCAGCACTTTACAAATCTAAGGGGAAATATACAGATGCTAGAAGACATTAGAGAGTAAAACACACTGTATTTTCAGATGACAAGACACACTTTTGTTCCCCTAAATTTTGGGGAAAGTGAGGGGTGCATTTTATAATCCAAATCTACTGTTTCTGTACTGTAGGGGAGGGGAGGGGTGGGGAAGGGGGGAACTCTGGAGCGGTGTCCAGGGGCTGGAGCAGGCTGGCTGCAGTCTGCAGAGGCACCCCGTGGTCTTGTGCACCTGCTCATTATGATCATGTAATATTCACTGCACCAGCTGTCTATTATCTCAGCAGAGATGTGGATGGGGAGTAGTGAATATTACATGTGCCTGCACTCAATATGCCTGCCTGCTAGCATGCACACAGTAAAATAATAAATGCTCCTGTAGAGGCGTAACTAATAGGTGCAGGGGTTGCGATCGCACCGGGCCCTGCAGCTAGGGGGGCCCCATAAGTCCCTTTGGCCTATAGAAAAAGACTAATACGATTAAAGATTTGCAATAATTGGGGGCCCCGTTGGAGCTTTCGCATTGGGGCCCCTGGGCCTGAAGTTACGCCACTGGCTCCTGGCATCATATTATGTGACTTGGGGCGCACAGTGCCGTCACAGTGAGCTATATGTGCCATCACAGTGAGGCTATATGTGCCAGTGTGGCACCCCACCATGTAGGTGGCACAAAAGGGGTACTGCACCCAGAAAAGTAGTCACCCCACTGCAATTAGAACAATGGTCACTAGGTGGAACCCTAGAGCTGATACCCACACACTAGGATAGTAGGTGGGAGGGACCCCGGAGGGAATATAATGACCTCTACGGGGAACTAGTGAGCAGACAAGCAGTTAGTGAGAGATGGAAGGAGGGTCTCCTTGGCTGAGGGGCCCAGAACAGAACAGATCCCAGAAAACAGAAGGAACAGAGGCTCAGCAGAGAGCTAGTTCAAGGGAAGGAAACCGGGTACCGGAGGCCGTAACTGTGAATTCCTCTATGGTTCACAGAGAATCCGAAGAACGGGATATTATAGATACAGCCCCAGTGTCCTGAGTGAGTCAAGAAAAGGGAGCCAAAAGATAGGAGCAGAGGCCACTGCTTAGCTTAAGAGAAGGTTGTCCCGGAGACCGCAAAGGAGGGAGAGGGAGAGGAAGAGAAAAGCAGCTTGATGTCCGATCATCTTTAGGAGTCAGACTTCACCGCCACTGGGAGGCAAGGAAAGAAGGAAAAAGAAAGGAACGTAAGGAGGGATCCATCTACAGCCAGAAATTCCAATTGCAGCAACCGCCGCATTTGCAGTATACCATCTATTGCACTGCTGAACTGTATAACCTTGGCGAAGTTTTCAGTAAAGTTACCCGGTGAAGTGAAGTCTCGACTCTGCTGCATGCTGCATCCTTTCCATTATAAACTGTTCTTTTGCAAAATCGCTGCCCCGGTGGTTCAGTCCCGCCTGCGGGGACTAATCCATCCAAGCCGCAATACCACCGACCACCGGAGGACTGTGGCGGCGCTGGTGAACATCACCAGACTCAGCAGGTGGCATCACGAAGACAAAAACTGTATATAATCCCTGTAAATAAACCCCCTATTTAGTTGACCCCCAGGGCCACGGCCTCGGGCAGGCCACCTGTGACATCCCCAAGACAGAACCGAACCCGAGCCCTGGGTGCGCGTCACCAGCACAGGGGGATATGTGTGTCGGTACAGGGGGATATGTGTGCCAGCACAGGGAGGCTATATGTGCCATCACAGGGGGGCAATATGTGCCAGCACAGGGGGCTATATGTGCCATCACACTGGAGCTATATGTGCCATCACAGGGGGGCAATATGTGCCAGCACAGGGGGGCTATATGTGCCAGGATAAGGGGGCCATATCCAGCACAAGGGGGTTAAATGTGCCAGGATAAGGGGACCATATCCAGAACAGGGGAGCTATATGTGTCAGCATAGGGGGGCTATATCCCAGGATGGGGGACCATGTACCAGGAAGGGGTGTTAAATATACTGATTATAAGACAGACACTAGCATTATAAGACTGACACCATTTAACATTAAAAATTATTTTCTTCTTTTTTCCTACACTTCCTTTTCAATTTGGGGGTGCATCTTATAATCTGGTACATTTAATAAAGCGAAAAATACTGTAATTCAACAATGGTAAACTCACATGTTAATGTATGAAAACAAGCACTGATTAACTTCTTAGGCTGGCTTCACACTACGTTTTTTACTATCCTGTTCTGTTCGTTTTTGAAACAAACAGAACAGGATAGTTTTTGGCCCCCATGTATCCCTATGGCACTGGATTGGCCCTATTTGGCCATCTGGTTTTGTGAATCCGGATTCGTTTCTCTCCTGTTTTTCACCAGTCCCAAAAACGAGGCCTGCAGCTTGTTTGGGCTCTGGTGACAAAACAGGACAGAAACGAATCCTGTCTTGTCCGGAACACTTAACATGGGGGCCTATGGCACCGGATCCGGGAAACAACAGAATAATTTCCCAGATCCAGTGCCAGGGTACAGAGCATGTGCAGAACAGGTGCGCTGCTCTGTGCCCATAGTGAATCTGTCTAATATCACTTTAGTGGTGTATCTATATACACTACTAAAGTGTTATTAAATATAAGGATGGTTAAAAATAAAAAATCATAAATACTCACCTTCCGGCGATGAGTGTCCCACGCTGAATCTCCTGGCCATTCAAGGACCTGGCATGATGTCACTGGGAGGGCGGGGCAACCCGATCACATGACCACATCAGCGCGGGTTTTAATTGGTGCTGATGCGGTCATGTGACCGGTTTGCCCCGCCCCTCCCAGTGACATCATGCCAGGTCCTCAAATGCTGGGAGATTCAGCGTGGGACACTCAGAAGTCGCCGGAAGGTGAGTATTTATGATTATTTATTTTTAATCATCCTTATATTTAATAACAGTTTAGCAGTGTATATAGATATACACTGCTAAAATGATATTAGACAGTGCTGACAGCAGTGCTGACAGCGGCTCGGCTCCCCGCTGCTCTTTCTATGTCCGGATACCGGACCGGACACAGAAAAAGCATCTGAAGGTGCCTATCTGGTGCTGTCCGTTCCTGTTCGTTTGGATCCTTCAAAAAACAGGATCCAAATGAACAGGACAAAAACGTAGTGTGAAGCCAGCCTAACAAGATTAGATAGATAGCACAGCAATACTGCTAAAATGCAAGCTCATTATAGCTGATGTTGTTTCATGGTCTATAAAGGGAATCTTTCAACAAGGGCAGTATACCTGATCCCAGCAATTATTCACTTTACTAGGCTGCTTGTTATGGTGCCCCTATGGCTCGGCGCCACAGGGAGGTACTGCATCCCAAATAGAAGGTGTAGTGCCTCCGTAGCTAAGGGTTTGGGATTGTGCTTATGGAGTCTGTATTAGCACCCAACACTAGGCCACCTTAGAATAGGGGGGACTGATATACAGTAAGTCCCAGGGGGTGGAGCATAGGTTAGAGTGGGACGAGGTGTAGTGGCGGGCTCCGGAAAGGCCCGAAGGACTTACCTACAGGATTCTCGTGGTGGGTGGGAATAAAAATGTAAAAAGACTATGTGCTGGCCCAGGGGCGGACTTTGGCCCTTAATAGAGATGGGCTTAGTAAGAGGTGCCAAAGTGTCTCCCCACCTCCTTTGCTATCAAACAACCAAGGGGGTGGGTTGAGAACCGAACCAGAGGATCCAGCAAGCGTAGAGCCTAGAAAGGAGGAGGCCGCCGAACCGGAAAACGTGATCCGGTTCTCAGGGGTGCTCGATCTGATTGAGGAGGACTTCGAGGAAGAAAGATCCAGCCACCAGGCGAGTTCTAGGGAGGAGGACCGAGAGGAAGGAACAGCTGGCGGCACAGAGGTGTCCGGGCCCTGTGAGCTGTGGTTGGCCGATTGCCTGGAACAACAACAAGACCTGGTCAGTATGGAGATGAAGCGATTTGAATACCAGTCTCCAGCCCCGATCCCGCACTTCTGGCAACCCGTCGGGAGGCCAGGATGACTCGAAAGGCAACATCATAACCTACGAATGCCATGCAGGACCCCGGGGGTTGTATGCGATCTGGGTTAACAGAAGCATGGAATGATGAAACAATCCCGGTATCGTATATCAATGTAAATAGTTGAGTAAAGTGCATTTTCTTGTTGTGTGCTAGTATACGAAACGGGTAAAGAGCAGGTAAAATCTGGTACACAATATTAAAGAGGGTGGAGCGGGTGTAAGGAGCTGTGCAGGGAGAGTAAAACCTTTGCCAATCGGTGACCCCAGGGCCAGGAGACCTACAGTACTTATAGCCAAAAGAGACCCCTGCAGTGCCAAAGACTCCTGCGCCCTAGCATCAATAGTTAATGGTTGTTGTGTATTGAGACTTTAACGGCCTACAGAGACTTTACTTGCTGGACTGCTTGCAACATTATAAGAAATGCGTCTCCCGGACGGGAAGAATCCAAGAATACTTGTTGTTATTAAAAGTGTTATTGTTTGTTATGCATATGAAAAATGTCAGCTCAATTCTGGTCTGGTTTTAACACCCGTGGAAGGGTGTATTTCACTAAGGGGGTGTGTGGCGCCCCTAATGCCAGATGCCACAGGGAGGTGCTGCACCCCAAATAGAAGGTGTAGTGCCTCCGTAGCTAAGGGTTTGGGATTGTGTTTATGGAGTCTGTATTAGCACCCAACACTAGGCCACCTTAGAATAGGGGGGCTGATATACAGTAAGTCCCAGGGGGTGACGCCTAGGTTAGAGAGGGAAAATCAGGAAGTAGAGAGTTTTTAGTCAGACAGTTCTGGGAAGGCAGTCAGTTAGGACTCGCCTGACAGCTGAGTGACAGAGGGATCACTCATCTCCAGGAGGGTGACCTGGGACAGAAGGTGACAAACTAAGCTGCATCCCATCACCTCAGTGGCCTGCCCACAGCGTTGGTACCAGCATTACCAGGGTCCACAGGTGGCGTCACGGACCATTAATCCTCGTAAATATTTCCCCCCACCAAACAAATAACAACCAGGGCACGGAACCGGGAACCCGACCACCCGTGATTTCCCCGTCACAGCCATCAACCCATCCCGGTGTCCGAGTATCCCTCTCCTTGTGCTCATCACTTGCTGCAGTTTTGATGAAATCCAACTGTAGGGAATGAATCTGGGCACTAGAGGGCTTTTGGTGTTTGTCCTAGGCTTGTATGTGCTGCCAGCAATATGGTGTTGCACAGGTCTGCACAAGGTCCAGTCACAAAAATGTCCAAAAATTTAGAAGAAACAGACAGCACTCACCATTAGATGAAGGTTCTTTTAATCCAAGTGCTCCGTTAGGAGGTGCGGGTTACAAACATTATGTGGTGGGGAGGGAGGTGCGGGGAGGACGACGGGCGCACGTTTCGCATCCTTGGATTAAAAGAACCTTCATCTAATGGTGAGTGCCGTCTGTTCCTTCTAAATTTTTGGACAGTTTTGATGAAGTCACTGATCTAGCAGTTCTCTGAATGCTGAGCTCAGTATTTCTAAAATTATAAAATTAAAATCTCTGGACCAAACCAGTCACATTCAAAGAAACAACAGAGCAGCTACAGGTGAATCTCAATTAATTAGAATATCATCAAGAAGATAATTCATTTCAGTAATTCAATACAGAAAGTGAAATGCATATGTTATACAGAGTCATTACACACAGAGTGATCTATTTCAATAGTTTTTTCCTGTTAATGTTGATGATCATGGCTTACACCCAATGAAAACCTAAAAGTCATTATATAGGGGTTACTAGAACACCATTTACATGATGTATAACCTGCTGGGCACAGTATAAAATGCCCTGGGGGAGTGACAGGTTCCCTTTAAAAGGCAAATTATAGTAATTCTATTTCACCAAAGCTATATATCATTCTGTTTAAATTTTCAATGAACACTAAGAAAGTTTCCATCGGGCTTTACCCCTGGTGCAATATGCCTCTTGAACAAGTATATATTTGAACATATAATATACATGTATACATGTAGATGTCGACGTACCATCTCCTCCTCTCGGTGTGCCGCCTGCTCTGCCTCCTTGTTCTTCTCCAGGTTGATCTTCAGTCTTTCTGACTCTTCTAACACATCAGTTTTTCCTTCTGCAGACTCCACAGAAAAGTGCTAGCTGAGAAGATCTTCCATTTACTGGCAGTTAATGTGTGCTGTGATAGAACATACATGATCCAAACATTCTAAGCTCTGTGATGTCATCAGCTGTGGCAGGAGAACCTGGTTATGAGCTCATTGTTCATTGCAGCCAATAGGAATTCACAACGTTGGAGAAATAGCGAAAGATCTCATAGATGTACCACCATAGGAAAATAATATTGATAATATTCATTGTAGAAGTTTAAGAAGCCAAGGAAATTAAAACATTCCTTTTTTATGATCCCATAAAAATGTATATGTGGCACCCCAAGGGTTAAAGTGCCACAGAAACATCAACACAGGTTTACTCCCCACACAACACTACATTAGAAAGTGGGAGGAGCTTAGGTGGCACCTGCACTAGTGGGAGGAGCTAAGTTGTTTACCACAGAGCAAGAGTGACAGTTAGTTTAGTTTGAGTCTGGAGCAGGAGCAGAGTCAAGTAGAAGGGGAGGTCCTGAGAGGTCTGAGGAGAGGAGACATAGGGACAGAGGAACATACCCGGGATAAAGAGTTACCCCAAAAAACTTGACCCCAGGGAGGCGCTTAAGACGAATACCGGATCCGAGGCTGTGCCTGAGACAGACAGGACAGTAAACACCGGCATAGTGAAGGTCCACCATCTTCACAGCACCATAGCAAAGCAACACGGAGGAGTCAGTGACACAGATAACTCAAGTTGCCCAGCATATTGGTACCCATGAGCAGAGACAGGGCCAGCAGTACTGCTACAAGCAGCAACAGGGCCACACAGCGCTTAAGTAGGAAGCCAAGGACCCGGTCAGGGTGGGAGCAACCTGGTACAGACTCCGTGGACAATATTGTGTGATACCATCTGCAAGTAAAGACTTGGAAAACAACAGAAACCGTGAGTGTGTGTGATCCTTATACTGAAGCCCCACTTGCCCTCATATACTGCGATTACCTCTACTCTCATCATCTCTACTGCTACCCCTACTTTCCTGCAGCATCAATAACTATCCTCACAGACTTTAACTACTACTACCACTGCCCCGGGGAACTCAGTTCTGCCCACAGGAACTATTTTATCCAAGCTGCTATCCCATCATCCCCGGAGGTTCTGCAGCAGCGGCGGCCCCATTACTGGCCGCATGTAGTGGGTGGCGTCACGAGTGACAAATCCCCTGTAAATAACCCCCATTTTATTGTGCGGGCCTGGGACACGGTCCGGACCAGGACCGCCGTGACATCCCCCAGCAGTACACCGGTCCGGCACCGAGTACCCCGTCCCAGTGGGCTCCACAACCTGGCGTCACGAACAGGATCTACCGTGCCCGGTACAGGGCATTGTGTGCCAAGATTAGTGACTGTTTTAAATCTGCCGCCATTGCTGGGCGCGCGGCAAGCTGAATTGTAACTGCGCCACAGATACTGTAAATTTCAGAATCCGCCATTGCAGAGCGCGTGACGCGCGGGAAGAAAAACCGCTCACCGCTCTGACGTCATCCGGAAGGGAAGAGGATCCCTGGTGCGCAGCGGAACCTTTGTTAGACATCCGGACGGAAGCGGAAGACGGAGGCGGATATTAACTAAGGGGGCCCAAGATGTCGCAGCCCAATGCACAAGGCGGCGACGGAACATCCGGTGGAGCTGCAGCGCCGGACCCAGCGATAGTACCCGGCAGTGCAGCGGCGCAAGGAACAGCACCAATAATGCCATTCCTGATGCCGTATACTCCAGGGGCAATGTGGCTGCCCCAATACTCCGGTGAGCCTAATACATTAACTGACTTTATGCTAAAGATAAAGGAATATTATGTGATGTACCCCCTCACTGAAGCCCAGCGTGTAGGAATGATAATGGGACAGTTAACGGGCAATGCATGGCGTGAGGTTGCGTCCTGGCTGGACACAGATAAGGACACTGTAGAGCATCTAGCAGCTAGACTGAAAGCAACGTTTGAATCTGCTGTTGATACCCGGGCTAAGATGAGGTTCTTTGCATGCCACCAGAAACCTAAACAGAGTGCCAGAGACTTTGCCTTGGACCTGCAGGAAGCACTCAGAACCCTTAAACTGGCAGAACCTGCTTTAGCCCCAGGAGCTGATAAAATGCTATTTGACCAATTCATAGAGGGCCTCCATTCCCCTTCCCACCGAGGACAGTTAAGCATGATACTGCTGCAGAACCCTGACATGACATTTACTGAGCTGAAAGATAGAGCTATCCGTTTGCAGCAGCTGGAAGAGCCACGGGAGCTACCAACTGTCCTTGACACTGCAGCAGTACCTCAGCAGCCAGCAGCGCTAGCGACATCTGCCATGTCAGCAACTGCTGCTGAGACTGGAGAACTAATTTCTAATGCCGCAATCAATCAAAAGCTAGATGCCCTGACAGACACCGTGATCTCCATGGCCAAAGTCATCAAGGAACTGCGAGAGTCAAAGCCTGCACCCAAGACCAAGTCGGCGACCATCAGAGAGGATGTCCCGTGGATGAGGTCCGGAAGATACCCAGCAGCAAGAGGACGACCCAGCGATCGCTACCAACCAGATGGACAGCCCATTTGCCGTTGTTGCCAGAAACCAGGCCATCTTGCTCTTGAGTGTCCTTTAAATGACGATTCCCTGGCCAGGCGGGCCGCTCCCCAGGAATGAACCCTCAAGGCCCCTCAGCCTGGTATGACAGATTCGTGGGAGGAAAACCGGTGATCCCTATTGTGTTGGATGGCATTCCCTTTAGTGCCTTGCTGGATACCAGGTCCCAAATAACATCCATCCCACATGTTCTTTATAAAAGGTACTGGGCTGATTCAGACTGTACCAATGCGCCAGATGACTTTAACTTTGAGGTATGGGCTAGTAATGGACAGGTAATACCAAAGGTTGGATTTAGAGAGATGAATATCCAGGTTGGGAAGGTAGAATTGCAGAACCAGGGTGTTATATTCATATATGTTAACCGGCGAGAACGTGAACCCGTGATGCTGATAGGAATGAATGTAATTGAGAAATGTTTTTCCGAAGTGTTAAGTGTTTTGCAGCAAATCGCCTAGACTGCCGGAACTGGACAACAGAGGCTTTTGCACAAAGAGATCAAAGCTCTGATGTTGAAGCAACACGTAGAAATCTCCGAAGGTGAGATCGGCAGTGTACGAGTAAGTGATCCAATACCCATTGTAATTCCTCCCAAAACGGAAATGTTGGTCTGGTGTAGAGCCGCAGTAGGCATTAAGGGGCAAGACTATCAAGCCCTGGTAGAACCCGTGTACTCAGACAGCAGACCCACCACACTCACAGCGAGAGGCAGGGCCGCACCGTCCATTGGACAGTGTGAGTGTGAGCCCTGTCATTCAGGCGGCAGCCGGCAGGGGGAGCGGCTGTGCAGAAGGGGGCGGCGCCTCATGCAAACAGCCTCCCCCTGTCATGGCGCCGGCCGCTCGCCCCGCGCACCGCAGGTAAGCGGCGACCGCCGGGGGAGAGGCACAGAAGGGGCGGCAGCCTGGGGCTTCAGTAGCACCCCCCCCCCCCGGTACTCACGGCCGCGGCTCAGGCGGCAGTGGCGACCCGGTCACAGCAGAAGGGGCGGCAGCCCCAAACTTCACTAGCACCCCCCCCCGTAATCAGTGCCGCGGCTCAGGCGGCAGTGGGGCTCGGTGCACCCCTGGCGAGAGGAGTAGTTGACGTACATAGGGGATGAGTGCCATTGCGCCTATTAAACTGCAGAGAAGATGAGGTCACATTACCTAAGTATGCTACCATGGCTAAGTTGTACATGGTTGATAACAATAACATCACAGCCGCCGAGCCCTTGAACCCGTCATGTCAGGCGGATGACAATGGCTCAGAGGAGAAGCTGGAGGATTGGTGCCAAAAGTTGCATGTAGGTACCAGTTCTACACCTCCCCGTCACAAGCATGGAGTATACCGGGTAGTGAAGGAATATGAACAAATATTCAGTAAACACCCGTTAGACTTTGGGAAAATCAAAGGGGTAGAGCACACTATACCCACAGGTGACCATCAGCCTATAAAAGAGAGGTATAGACCCTTACCACCAGCTCACTGCCAAACCACCAAAGATATGCTCAGAGAGATGAAATCTGCAGGGGTAATAAGAGACAGTTGTAGCCCCTGGGCAGCACCTCTAGCGTTAGTTAAAAAGAAGGATGGGACCATGAGAATGTGCGTAGATTACCGGCAGATTAATCACATCACACATAAGGACGCATACCCATTACCTAGGATTGAGGAGTCATTAGCTGCACTAAAATGTGCTAACTACTTTTCCACCCTTGATCTGAGTAGTGGGTACTGGCAGGTTCCTGTGGCCGAGGCCGACAAGGAGAAGACAGCGTTTACTACGCCAATGGGCCTCTGTGAGTTTAATTGTATGCCGTTCGGACTCTGCAACGCACCCGGGACCTTCCAACGTCTGATGGAGAGCTGCTTAGGACACAAGAACTTCGAAACTGTCCTTCTGTACTTAGATGACGTCATAGTCTATTCCAAGACGTATGAGCAACATCTACAAGATCTGGCAGAAGTGTTCGAAGCCCTATCGAAATATGGCATGAAGGTCAAGCCATCCAAGTGTCACCTTCTCAAACCAAAGGTACAGTACCTGGGACACATCGTGAGTTCAGAGGGAGTAGCACCGGATCCTGATAAAGTCACAGTGATAAGGGATTGGCCAAGACCTACGAACGTGAAAGAAGTGAGGCAATTCCTGGGCCTGGTAGGCTATTATAGAAGATTTATCAGAGGATTCACGAAGCTAGCAGCTCCTCTGCAAGACATTCTGGTAGGACGATCAAAGAAGACTTCATCCTGTAATTTCCTGACACGGTGGGATGAGGAAAGAGAAGATTCCTTCAATAAGCTGAAAAGTGCACTGACGGAAGAAGAGATCCTGGCATACCCTGATTGGCATCAACCCTTCATTCTATACACGAATGCGAGAAACGTTGGACTGGGAGCAGTATTATCACAGATGCAAGGAGGAAAAGAAGAGTTATTGCCTTTGCAAGTAGGAAGCTCCGGCCTACAGAAAGAAATCCCGAGAACTACAGCTCCTTCAAATTAGAGCTACTGGCAGTAGTTTGGGCTGTGACTGAACGTTTTAAACATTACTTGGCAGGTGCAGAATTCACCATCTACACGGATAACAACCTGTTGACTCACCTGGATACAGCGAAACTAGGAGCTCTGGAGCAGCGATGGATAGCCCGGCTATCTAATTACAACTTTGTCATCAAATACAGAGAAGGTCGCAAGAACGGGAATGCAGATGCCTTGTCACGGATGCCGCACCTGAAAGACGTGGAAGAGGAACCGGAAGAGTTAGAAGAGATTGAACTACCGGCCTTTCATCATTCAAAGGTACAAGATTATCAACCCGGCGCCTACCAAAGAAAGCAGGAAGTAAATCTTAATCCGATAAGACACTACGGATGGGCCGAAGCCCAAGATAATGATCCAGCTGTGAAGCTAGTGAAATAACTGCTTACTCAACAACGCGCACACCCTGATCAGAATGCCCCAGCTGAAGCTATACAGCTATGGAAAGATAGAGGCAAGTTGTTCCTGCATCAAGGTAAGCTCTGCAGAATGCATACCAATCCTAAAACGCATGAACTGGTCTGGCAGATAATCGTGCCCAAGCGAGCCACTCAAATGGTCTTAGAAGCTTATCATCACGGTGCAGGTCATTTTGGATGGAAGAAGTTAGAAGCAATCCTGAGAGAAAGATTCTATTGGGTTGGCATGAGAAATCCATTGAACTATGGTGCAGAAGATGTGCCGCATGCAACCTCAGAAGGAAAGATCCACAGAAAGCTCCGCTTCAACCAATAGTAACCAAGCAGCCACTCGAGCTAGTCGCATTAGACCACATCAAGTTGTCACCAAGCCGGTCAGGCTATGTCTATGCTTTAACCATCGTGGACCATTACTCACGCTTCTTAGTGGTGGTACCAGTCAAAGATCTGACAGCGAAGACGGCAGCAAAAGCATTCCAGACGCATTTCTGTAGACCACATGGTTACCCAGAACAAGTCCTTGCAGACAAAGGTCCAGCTTTTGAATCAGAACTATTCAAGGAATTCTGCAATATGTACGGTTGTAAGAAGATTCACACAACAACGTATCATCCTCAAACAAATGGTTTATGCGAGAAAATGAATCATATTGTAATTGAACTGTTAAAGACTTTACCAGAATCAGAAAGAAACCAGTGGCCAGATAAATTACCTGACTTGGTAGACTTATACAACCATGTCCCCGTGAGTTCTACAAACTGCACTCCAGCATACCTTATGCGTGCAAGACCCGGTAAATTACCAATTGATCTAGAAATGGGAATCGTAAAACCAGATACAGAAGTAGAAGAAGAATCAGATTGGGATACCCAACGTCAGAAACAGTATCAACAAGTTCAAGAATGTGTAGAGAGAAATCTTCAGCAAGCAAGAGCAAGACAAGAGAAAACTTTTAACAAACATGCTCAAGCAATGCCATTACAAGAAGGTGATCAAGTTCTCAAGAGAAAGAGACGCACTGACAAACTGGATAATCAGTGGGAAACCGTCCCACACACAGTCTTACCATCTAACCTAGACAATGTTAATACCTGTTTGATAAGCAAAGATGAAGGAAAAACGTCACAAGTCATATCTCGTGATCAGCTAAAATTGTGTCCTGAAACACTGAAGACACCTGAAGTAACAGAACCCGTACAGGTCCAACCTATCCAAGAAAAAGAAGAAGTATTCCACACGGTACTAGGAGATTTCCCTAAAACATGGCCAAATTACCATGAAGCAGTTGTCGTATCAATGATTGCATTCCCTTCAATGGTGGAACCAACACCAGAACCTGTGTTACCTGAAGAAGTCCCAAGACCTGAAGAACTGGAAGTGGAACCCGTAGAGGAAGAACAAATTCCTGATCCCTGTGAACTTGCCAGTCCTACAGTCAGATCTTCATCTAACATAGTACCAAACACTACAAATAGGTACATGCCTACCAGCACCAATAGGCTACATGCAAGTAGTATACCCGTTTTACGCAGATCCGAGCGTAGTACCAGAGGTCAGTTACCAGCTAGGTACAGGGATTAAAAGGTCAAGTTAACTGTAAAATATAAATATGTTTGTGTAAATATAAATTGAACCCGGTAAACAAATGTACATAGTTAATGCAACGTTAAAAAAAAAGCCCAGTACCTACAGAGACTATCCTGTATGAACTTCTTGCATATTCTTCAAACTTTTTCCTTTTATTTTATTTTTATGGACCATACTACCACGGACTGGTTGTGGTATAAACTTTCTTATATATTCATCAGCCCGGAGGCAAAAGACTAAACCCCCGGAAGGACTGCTTTTTGAATTTTTGGACTGTTTTTGAACTTTAGTGATTTTTGTGATTTTTACATTTAAGTCTTTGTAAATATTAATTGTATTAATTGTTTGTTTCTTTATTGTTCCACAGTCCCGGAGTACTGTCTTTAACTAAGGGGGAATGTGGCACCCCAAGGGTTAAAGTGCCACAGAAACATCAACACAGGTTTACTCCCCACACAACAGTACATTAGAAAGTGGGAGGAGCTTAGGTGGCACCTGCACTAGTGGGAGGAGCTAAGTTCTTTACCACAGAGCAAGAGTGACAGTTAGTTTAGTTTGAGTCTGGAGCAGGAGCAGAGTCAAGTAGAAGTGGAGGTCGTGAGAGGTCTGAGGAGAGGAGACAGAGGAACAGAGGAACATACCCGGGATAAAGAGTTACCCCAAAAAACTTGACCCCGGAGAGGCGCTTAAGATGGATACCGGATCCGAGGCTGTGCCTGAGACAGACAGGACAGTAAACACCGGCATAGTGAAGGTCCACCATCTTCACAGCACCATAGCAAAGCAACACGGAGGAGTCAGTGACACAGAGGACTCAAGTTGCCCAGCATATTGGTACCCGTGAGCAGAGACAGGGCCAGCAGTACAGCTACAAGCAGCAGCAGGGCCACACACATCGCTTAAGTAGGAAGCCAAGGACCCGGTCAGGGTGGGAGCAACCTGGTACAGACTCCGTGGACAATATTGTGTGATACCATCTGCAAGTAAAGACTTGGAAAACAACAGAAACCGTGAGTGTGTGTGATCCTTATACTGAAGCCCCACTTGCCCTCATATACTGCGATTACCTCTACTCTCATCATCTCTACTGCTACCCTACTTTCCTGCAGCATCAATAACTATCCTCACAGACTTTAACTACTACTACCACTGCCCCGGGGAACCCAGTTCTGCCCACAGGAACTATTTTATCCAAGCTGCTATCCCATCATCCCCAGAGGTTCTGCAGCAGCGGCGGCCCCATTACTGGCCGCATATAGTGGGTGGCGTCACGAGTGACAAATCCCCTGTAAATAACCCCCATTTTATTGTGCGGGCCCGGGACCCGGTCCGGACCAGGACCGCCGTGACATCCCCCAGCAGTACACCGGTCCGGCACCGACTACCCCGTCCCAGTGGGCTCCACATATAAAAATCACAGTTTGCATATTTAATGACGTAATCTCTTATTTGATCAGTAGCATTTATCTAATTACAGTAGATGCAGAACATATACAACCTCAATAAGTTTGGTCATGTTCAGTAATTGTTCTGAATAGAGACGCTAATAAATAAGTGGGTTAAAGCTATGTAAAGGTATAATATATATGGTGAGAGATTTGCAATATTGTTGAAGCGATTCCTCAGAATCAAACATTTCTTCACATACAGCTCTGGCAAAAATGAAGACACCACTGCAAAATGTTCAGTTTCTGTCAAATTTCACCAGACCAAAGAGCTCTATACAGATTGTCTGGGGGTCACTCATCAGCTCGTATCTACTCCCATCCCCTCACATTGCCTGGACCATCATTGTGTGTAAGCTCCTGTACTTTGTCACCCCACCTCATTGTTAGAGTGTAAGCTTTTACAAGGAGGGTCGTCATTATTTTTGCTTTAATTATTGTACTTTTTTATAATTGTTTCTCATAACTCTTTGTATATGAACCTGTGAATTGTAAAACGCTACGGAACATGTTGGCGCTATATAAATATATATTTATGTATTGAATTACTGAAGTAAATTACCTTTTTGATGATATTCTAATTTATTGAGATACTCCTGTAAATATGAGAATGATCCTGCTTGGAGTCACAGTAACATGAACAAGAAAAATATATATCACTTCAGCGCTTCCACTAAGGGATAAAAAAATGTAAACACATAAATCAATGAAAATAAACAGATAACACTCATATGAACTTACCCAAAAAGGCCTGGCTTAGCTGTTGAAGTGGATCCGGCCGGCGGCACGAGCAGCAGAAAAAATGTTCACAGAGACTTTCTGGGCAGTGTATGATGTCACACACATGTGCAGTACAGGAGCAAGGGAGCTCCGTCTATACTGACTATACTGATTATACTGAAAGTCCTGACACTTTTCCTCTTATGCATTGTTGGGTCTGGTGTCTCTCATCTTCCTCTTGACAATACGCCAAACATTCTGTATGGGTTTAGATCAGGTGAGTTTGCTGACCAATCAAGCACAGTGTAATTGTGGTTGGTAAACCAGGTATTGGTACTTTTGACAGTATGGGCAGGTGGCAAGTCCTACTGGAATATGAAATCTCCATCTCTAAAAAGCTTGGTGGTAGAGGGAAGCATGAAGGGCTCTAAAATTTCTTGGTAGACGGCAGAACTGACTTTGGTCTTGATAAAACACAGTGGACCTACACCAGCAGATGACATGGCTCCCCAAACCATCACTGACTGTGGAAACTTCACACTAGACCTCAAGCAGATTGGATTGTAGCCTTTCCACTCTTCCTCCAGACTCTGGGACCTTGATTTCGAATAACCTTTTGTGGCTTACCCTCCTTGTGGAATTTGTCAATGACTGCCTTGTGGACATCTGTCAAGTCAGCAGTCTTCCCCATGATTGTGCAGCCTACTGGACCAGACTAAGGGACCATTTCAAATGCTTAGTAAGCCTTTGAAGGTGTTTTGTGTTAATTTTTCAAAATTTATGAGATAATGACCTTTGGATTTTCATTTGCTGTCAGCCATAATCATCAACATTAACATAAATAAACACTTGAAATAGATCACTCTGTTTGTAATGACTCTAAAATGTGCATCATTTTATGTATTGAATTACTGAAGTAAATTATCTTTGATGATATTCTAATTTATTGAGATACTCCTGTAAATGTGAGAATGATCCTGCTTGGAGTCACAGTAACATGAACAAGAAAAATAGATATCACTTCAGCGCTTCCACTAAGGGATAAAAAAATGTAAACACATAAATCAATGAAAATAAACAGATAACACTCATATGAACTTACCCAAAAATGCCTGGCTTAGCTGTTGAAGTGGATCCGGCCGGCGGCACGCGCTGCAGAAAAAATGTTCACAGAGACTTTCTGGGCGGTGTATGATGTCACACACATGTGCAGTACAGGAGCAAGGGAGCTCCGTCTATACTGACTATACTGATTATACTGAAAGTCCTGACACGCTTCGTAAACAGCGAGTTCCTTCATCAGATTTTTAGTTTATATTTATTAGCAATTAGTAATGTGTATGCAAGAGTATATTGAAATTCTTATTGGCCTTCCGCCACATGCAGCGGTGCTCCGGTCCGCTCCAGCATCATGTGATCGCATTTGTGTAATGCTGTGCGGAGCAGACTTTACTTCTTGAATGTTATTAATATAATTTACGAGACTTAGCACAATCCTTTCTAGCCTTGCTCTGAGCCTTATAGACTAATAAAAATAATAATAAAAAAAATAATAATAATTTTATTTATATAGCGACAACATATTACACAGCACTTTACAATTCAGAGGGGACATGTACAGACAATATGAGACAATACAGAGTAACAAAGATTCAAAAACCATGAGGAGTGAGGTCCCTGCTTGCAAGCTACAATCTATGAGGAAATAGGGGAGGCACAAAAGGTTAATGGGAAAAAGTGGCGTCATATATGGTCCAGCCATCAATATGATAAATAGGGGATTCATGTAACGCTGCATGAACCAGTCACCGGTCGGGATCTGCACAAGTACAGATAAAGTGCTATATTATGCATGGAGGACAGACAGACAGTGTGCAGGTGCAGACAGATGACACAAGAGGCCAGATTTGGAAAAGGGAAAATAGTTAGACAAGTGAGGTGATAGGCCAAAAGAGATGTGTTTAGGGCCCCTTTACATGCTGAGACTTTCCAGCGACCCCACCAGCAATCCAACCTGGCCGGGAACGCTGGAAAGTCTCTATGCAGTCGCTGGTGAGCTATCAAACAGGAACACTTACCAGCAACCAGTCAGCAGCGACATCACTGATAACCAGGGTAAATATGGGGTTGCTAAGCAGCGCGGTCTGCTTAGTTATCGGTTGTTTACTCTGGTTACCACTGTCCTCCCGCTTACAGGCTGGGTTAAGCAGGAGGACGCTGGTAACCAGGGTAAAGAATGGGTAACTAAGCAGAACGCGCTGCTTAGTTACCTGATATTTACCCTGGTTACCAGTGCCCCAGCATCAAATGTGCGGCGCTGGGCTTTGGCTGGGAGGTTGCTGATCGTTGGTCTCTCCCTTTCACACACGCCGTTGCGTGCTGACCAGCGGGAGACTAAGGACCAAAAAATGGTCCTGAATGATTTGTAGTGATCAGCGACCTCACAGCAAGGGCCAGGTCACTGATGCGTGTCACACACTGCAACATCGCTGGAGAGGTTGCTGTTACGTCACAAAACCTGTTACGTTTCAGCGATATGGCTAGCGATGTTGCAGTGTGTGAAGTATCCCTTAGGGTACCTTTACACGCCGCTACTGGAGGATGGATACAACCCGCTACTTCACGTGCACGAGCACGCCCAAACGGTTACAAACGGGAAACGCACCACCTTTACACGCCGCCACAAGGTGCGCTACGCTACGCTACATCTACAGCTAGATACATCGCCGGGTGTCTCAAGTAGCCATCTGTAGCTCATCTTAGCTCATTTACACACCGCTACAACCAGATAATATGGGCGTACCTGGTGCAGCAGGGACAGCACATAGGCGTGCTACAATTGTGGATTACGAGACGTCCGTACGCTGATAGGACAAAGCAATAACATCATGATTGGCCAGGCATCGCAGGAGGCTGATTAATACTTGACGCTCGAGCAATTGTGTAGTGTGACTGGTCAGCTCCTTAAATATGCCTCCCTATGCAGCGACTACCAATCGTAACGCAGGAGCTTCCTCCAATGATCGCTGAAGGGGCGCGGTATCCCGGAGGCTGTGTCACGCCCCAGCTACATACCAGGTACATCGCCTGGTGTATAGACATCCCTTCTGTAGCTTCTTTACACGCTGATACAGCTCGCTACAATCGGCTTTGTAGCCATCTGTTTTCGAGCAGTGCTCGGAAACAGATGTATCTGTTGCCGGCTGCCTCCTACCGTCTTCACACGCCACTACTACGGGCTATATTGACGCTACAAGCTACATTTGTAGCCTGTAGCGGGTTGTATCCATCCTCCAGTAGCGGCGTGTAAAGGTACCCTTAAGGCTCATTGTCGCTTAAAACTATTGGTATTGGAAATTGGTTGAATTGTTTTTGGTAACTCGGTCCAGAGAATTGGTGCAGCTCATGAGAAGTCTTGGAGACAGGAGTGGGAGGTTCGGACTGTAGCTGATGTCAGTCTTAGGTCACTTGCGGAACGGAGGGCACGTGTAGGGCGATAGACAGAGATGAGGGAGGAGATGTAGGGTGGTGCAGAACTGTGGGGGGCTTTGTGGGTCAGAGTGATAATTTTATATTGTACTCTGTAGCGGATTGGCAACCAGTGCAATGACTGGCAGAGGATAGAGGCATCGGTGAAGCGGTTGGAGAGGAATATGATCCTGGCTGCTACATTGAGGATGGATTGGAGAGGAGAGAGTTTAGTAAGAGCGATACCGATTAGTAGAGAATTGCAGTAATCCAGGTGAAAATGAGTAAGTGCAACAGTTAAAGTTTTTGCAGAATCAAAAGTAAGAAAAGGTCAAATTCTAGAAATGTTTTTGAGGTGTAGGTGACATGAGCGAGTGAGCGAGTGACCGAATGTGGGTAGAGAAGGAGAGGTCCGAGTAAAATATATCCCCAAGACAGCAAGCTTGCTGCTGAGGAGTAATGGTAGAACCACATACAGAAATGGAAATATTAGGTTTTGGAAGATTAGGAAAAGGAGGAAACATGAGAAGTTCAGTTTTTGACAAATTCAATTTAAGGTAGAGAGAAGACATGATGTTAGAGACAGCAGACAGACAATCACTGGTATTTTGTAGTAATGTGGACGTGATGTCAGGAGAAGATGTATATAATTGGGTGTTGTCAGCATAGAGATGGTACTGAATACCAAATCTACTGATGGTTTGTCCAATATGGGCAGTGTACAAAGAGAAGAAAAGGGGACCTAGGACTGAATCCTGAGAAACCCCAACTGTGAGGGGAAAAGAAGAGGAAGAGGAGCCGATGAAAGATACAGTGAAGGAACGGTTGGAGAGGTAGGAGGAGAACCCGAAGATTGTGGTGTCCATGAGTCCAATAAAGCGGAGCATAGAGAGAAGGAGCTGGTGATCCACCGTATCGAATGCAGTAGAGAGATCCAGGAGGATCAACAGGGAGTCGTGACCATTAGATTTAGCTGTTAGTAGATCATTAGAGACTTTAGTGAGGGCAGTTTCAGTAGTATGTAAAAGGCAGAAGCTGGATTGTAGAGGGTAAAGAAGAGAATTTTCAGAGAGATAGTGGATGATACGGGAGTGGACCAAGCGTTACAGGAGTTTAGAGAAGAAGTAGAGATTAGAGACAGGTCTGTAGTTAGCAGCAGAGTTCTGGTCGAGTGATTTTTTTTTTAATAATAGATGTATGCTGGCGTGTTTGAAGGAGGAGGGGAAAACACCAGATGAGAGGGAAAGATTAAATATTTTACTTAGGTGAGATGTGACAATTGGGGAAAGGGATTGAAGGAGATTTGAGAAAATAGGGTCGCTGGAACAGGCATTAGGGCGAGAAGATGCAAGAAGCCGGGTGACTTCTTTCTCTGGGACCAAATCAAAGACCAGATCATCTGTGCTGAGGCTGTTAGTGGGGGTCAGTACTCTTGGACTGAGGAGGGAATGGAAAGTGTCAAAGAGTCATTTAGGATTGTTGGCTAGTAATTTGATAAGGGTGTTGAAGTAAGCTTGTTTAAAGAGGTGAAGGGCGGAGTTGTATGTTTTCAGCATAAATTTATAATGGATGAAATCTTCAACAAGGTTGGATTTTCTCTAGAGACATTCAGCGCACCTGGAGCACCGCTAGAGAAACCATGCTTGCAGTGTGTGCCAGGGTTTCCGCTGTCAGAGTCTTACAGTGTGTACCCTAAAACAAGGGAAGATAAGTGAGGGGACAGAAGGAATAACCTTAGGGAAGGGCGAGTCTACTCGCTAGGACTCATTACTCGGCGAGTAGTAAGGGACTCGCAGGACTCGGTACTCGGCGAGTTTCCCAGCGATTACTCGCACAGTAACGAGTCCAATGCAAGTCAATGGCAAACCTAGTTTTGTCAGAGTTTACTTTTTCTCACTCGCTAGACTCGCTATATCACATCGCTATGTAGCTTGAATCTCCCCAAATCGTTTAAACAATTGCACCGCTTCACGGATACCCGCTGTCAGCAGGGAGTCTGAGCGAGTCTGAGCGAGTCTACGAATCCGAGTCCTGTATACTGTATTCGGGACTCGCGAATACAGAATCTGTTATGTTCCGACAAAGCTTCCGAGACAGCCTAGCGTGTTAGGTCAGAAAACTTGTGAAGATGGACAAGCATGTTAGCCAATCATATTCAGTAATGCCACAGCCATGTTGGTTGTGGCAGGACTATGATTGGCTTCTGTCCATCGTGATGCCTATGTCATGTATGAGAGGCGAGGCTGTATATAAGCCTTGCCACCGCCATTTTCTCCACATTCCTGTGACGATCTGAGCCAGTGCAGGGTGAGGTAGATGCTGGAGCAGATCATAGGGAGTGTCAGTCAGTGTGGGGAAACTTCACGATTCCTTATATTTAACCCAAACAGCTCTTCTGAGAGCTACCAGGAGGACAGAGCAGTACTGTGTAGAGGACTGTAGGCAGGCAGGCAGGCAGGGAGGAGCAGCCTTACAGTGCACACAGGACCGACCTCATAGCTTAGCTTACTCAGTCAGCTTTCCTAATAGCTGAAGTCAGAGGCTTAGCTGAGGTACTATTTCTTATTTTTTTGCACCTGATAGATTTTGGGTCATAATATCCCCTTCAGCATTATTTTCTCTGTGGCAGACCAGTGCGTTGCTGCTCTCCTACCTGCAAATAGCACGTACGCCACCTGCTTGTGCGACTACTTGTGCGCACTTAATAATTTTTGCAGGGACTAGTGTGCTGCTTCACTGCCAAGTGTTAGCACGCACTTAACCCGCCAGCCAAATCTGCAATGCGAGCGCTTTCCGAGACACATCTGCGATTTGTAAATCGCACATTACTCGCTATTACTCGCTTCCCCATTCATTAACATTGTACTCGCTAGACTCGCAACGAGTAGCGAGTCACGGGCTCGGACTCACTAGAGTCAAGCGATTCCGAGTAATTTAGGACTCGCCCATCACTAGATAACCTGAAAAGCAGAATTTGTTGACAGCAGCAGACCAACACCTCCACCTGGTCTGTTCTCAGGTCTAAGGGATACTAGAAAATTGGAAGTCACCATATAAAAGAGCTTATATCATACGCAATGTATAGTAAAATGTATTTGATCTTATCTGCAGTTAAACATTATTGCATCATAGGACACAGTCAGATAACACAGCTGCATTTTAGTGTCCATATCATTGCATGTCTGCACTAAGAAGATTAGAAAGATAGCACAGCAATACTGCTAAAATTTAACCACATTATAGCTGATTTTGTTTCATGGTCTATAAAGGAAATCTTTCACCAGGGGCAGTATACCTGATTCCAGCAATTATTCACTTTACTAGACTGCTTGCTGCAGTTTTGATGAAGTCACTGATCTAGCAGTTCTCTGAATGCTGAGCTCACTATTTCGAAAATAATAAAATTAAAATCTCTGGGCTAAACCAGTCACATTCAAAGACACAACGGAGCAGCTACATTTGCATCTCAATTAATTAGAATATCATCAAGAAGATAATTCATTTCAGTAATTCAATACATAAAGTGAAATCCATATCCGAATCCCTCCTCCCTCTCACCGACATACATAGACACTGCCACCACTCTATACAACACCACATTAATGAACGCCCTCGACCTAGCAGCACCCATCACATTCCACGCTCCACGCACTAACAGGCAACCCTGGCATACGACCCTCACTAAAAACCTAAGACGGGCGTCCAGGGTCGCCGAGAGGAGATTTAAAAAGTCCCGCACCACTGAGCACTTTGCTCTGTTCAAACAATCCATCACTGACTTCAAGACTGCACTTGCTACTGCCAAGCAAGCCTTCTTCTCATCCCTAATAACCACTCTGTCCCGCAACCCCAAACAGCTCTTCAAAACTTTCAACTCCTTACTTTGCCCGCCCGCTCCTCCCCTCTCTCCCCTCATCTCCGCTGAAGACTTTGCAACCTTCTTCAAGGAGAAGATCAACAAAATCAGAAACAGGTTTGGCCCACTTTCCCCACAACTCCCCCTCTGACCTACATTGCCCTCCTCCTCCATTAGCCACTTCACCCCCATAACTGAAGACCAACTCTCCTCCCTCCTGTCGAAATCACACCTCACCACCAGCGCCCATGACCTGCTCCCATCCCACCTCATTCCCAACCACACCTCCATTTTCATCCCAGCCTTCACCCACCTCTTCAACCTATCACCTACCACTGGCGCCTTTCCCTCGGCCTTCAAACACGCCCTAATCACGCCCATCCTTAAAAAACCCTCCCTCGACCCTACCTCTGTCGCCAACTATCGCCCCATATCTCTTCTCCCATTCGCCTCTAAGCTACTCTAACAGCATGTCCACTCTGAACTGTCCTCTCACCTCTCCTCCTGCTTCCACTTCGACCGCTTACAGTCCGGTTTCTGACCCCTCCACTCCACCGAAACAGCCCTGACCAAAGTCACCAACGACCTACAAACACCACTACTCCATCCTCCTCCTCCTCGACCTGTCCGCCGCCTTTGACACGGTTGACCACTCCCTTCTTCTCCGATTCCTGGAATCCCTCGGCATCACCCACCTTGCCCTCTCTTGGATCTCCTCATACCTAGCAGACCGGACCTTCAGTGTCTCCCACTCCCACACCTCCTTCTCGCCCTACTCACTTTATGTTGGAGTCCCCCAAGGTTCGGTCCTGGGACCACTACTTTTCTCCATATACACTCTCGGCCTAGGGCAACTCATTAAGTCCCACGGCCTCCAGAAGCACCTCTAAGCCGACGACACCCAAATCTACTTGTCCGGCCCCGACATCACCTCCCTACTCTCCAAAATTCCACAATGCCTTTCCCAACCTACCCATCTGCGTCAATGACTGCACCCTCTCCCAAGTCTCCCAAGTCAAGTGCCTCGGGGTAATCCTTGACTCCTCCCTATCCTTCAAGCCCCACATTTAAGCCATCTCCACATCCCTCCGGCTCCAGCTTAAAAACATCTCACGGATCCGCTCCTTCCTTACCCACGACACCGCTAAAAAAATTATTCATCCCCTCATCATCTCCCACTTGACTACTAAAACCTCCTTCTCACTGGCCTCCCATCCAACTCCCTCACACCTCTCCAATCTATCCTCATATCCACTGCCCGACTAATCCATCTGTCCTCCCGCTACTCCCCTGTCTCCCCCCTCTGCCAAGCCCTTCACTGGCTCCAAGAGATCCCAGTTCAAAACACTAACCATGGCATACAAAGCGATACACAACCTGTCCCCACCATACATGTCCGCCCTGGTCTCCCGATACCTACCCTCACACAACCTCTGTTCCTCCCAAGAACTCCTCCTCTGCTTCCCCCTCATCTCCTCTTCGCACAACCGCGTTCAGGACTTCGCCCGGGCATCTGCCATACTCTGGAACTCCCTGCCCCAACACGTCAGACACTCTCCGACCCTGAGAAACCTCAAGTGTCACCTGAAGACTCACCTATTCCGTCAAGCCTACAACCTGCCATGAGACCCAGGTGACCGCCCATATCCGACATTCCCCCATCCTACTGTATCCCCACCCGCCCCTCGTACACTGTGAGCCCTTGTGAAAAAGGGTCCCCTCCCCTCCTGTACCTATATGTCCTGATTGTCTAGAGTTATTGTAATTGTGCTTGTCTCCCCTATCCTCATGTAAAGCGCCATGGAACCTAATGGCGCTATAAAAATAAATAATAATAATAATAATATATCGTACAAAGTCATTACACACAGAGTGATCTATTTCAAGTGTTTTTTCCTGTTAATGTTGATGATTATTGCTTACAGCCGATGAAAACCTAGAAGTCATTATACAGGGGTTACTAGAACCCTATTTACATGATGTATAACCTGCTGGACACAGTATAAAATGCCCTGGGGGGGGAAGGTGAGAGGTTCCCTTTAAAAGGCAAATTATAGTGAATCTATTTCCCTAAAGCTATATATCATTCTGCTCATCTCCTCCTGATCTATATGATGTCCACATGCCAAATCAGACAGGTTCACTTTACATTTTCAACCAACACCAGGAAAGTTTCCATCGGGCTTTACCCCTGGTGCAATATGCCTCTTGAACAAGTATATATTTGAACATATAATATACATGTAGATGTCGACGTACCATCTCCTCCTCCTCGGTGTGCCGCCTGCTCTACCTCCTTGCTCTTCTCCAGGTTGATCTTCAGTCTTTCTGACTCTTCTAACACATCAGCTTCTGCAGACTCCACAGAAAAGTACTAGCTGAGAAGATCTTCCATTTACTGGCAGTTAATGTGTGCTGTGATGGAACATACATGATCCAAACATTCTAAGCTCTGTGATGTCATCAGCCGTGGCAGGAGAACCTGGTTATGAGCTCATTGTTCATTGCAGCCAATGGGAATTCACAACATTGGAGAAATAGTGAAAGATCTCATAGATGTAGCACCATAGGAAAATAATATTGATAATATTCATTGTAGAAGTTTAAGAAGCCAAGGAAATAAAAACATTCAATTTTTATGATCCCATAAAAATGTATAAAAATCAGTTTGCATGTTTAATGACATAATCTCTTATTTGATCAGTAGCATTTATCTAACTACAGTAGATGCAGAACATATATACAACCTCAATAAGTTTGGTCATGTTCAGTAATTGTCCTGAATAGAGAACGTACCGTATATACTCGTGTATAAGCCGACCCGTGTATAAGCCGACCCCCCTACTTTTGCCCCCAAAACCTGGGAAAACCTATTGACTCGTGTATAAGCCGAGGGTGGACTCCAGCACAGGTATACAGCCCCCAGCAGTGTGGTATACAGGCCCCCCAATGGTAGTATACAGCAGCCTCCCCAGTGGTAGTATACAGCAGCAGCCCCAGTGGTATATACAGCAGCAGCTCCAGTAGTTAGTATACAGCAGCCCCAGAGGTATATACAGCCCCAGTGGTAGTATACAGCATCCCCAGAGGTATATACAGCCCCAGTGGTAGTATACAGCATCCCCACAGGTAGTATACAGCAGCCCCAGAGGTAGTATACAGCAGCCCCAGAGGTAGTATACAGCAGCCCCAGAGGTAGTATACAGCAGCCCCAAAGGTATATACAGCAACCCCAGTGGTAGTATACAGCAGCCCCACAGGTATATACAGCCCCAGTGGTAGTATACAGCATACCCACAGGTAGTATACAGCAGCCCCAGAGGTATATACAGCCCCAGTGTAGTATCCAGCAGGCCCAGTGGTAGTATGCAGCCCCCCCTCCTTAATATGCGTCCCCCAGTATTAATAAACAGCCCCCCCCTCCTTATCATGTCCCCCCCGGCTGCGGCAGCTGTTAAAATAACAAACACTTTATACATCACCTTCCGACGCAGCTCTCCGCTCCTCCGGTCCTCAGCGTCTCCGCTCGCGGCTTCTTCTTCCTTGATGTGCCGGCTTGTGACCGCGCGCAGGAAATGACGTCATCTCCTGCGCCCGGTCACATGACACCGGCACAACAAGGAAGAAGAAGCCGCGAGCGGAGACGCTGAGGACCGGAGGAGCGGAGAGCTGCGTCGGAAGGTGATGTATAAAGTGTTTGTTATTTTAACAGCTGCCGCAGCCGGGGGGGGACATGATAAGGAGGGGGGGGCTGTTTATTAATACTGGGGGACGCATATTAAGGAGGGGGGCTGTGTAGTGCAATATGCACGGCATCCCCCCGCCGCTGATGGACAGGGGGATGCCGTGCATATTCATTGCACTAATGAGGCGGCCCCACGTGACCGCCTGCGGTCACCGCGGCCCCCTCCTGCCTCCTCCAGCCCCCGGTCACAGCTCCCCCCCCCACAGCATACCGTATGACCCGTGTATAAGCCGAGGGGGGGACTTTTCAGCCCAATTTTTGGGCTGAAAAACTCGGCTTATACACGAGTATATACGGTAATAAATAAAGGCTATAAGTGGATTAAAGATATGTAAAGGTATAATATATGGTGAGAGATTTGCAATATTGTTGAAGCGATTCCTCAGAATCAAACATTTCTTCACATGCAGCTCTGGCAAAAATGAAGACACCACTGCAAAATAGTCAGTTTCTGTCAAATTTCACCAGACCAAAGATCTCTATACAGATTGTCTGGGGGCCACTCATCAGCTCGTATCTACTCCCCATCCCCTCACATTGCCTGGACCATCATTGTGTGTAAGCTCCTGTACTCTGTCACCCCACCTCATTGTTAGATTGTAAGCTTTTACAAGGAGGGTCGACATTATTTTAGCTTTAATTATTGTACTTTTTTATAATTGTTTCTAATAATTCTTTGTATATGAATCTGTGAATTGTAAAACGCTACGGAACATTTTGGCTATAAATAAATAAAGATTATTATTATTATTATTATCTCAGAAAATTGTAATATTATATAAGACCAACTGGAATAATGATTTTTAAATCATAGATGTTGGCCTAATGAAAAGTATGTACAGTAAATGCACTCAATACTTGGTCGGGGCTTCTTTTGCATGAATTACTGCATCAATGCAGTGTGGCATAGACGCCATCAGCCTGTGGCACTACTGAGGTGTTATGGAAGCCCAGGTTGCTTTGATAACAGTCTTCAGCTCATCTGCATTGTTGGGTCTGGTGTCTCTCATCTTCCTCTTGACAATACCCCATACATTCTGTATGGGTTTAGATCAGGCGAGTTTGCTGGCCAATCAAGCACAGTGTAATTGTGGTTTGTAAACCAGGCATTAGTACTTTTGGCAGTGTGGACAGGTGACAAGTCCTACTGGAAAATGAAATCTCCATCTCTAAAAAGCTTGTGGGCAGAGGGAAGCATGAAGTGCTCTAAAATCTCCTGGTAGATGGCAGCGCTGACATTGGTCTCAATAAAACACAGTGGACCTACACCAGCAGATGACATGGCTCCCCAAACCATCACTGATTATGGAAACTTCACACTAGACCTCGAGAAGCTTGTATTGTGGCCTCTACTCTCTTCCTCCAGACTCTGGGACTTTGATTTCCAAAAACTTTTTGTGGCTAATCCTCATTGTGGAGTGTGTCAATGACTGCCTTCTGGACACCTGTAACATCAGCAGTCTTCCCCATGATTGTGTAGCCTATTAAACTAGACTAAGGGACCATTTTAAATGCTTAGTAAGCCTTTGAAGGTGTTTTGTGTTAATTTTTCAAAATTTATCAGATAATGACCTTTGGGTTTTCATTTGCTGTCAGCCATAATCATCAACATTAACAGAAATAAACACTTGAAATAGATCACTCTGTTTGTAATGACTCTATAAATGTGCATCATTTTATGTATTGAATTACTGAAGTAAATTATCTTTGATGATATTCTAATTTATTGAGATACTCCTGTAACTGTGAGAAAGTTTCTGCTTGGAGTCACAGTAACATGAATAAGAAAAATAGATATCACTTCAGCGCTTCCACTAAGGGATAAAAAAATGTAAACACATAAATCAATGAAAATAAACAGATAACACTCATATGAACTTACCCAAAAATGCCTGGCTTAGCTGTTGAAGTGGATCTGGCCGGCGGCACGCGCTGCAGAAAAAATGTTCACATAGACTTTCTGGGCGGTGTATGATGTCACACACATGTGCAGTACAGGAGCAAGGGAGCTCCGTCTATACTGACTATACTGATTATACTGAAAGTCCTGACACGTTTCCTAAACAGCGAGTTCCTTCATCAGATTTTTAGTTTATATTTATTAGTAATGTGTATGCAAGAGTATATTGAAATTCTAACTGGCCTTCCGCCACATCCAGCGGTGCTCCGGTCCGCTCCAGCATCACGTGATCGCATTTGTGAAATGCTGTGCGGAGCAGATTTTACTTCTTGAATGTTATTAATATAATCTACGAGATTTAGCACAATCCTTTCTATCCTTACTCTGAGCCTTATAGACTAATAATAATAATAATAATTTTATTTATATAGCGCCAACATATTACGCAGCACTTTACAATTCAGAGGGGGCATGTACAGACAATATGAGACAATACAGAGTAACAAAAATTCAAAAACCATGAGGAGTGAGGTCCCTGCTTACAAGCTACAATCTATGAGATAATAGGGGAGACACAAAAGGTAAGTGGAAAAAAGTGCCGCCATATATGGTCCAGCCATCAATATGATAAATAGGGGATTCATGTAACGCTGCATGAACCAGTCTCCGGTCGGGATCTGTACAAGTACAGATAAATAGTGATGAGCGAGTACTAAAATGCTCGGGTGCTTGAAGCTCGGGCCGAGCATCCCAAGATACTCGTGTACTCGGCCCGAGCACCGAGCCCAATGTTATCCTATGGGAGACCCGAGTATTTTTATGAAATGACTGCCGGCAGCATGTACAAACCCTAAAAATGTCACAAAAGTCTCAGAAGAGTGCTCAAATGACATGGCAACAGCATGGGGAAGACCCCTGGAAGCATTTCTCACTCAAAAGTCACAGCTGTGATCAATGTTGTCCGAGTTTCACGCCAATTTTACGGAGTCACCAGAAAACCTTCCAAAATGACACCAAAATGAATATTCAGGGTGGAAATGTTAAGGGCACATACCCAAAAGTGAGATACAGCTGGTGTATGTTACTTTTTGTGATTACATGAAAGATTTTACGTGAAAACATTGTGCGGCACTCCGATGACCCTGAGAAGAGACGTACATGAAGCCCTGTCTTGACATAATGTGCCCATTTTGAGGAAGTGGGTCTATTGTAGTATTTTCCTTTGCCAGGGCAGTCCAAAATTGGGAGGTTCACCAATGCCCCTGGATAGAGACGTGCATGAGGGCCTGTAAACCTGAAGTGCCCATTGTAAGGAAGTGGGTGTATTGTAGTATAGCCCTTTGGCAGGGAAGCCAAAGATTGGGAGGTTCAACAATGACCCATGCATACAGACATGCAGGAGGGCCTGTAAACCTGAAGTGGGTGTATTGTAGTATAGCCCTTTGGCAGGGCAGCCAAAAATTGGGAGGCTTCACATTGTCCCTGGATAGAGACGTGCAGGAGGGCCTGTAAACCTGAAGTGGGTGTATTGCAGTATAGCCCTTTGGCAGGGCAGCCAAAACTTGGGAGGTTTAACAATGAACCATGCATACAGACATGCATGAGGGCCTGTAAACCTGAAGTGGGTGTATTGTAGTATAGCCCTTTGGCAGGGCAGCCAAAAATTGGGAGGCTCCACATTGTCCCTGGATAGAGACGTGCAGGAGGGCCTGTAAACCTGAAGTGGGTGTATTGTTGTATAGCCCTTTGGCAGGGCAGACAAAAATTGGGAGGCTCCACATTGTCCCTGGATAGAGACGTGCAGGAGGGCCTGTAAACCGGGAGTGGGTGTATTGTAGTCTAGCCCTTTGGCAGGGCAGCCAAAAATTGGGAGGTTCAACAATGACCCATGCTTACAGACATGTATGAGGGCCTGTAAATCTGAAGTGGGTGTATTGTAGTATAGCCCTTTGGCAGGGCAGCCAAAAATTGGGAGGTTCAACAATGACCCATGCATACAGACATGCATGAGGGCCTGTAAACCTGGAGTGGGTGTATTGTAGGATAGCCCTTTGGCAGGGCAGCCAAAAATTGGGAGCTTCAACAATGACCCATGCTTACAGACATGCATGAGGGCCTGTAAACCTGAAGTGGGTGTATTGTAGTATTGCCCTTTGGCAGGGCAGCTAAAAATTGGGAGGCTCCACATTGTCCCTGGATAGAGACGTGCATGAGGGCCTCAAAACATTTTTCCCATTGAAAAGGAGCGGGTGTACTGTCGTTGTAATGCCCATTCTAAAATAATGGGCGAAAAAATTTACCACTGGGGGTATACCTGAAACAACAGCCTAACTATTGTAACGGTCATCATGGTGGCACATGAGGAGAAGGAGGAGCAGTCCAGCGATTAGCCAAAGTCCAGAATGTGTGTACCCATGGGTGAGTGGAGGTACATGGCAAATTCCCATAACAAAATTTAAATTCCGCTGTCATTTTTTGGTGGTGTGGTGAAGTCTGGCCCAATCCAACCCTTGTTCATCTTGATCAGAGTCAGCCTGTCAGCATTTTCAGTTGACAGGCGGGTGCGTTTATCAGTAATGATTCCACCTGCGGCACTGAAAACACGCTCTGACAAAATGCTAGCGGCAGGGCAGGCCAGGAATTCCAAGGCGTAGAGAGCCAATTCATGCCACGTGTCCAGCTCGGAGACCCAATAATGCCGCTAGCATTTTGTGAGGGGAATGCTTTGCCTACTTCCGTGACTATGGCCTTCTGGAACTGCTGCATTTTGGCTGACCTCTCCGCCTCAGGAATGAGAGACATAAAGTTCTCCTTGTAGCTTGGGTCCAAGAGTGTTGCCAACCAGTACTGATTGTCGGCCAAGATGTTCTGAACGCGAGGGTCACGAGCCAGGCAGCTTACCATAAAGTCAGCCATGTGCGCCAGACTCTTAACAGCCATCACTTCAGTATCCTGACCAACACGATGACTGAACATGCTGTCCTCCTCCTCCTCCTCATCTCCCCTGTCCTCTGGCCAGCCACGCTGAAGCGAGGGTATGACTGGTGTGCATGTCATATCCTCAATTTGGCCAGAGAGTTGCTCCATGTCTTCATCCTCCTCCTCCTCCTCCTCTTCGCCATAGTCCTCCACTGCACATTGTGATGAGATGAGGCTGGGCTGTGTGTTATCACCCACACCCACTCCTGTATCTCGCTCCAAGTCATCGCGCTCCTCCTGCAAAGCATCCTCTTTGTTTTTCAGCAGAGACCGTTTTAGAAGGCAGAGTAGCGGTATGGTGACGCTAATAATGGCGTCATTGCCGCTCACCATCTTGGTGGAGTCCTCAAAGTTTTGGAGGACGGTACATAGGTCGGACATCCATCTCCACTTCTCAGGTGTTATGTGTGGAGTTTGACCCATTTCCCGACGGCTTAGGTGATGCAGGTAGTCAACAACTGCCCTCTTCTGCTCACATATCCTGACCAACATGTGCAGAGTTGAATTCCAACACGTGGGGACATCACACACCAGTCTGTGGGCTGGAAGACGCAAACGGCGCTGAAAGCCGGCAAGGCCGGCTGAAGCAGCAGGTGACTTGCGAAAATGTGCAGACAGGCGGCGAACTTTTACCAGCAGATCAGACAGCTCTGGGTATGACTTTAGAAACCGCTGAACCACCAGGTTGAGCACATGGGCTACGCAGGGAACGTGCGTCAGCTGGCCTCGCCTCAAAGCTGCCGCTAGTTTCCGGCCATTGTCACACACGACCTTTCCTGGCTTTAGGTTCAGAGGTGTGAGCCAGTGATCTGACTGCTGTTTCAGAGCTGTCCACACCTCTTCTGCATTGTGGGGTTTGTCACCTATGCATATTAGCTTCAGCACAGCCTGTTGCCGCTTCGCGGAGGCAGTGCTGCAGTGCTTCCAGCTTGGGACTGGTGTGGATGGTAAAGTGGATGAGGATGCGCAGGAGGAGGAGGAGGAGGCTGAGGAGCATGACATTCCGGAGCTTTAGAATGTGGGTGAAACCCTCACTGAGGTAGGGCCTGCAATCCTTGGTGTGGGAAGGACGTGTTCCGTTCCTCGCTCAGACTGGGTCCTAGCTTCCACCATATTAACCCAGTGTGCCGTCAAGGAGATGTAGCGGCCTTGCCCACAAGCACTTGTCCACGTGTCTGTGGTTAGGTGGACTTTGGCTGAAACAGCGTTGTTCAGGGCACGTGTGATGCTTTGTGACACGTGGTTATGCAATGCGGGGACGGCACATCGGGAGAAATAGTGGCGGCTGGGGACCGAGTAACGTGGGACAGCAGCCACCATCAGGTCGCGGAATGCTTCCGTCTCCACCAGCCGGAAAGGTAACATTTCTAGCGCAAGCAGTCGCGAAATGTGATAATTTAGGACTGTGGCATGTGGGGCGTTGGCAGCATATTTGCGCCTGCGTTCAAAGGTTTGCTGAATGGATAATTGAACGCTGCTTGATGGTGGTGTTATTTGTGCGTGGGCAACGTCAGGTGCAGGGCCGGAGGCTTGTTCGCGGCCAGCATGGACAGGGGATTGGCTCGCACGTACAACACGCGAAGACGTAGCATTGACATCAGCAAGCACCGCTCCTCGACTCTGTTGTACTTCCCACAAAGTCAGGTGCTTGGCTGACATGTGCCTGATCATGCTGGTGGTGGTCAGGCTGCTGGTTTTCGTACCCCTGCTGATGCTGGCATGGCAGGTGTTGCAAATTGCCTTTTTAGAGTCATCTGGAGCCAACTTAAAAAACTGCCAGACTCGGGAAGACCTAACATTTGCACAGGCACCTTGTGTCGTGTTGTTGTTCCGGGGAACGGTCGCCTGCCTTCTGCCTGCGGACATGACCCTGCTTCTTGCTGCCTGTTGGGATGCTACGCTTCCCTCACCCTGTGCACTGCTGTCCTCGCTCTGCATATCCTTCTGTCAGGTTGGGTCAGCTACTGGATCATCCACTACGTCGTCTTCCTCTTCCGCACCCTGATCCTCCTCCTGACTTCCTGGCAATTGTGTCTCATCATCGTCCACCCCTTGTTGAGACACGTTGCCAACGTTCCCTTCGTCAGAACGTGGCTGCTCAAATATTTGGGCATCTGTACATTCCATCTCATCACCCACTTCAACAGGAGCTGGCGAGAGGCCAGATTCTGCGAATGGATACGTGAACAGCTCTTCCGAGTGTCCTAGTGTGGGATCAGTAATGTCCGTGGACGTGTACTCGGCCTGGTGGTAGGAAGGAGGATCAGGTTGGGAAATGTGCGGTGCAGTATCACGGCTACTGACAGTTGACCGTGTGGAGGTGCCAATCTGACTTGAAGCATTATCCGCCATCCAAGTAACAACCTGTTGACACTGGTCTTGGTTCAAGAGCGGTGTACTGCTGCAGGCCCAATAATTTGGGACAGGACGAGCGAGCGAGTAGATGTGCCACTTTGTTGTTGCGAAATTAGTGCTTGCACACAACCTCGGCCTCTGCCTGCACCACCATCACGTCCAATTCCTTGTCCCTTGCCGACGCCCTTGCGCATTTTTCCTGTATACAGCTACAACAGTCTGGTGGCTGTTCTGGTCACAGAAAAGCTGGATATTACACCCTGTCTGTATAGAGCTAGTCAAGTACAACAGTCTGGTGACTGTTCTGGTCACAGGAAAGCTGGATATTAGAGCCTGCCTGTATAGAGCTAGTCAAGTACTACAGTCTGGTGACTGTTCTGGTCACAGGAAAGCTGGATATTAGAGCCTGCCTGTATAGAGCTAGTCACGTACTACAGTCTGGTCACTGTTCTGGTCAAAGGAAAGCTGGATATTAGACCCTGCCTGTATAGAGCTAGTCAAGTACAACAGGCTGGTGACTGTTCTGGTCACAGGAAAGCTGGATATTAGACCCTGCCTGTATAGAGCTAGTCAAGTACTACAGTCTGGTGACTGTTCTGGTCACAGGAAAGCTGGATATTAGAGCCTGCCTGTATAGAGCTAGTCAAGTACTACAGTCTGGTGACTGTTCTGGTCACAGGAAAGCTGGATATTAGAGACTGCCTGTATAGAGCTAGTCAATTACAACAGTCTGGTGACTGTTCTGGTCACAGGAAAGCTGGATATTATAGCCTGCCTGTATAGAGCTAGTCAAGTACTACAGTCTGGTGACTGTTCTGGTCACAGGAAAGCTGGATATTAGACCCTGCCTGTATAGAGCTAGTCAAGTACTACAGTCTTGTGACTGTTCTTGTCACAGGAAAGCTGGATATTAGAGCCTGCCTGTATAGAGCTAATCAAGTACAACAGTCTGGTGACTGTTCTGGTCACAGGAAAGCTGGATATTAGACCCTGCCAGTATAGAGCTAGTCAAGTACTACAGTCTGGTGACTGTTCTGGTCACAGGAAAGCTGGATATTAGAGCCTGCCTGTATAGAGCTAGTCAAGTACTACAGTCTGGTGACTGTTCTGGTCACAGGAAAGCTGGATATTAGAGCCTGCCTGTATAGAGCTAGTCAATTACAACAGTCTGGTGACTGTTCTGGTCACAGGAAAGCTGGATATTAGAGCCTGCCTGTATAGAGCTAGTCAAGTACTACAGTCTGGTGACTGTTCTGGTCACAGGAAAGCTGGATATTAGACCCTGCCTGTATAGAGCTAGTCAAGTACTACAGTCTGGTGACTGTTCTGGTCACAGGAAAGCTGGATATTAGAGCCTGCCTGTATAGAGCTAGTCAAGTACTACAGTCTGGTGACTGTTCTGGTCACAGGAAAGCTGGATATTAGAGCCTGCCTGTATAGAGCTAGTCAAGTACAACAGTCTGGTGACTGTTATTAGACCCTGCCAGTATAGAGCTAGTCAAGTACTACAGTCTGGTGACTGTTCTGGTCACAGGAAAGCTGGATATTAGAGCCTGCCTGTATAGAGCTAGTCAAGTACTACAGTCTGGTGACTGTTCTGGTCACAGGAAAGCTGGATATTAGAGCCTGCCTGTATAGAGCTAGTCAAGTACTACAGTCTGGTGACTGTTCTGGTCACAGGAAAGCTGGATATTAGACCCTGCCTGTATAGAGCTAGTCAAGTACAACAGTCTGGTAACTGTTCTGGTCACAGGAAAGCTGGATATTAAAGCCTGCCTGTATAGAGCTAGTCAAGTACTACAGTCTGGTGACTGTTCTGGTCACAGGAAAGCTGGATATTAGACCCTGCCTGTATAGAGCTAGTCAAGTACTACAGTCTGGTGACTGTTCTGGTCACAGGAAAGCTGGATATTAGAGCCTGCCTGTATAGAGCTAGTCAAGTACTACAGTCTGGTGACTGTTCTGGTCACAGGAAAGCTGGATATTAGAGCCTGCCTGTATAGAGCTAGTCAAGTACTACAGTCTGGTGACTGTTCTGGTCACAGGAAAGCTGGATATTAGACCCTGCCTGTATACAGCTAGTCAGCTCCAACAGTCTCCTGAGGACTGTTCTGGTCACTGGAAAGCTTGGACTCCGATCTGGATCACCCTGCCTATATCCTCCTAGATTAGTCCTGAGAAGGACTGTTTTGGTCAGCAGCAGTTTGCAGCCCTGCTCCGAATCTACCTATGAGGGCCGCAAATCTGTCCCTAAGCAGCAGCAGACACTCTCCCTACACTCACTGTCTGGATGGCTGTGTGCAGAGCACATCGTGGCCGGGTCTTATAAACGCTCGGTCACGCTGTGCGGGCCGGCCAGTCACTGGAATGCCACAACTAACATGGCTGTGGCATTGCAGTGACTGCCAGCCAATCCCTGCATGTGGGCTGGTTCTCTAAAGAGCGCCAACATGCAGGGATGAGGACCCCGAGTACAGCACGAGTATCGCGAGATTACTCGGTACTCGCCGAGTAGCCCGAGTACAGTGATACTCGTGCGAGTACCGAGTAGTCACAAGCGTACTCGCTCATCACTACAGATAAAGTGCTATATTATGCATGGGGGACAGACAGACAGTCTGCAGGTGCAGACGGATGACACAAGAGGCCAGATTTGGAAAAGGGAAGATAGTTAGACAAGTGAGGTGAGGTGATAGGCCAGTCTAAAGAGATGCGTTTAGGGCCACTTTACACGCTGAGACTCTCCAAATCGCTGGAAAGTCTCTATGCATTAGTTTCAAAAACTCCCTTGTAGAAATAAAAGGCCCTCCAAACACAATATACTTCCTATATAAACAACCCTGGAGTCAGGCCAGATTCACAATCAAAGTGCTCTTTATTAAAAATCACTGCATAAATACTGCAATAAAAGTAATGCCAAGGCGGCACACGAGACAGGTGACAACATGAAAAATTACATACAAGTATGGTAGTTAAATACAATGCTTCACACAACAAGCAATAGCCAGTAATTGCCCCAAACCTGGGTACACTTAAGGCTCACTCTCACTTAAAACTATTGGTATTGGAAATTGGTTGAATTGTTTTTTGTAACCCGTTCCACAGAATTGGTGCAGGTCATGAGAAGTCTTGGAGACGGGAGTGGGAGGTTCGGATTGTAGCTGATGTTAGTCTTAGGTCACTTGCGGAATGGAGGGCACGTGTAGGGCTATAGACAGAGATGAGGGAGGAGATGTAGGGTGGTGCAGAACTGTGGGGGGCTTTGTGGGTCAGAGTGATAATTTTATTTTGTACTCTGTAGCGGATTGGCAACCAGTGCTATGACTGGCACAGGATAGAGGCATCGATGAAGCGGTTGGAGAGGAATATGATCCTGACTGCTACATTGAGGATGAATTGGAGAAGAGAGAGTTTAGTAAGAGGGATACTGATCAGTAGAGAATTGCAGTAATCCAGGCAAGAATGAATAAGGGCAACAGTTAAAGTTTTTGCAGAATCAAAAGTAGGAAAAGGTCGAATTCTAGAAATGTTTTTGAGGTGTAGGTGACATGAGCGAATGTGGGTAGAGGAGGAGAGGTCTGAGTAAAATATAACCCCAAGACAGCGAGCTTGCTGCTGAGGAGTAATGGTAGAACCACATATAGAAATGGCAATATTAGGTTTCGGAAAATTAGGAAAGGGAGGAAACACGAGAAGTTCAGTTTTTGACAAATTCAATTTAAGGTAGAGAGAAGACATGATGTTAGAGACAGCAGACAGACAATCACTGGTATTTTGTAGTAATGTGGACGTGATGTCAGGAGAAGATGTGTATAATTGGGTGTCGTCAGCATAGAGATGGTACTGAAAATCAAATCTACTGATGGTTTGTCCAATAGGGGCAGTGTACAAAGAGAAGAAAAGGGGACCTAGGACTGAACCATGAGGAACCCCAACTCTGAGGGGAAGAGAGGAGGAAGAGGAGCCGGTGAAAGATACAGTGAAGGAACGGTCGGAAAGGTAGGAGGAGAAAGCGGAGATTGTGGTGTCCATGAGTCCAATAGAGCGGAGCATAGAGAGAAGGAGCTGGTGATCCACCGTATCGAATGCAGTGGAGAGATCCAGGAGGATCAACAGGGAGTAGTGACCATTAGATTTAGCTGTTAGTAGATCATTAGAGACTTTAGTGAGGGCAGTTTCAGTAGTATGTAAAAGGCGGAAGCCGGATTGTAGAAGGTCAAGAAGAGAATTTTCAGAGAGATAGTGGATGATACGGGAGTGGACCAAGCGTTACAGGAGTTTATAGATGAAGTAGAGATTAGAGACAGGTCTGTAGTTAGCAGCAGAGTTCTGGTCGAGCGATTTTTTTTTAATAATGGATGTATGCTGGCGTGTTTGAAGGAGGAGGGGAAAACACCAGATGAGAGGGAAAGATTAAATATTTTAGTTAGGTGAGATGTGACAGCTGGGGAAAGGGATTGAAGAAGATTTGAGAGAATAGGGTCGCTGGAACAGGTAGTAGGGCGTGAAGATGCAAGAAGCCGGGTGACTTCTTTCTCTGGGACTGGATCAAAGACCAGATCATCTGTGTTGAGGGTGTTAGTTGGGGCCAGTACTCTTGGACTGATGAGGGAATGGAAAGTGTCAAAGAGTCATTTAGGATTGTTGGCTAGTAATGAGATAAGGGTGTTGAAGTAAGCTTATTTAGAGAGGTGAAGGGCGGAGTTGTATGTTTTCAGCATAAATTTATAATGGATGAAATCTTCGGCCAGGTTGGATTTTCTCCAGAGACATTCAGCTCACCTGGAGCACCGCTAGAGAAACCGTGCTTGCAGTGTGTGCCAGGGTTTCCGCTGTCAGTGCCAAGTTGTTCTAAGTGTAGGAGGTGCAGCTTCATTCAGGGCACTTTGCAGTGTTTCATTATAGTGTTTTAGAGCAGAGTCAGGACAAGAGCGGGATGAGATTGGGGCGAGTGAAGACTGTAAATTTTTTATAAGATCTGAGTGTTAATAGCATGTCTATTCCTATAGGTGAACGAGTTGGGGGTGTCCTTGAAGGGTTGACAGTACTTCATTGAGAATGAAAGAAGGATGTGGGAGCGGAAGAGAGGAATTTGTAAAATCATGCACTGAGCAGAGCCAGGAGAAGATCAGGTCCACTGTATTCTCATCTTCATGTGTGGCAGAGTTACAAAGTTGTGAAAGACCAAGACAGGTGGCTAGAGTTAAAAGATGAGTGGTACATGTGGAGATGGGGTTGTCAATAGGAATGTTAAAGTTTCCCATGATGAGAGTGGGAAGATAGCAGGCTGGAAAGTGTGGAAGGTCTGGAGGTCTATAAACTACTGCCATTTGCAGGGAGAAGGGCCTGTAGAGTCTTACAGTGTGTACCTTAAAACAAGGGAAGATAAGTGAGGGGATAGAATGGATAACCTGAAAAGCACAATTTGTTGACAGCAGCAGACCAACACCTGCTCTGCTCTCAGGTCTAGGGATACGAGAAAATTGGAGGCCACCATATAAAAGAGCTTATATTGAATGCAATGTATAGTAAAATGTATTTGATCTTATCTGCAGTTAAACATCATTGCATCATAGGACACAGTCAGATAACACAGCTGCATTTTAGTGTCCATATCATTGCATGTCTGCACTAAGAAGATTAGAAAGATAGTACAGCAATACTGCTAAAATTTAAGCACATTATAGCTGATTTTGTTTCATGGTCTATAAAGGGAATCTTTCACCAGGGGCAGTATACCTGATTCCAGCAATTATTTACTTTACTAGGCTGCTTGCTGCAGTTTTGATGAAGTCACTGATCTAGCAGTTCTCTGAATGCTGAGCTCAGTATTTCTAAAATAATAAAATTAAAATCTCTGGGCCAAACCAGTCACATTCAAAGACACAATGGAGCAGCTACAGGTGAATCTCAATTAATTAGAATATCATCAAGAAGATAATTCATTTCAGTAATTCAATACATAAAGTGAAATGCATATCCGAATCCCTCCTCCCTCTCACCGACATACCCTCCGCTGGTGACATAGACACTGCCACCACCCTATACAACACCAGAATAACGAACGCCCTCAACCTAGCCGCCCCCTTCACATTCCACGCTCCACGCTCCATGCACTAACAGGCAACCCTGGCATACGACCCTCACTAAAAACCTAAGACGGGCCGAGAGGAGATGGAAAAAGTCCCGCACTTCCGAGCACTTTGCTCTGTTCAAACAATCCCTCACTGACTTCAAGACGGCACTTGCTACTGCCAAGCAAGCCTTCTTCTCATCCCTAATAACCTCTCTGTCCCGCAACCCCAAACAGCTCTTCAAAACTTTAAACTCCTTACTCCGCCCGCCCGCTCCTCCCCTCTCTCCCCTCATCTCCGCTGAAGACTTTGCGACCTTCTTCAAGGAGAAGATCAACAAGATCAGAAACAGCTTTGTCCCACTTTCCCCACAACTCCCCCTCTCACCAACACTGCCATCCTCCACCATTAGCCACTTCCCCCCCATAACTGAAGACCACCTCTCCTCCCTCCTGTCGAAATCACACCTCACCACCAGCGCCCATGACCCGATCCCATCCCACCTCATTCCTAACCACACCTCCATTTTCATCCCAGCCTTCACCCACCTCTTCAACCTATCACTTACCACTGGCTCCTTCCCCTCGGCCTTCAAACACGCCCTAATCACACCCATCCTTAAAAAACCCTCCCTCGAACCTACCTCTGTCGCCAACTATCGCGCCATATCTCTTCTCCCATTTGCCTCTAAGCTACTCGAACAGCACGTCCACTCTGAACTGTCCTCTCACCTCTCCTCCTGCTTCCACTTCGACTGCCTACAGTCCGGCTTCCGACCCCTCCACTCCACCGAAACAGCTCTGACCAAAGTCACCAACGACCTACTTGCCGCAAAGAACAAACGCCACTACTCCATCCTCCTCCTCCTCGACCTGTCCGCCGCCTTCGACACGGTTGACCACTCCCTTCTCTGGATACTGGAATCCCTCGGCATCACCCACCTTGCCCTCTCTTGGATCTCCTCATACCTAGCAGACCGGACCTTCAGTGTCTCCCACTCCCACACCTCCTCCTTGCCCTACCCCCTTTCTGTCAGAGTCCCCCAAGGTTCGGTCATGGGACCACTACTTTTCTCCATATACACTCTCGACCTAGGGAAACTCATTGAGTCCCATGGCCTCCAGTACCACCTCTACGCCGACGACACCCAAATCTACATGTCCGGCCTTGACATCACCTCCCTACTCTCCAAAATCCCACAATGCCTTTCTCAACCTATCCATCTGCGTCAATGACTGCACCCTCTCCCCAGTCTCCCAAGTCAAGTGCCTCGGGGTAATCCTTGACTCCTCCCTATCCTTCAAGCCCCACATAGAAGCCATCTTCACATCCCTCCGGCTCCAGCTTAAAAACATCTCACGGATCCACTCCTTCCTTACCCACGACACCGCTAAAACACTTATTCATCCCCTCATCATCTCCCGCCATGACTACTGCAACCTCCTTCTCACTGGCCTCCCATCCAACTCCCTCACATCTCTCCAATCTATCCTCAATTCCGCTGCACGACTAATCCATCTGTCCTCCCGCTACTCATCTGTCTCTCCCCTCTGCCAAGCCCTTCACTGGCTCCCCGCCTCCAAGAGATCCCAGTTCAAAACACTAACCATGGCATACAAAGTGATACACAACCTGTCCCCAGCATACATCTCTGCCCTGGTCTCCCGATACCTACCCTCACGCAACCTCCGTTCCTCCGAAGAACGCCTCCTCTGCTCCCCCCAGATCTCCTCTTCGCACAACCGCGTTCAGGACTTCGCCCGGGCATCTGCCATACTCTGGAACTTCCTGCCCCAACACGTCAGACACTCTCCGACCCTGAGAAGCTTCAAGTATCACCTGAAGACTCACCTATTCCATCAAGTCAACAACCTGCCATGAGACCCAGGTGACCGCCCCATACCTGACATTTCCCCATCCTACTGTATCCCCACCTGCCCATCGTAGACTGCAAGGGAAAAAGAGTCCCCTCCCCTCCTGTACCTATATGTCCTGATTGTCTAGAGCAGAGGTCCCCAAATCCAGGCCTCAAGGGCCGCCAACAGTGCAGGTTTTCAGGATTTCCTTTGTATTGCCCAGGGCTTGGAACCATTACCTGTGCAGATGATCATAATAGCACCTGTGCAATACTAAGGAAATCCTGAAAACCTGCACTGTTGACAGCCCTTGAGGCCTGCAGTTGGGGCCTCTGGTCTAGAGTTATTGTAATTGTGCTTGTCTCCCCTATCCTCATGTAAAGCGCCATGGAACCTAATGGCGCTATATAAATAAATAATAATATTAATAATAATAATATATTATACAAAGTCATTACACACAGAGTGATCTATTTCAAGTGTTTTTTCCTGTTAATGATGATGACTATTGCTTACAGCCAATGAAAACCTAGAAGTCATTATACAGGGATTACTAGAACCCTATTTACATGATGTATAACCTGCTGGGCACAGTATAAAATGCCCTGGGGGAAGGGGGGTGAGAGATTCCCTTTAAAAGGCAAATTATAGTGAATCTATTTCCCCAAAGCTATATATCATTCTGCTCATCTCCTCCTGATCTATATGATGTCCACATGCCAAATCAGACAGGTTCACTTTACATTTTCAACTAACACCACAAAAGGTTTCCATCGGGCTTTACCCCTGGTGCAATATGCCTCTTGAACAAGTATATATTTGAACATATAATATACATGTAGATGTCGACGTACCATCTCCTCCTCCTCCTCGGTGTGCCGCCTGCTCTGCCTCCTTGCTCTTCTCCAGGCTGATCTTCAGTCTTTCTGACTCTTCTAACACATCAGCTTCTGCAGACTCCACAGAAAAGTGCTAGCTGAGAAGATCTTCCATTTACTGGCAGTTAATGTGTGCTGTGATGGAACATACATGATCGAACCATTCTAAGCTCTGTGATGTCATCAGCCGCGGCAGGAGAACCTGGTTATGAGCTCATTGTTCATTGCAGCCAATAGGAATTCACAACATTGGAGAAATAGTGAAAGATCTCATAGATGTAGCACCGTAGGAAAATAATATTGATAATATTCATTGTAGAAGTTTAAGAAGCCAAGGAAATGAAAACATTCATTTTTTATGATCCCATAAAAATGTATAAAAATCACAGTTTGCATATTTAATGACGTAATCTCTTACTTGATCAGTAGCATTTATCTAATTACAGTAGATGCAGAACATATACAACCTCAATAAGTTTGGTCATATTCAGTAATTGTCCTGAATAGAGAAGGTAATAAATAAGTGGGTTAAAGCTATGTAAAGGTATAATATATGGTGAGAGATTTGCAATATTGTTGAAGCGATTCCTCAGAATCAAACATTTCCTCACATACAGCTCTGGCAAAAATGAAGAGACCACTGCAAAATGTTCAGTTTCTGTCAAACTTCACCAGACCAAAGAGCTCTATACAGATTGTCTGGGGGTCACTCATCAGCTCGTATCTACTCCCCATCCCCTCACATTGGCTGGACCATCATTGTGTGTAAGCTCCTGTACTTTGTCCCCCCACCTCATTGTTAGATTGTAAGCTTTTACAAGGAGGGTCGTCATTATTTTTGCTTTAATTATTGTACTTTTTTTTATAATTGTTTCTCATAACTCTTTGTATATGAACCTGTGAATTGTACAACGCTACGGAACATGTTGGCGCTATATAAATAAAGATTATTATTATTATCTCAGAAAATTGTAATATTGTATAACACCAACTGGAATAATGATTTTTAAATCATAGATGTTGGCCTGATGAAAAGTATGTACAGTAAATGCACTCAATACTTGGTCGGGGCTCCTTTTGCATGAATTACTGCATCAATGCAGTGTGGCATAGACACCATCAGCCTGTGGCACTGCTGAGGTGTTATGGAAGCCCAGGTTGCTTTGATAACAGTCTTCAGCTCTTCTGCATTGTTGGGTCTGGTGTCTCTCATCTTCCTCTTGACAATACCTCATACATTCTGTATGGGTTTAGATCAGGTGAGTTTGCTGGCCAATCAAGCACAGTGTAATTGTGGTTGGTAAACCAGGAATTAGTACTTTTGGCAGTGTGGACAGGTGACAAGTCCTACTGGAAAATGAAATCTCCATCTCTAAAAAGCTTGTGGGCAGAGGGAAGCATGAAGGGCTCTAAAATCTCCTGGCAGACGGCATCGCTGACTTTGGTCTTGATAAAACACAGTGGACCTACACCAGCAGATGACATGGCTCCCCAAACCATCACTGATTATGGAAACTTCACACTAGACCTTGAGAAGCTTGGATAGCGGCCTCTCCACTCTTCCTCCAGACTCTGGGACCTTGATTTCCAATAACTTTTAGTGGCTTACCCTTATTGGTTGGTTTCACACTGCAGTTTTTTCCCTGATCAGGTTCGATCAGGTTTGTGTGCCAAAACCAGGAGAGGAACTTGCAGAGAAAAACTATAATTGAAAGATTGACACCTGTTCTGAGTTTTGGAGACACTCCTGGTTTTGGCACACAAACCTGATCAAACCTGATCAGGGAAAAAATTGCAGTGTGAAATCAGCCATTGTGGACTGTGTCAGTGACTGCCTTCTGGACATCTGTAACATCAGCAGTCTTCCCCATGATTGAGTAGCCTATTAAACTAGACTAGGGGACCATTTTAAATGCTTAGTAAGCCTTTGAAAGTGTTTTGTGTTACTTTTTCAAAATTTAAGAGATAATGACCTTTTAGTTTTCATTTGCTGTCAGCCATAATCATCAACATTAACAGAAATAAACACTTGAAATAGATCACTCTGTTTGTAATGACTCTATAAATGTGCATCATTTTATGTATTGAATTACTGAAGTAAATTATCTTTTTGATGATATTCTAATTTATTGAGATACTCCTGTAAATGTGAGAATGATCCTGCTTGGAGTCACAGTAACATGAACAAGAAAAATATATATCACTTCAGCGCTTCCACTAAGGGATAAAAAAATGTAAACACATAAATCAATGAAAATAAACAGATAACACTCATACGAACTTACCCAAAAATGCCTGGCTTAGCTGTTGAAGTGGATCCAGCCGGCGGCACGCGCAGCAGAAAAAATGTTCACAGAGACATTCTGGGCGGTGTATGATGTCACACACATGTGCAGTACAGGAGCAAGGGAGCTCCGACTATACTGACTATACTGATTATACTGAAAGTCCTGACACATTTCCTATAGCGCCAACATATTACGCAGCACTTTACAATTCAGAGGGGACATATACAGACAATATGAGACAATACAGAGTAACAAAAATTCAAAAACCATGAGGAGTGAGGTCCCTGCTTGTAAGCTACAATCTATGAGGAAATAGGGAGGCACAAAAGGTTAATGGTAAAAAGTGGCATCATATATGTTCCAGCCATCAATATGATAAATAGGGGATTTATGTAACGCTGCATAAACCAGTCACTGGTTGGGATCTGCACAAGTACAGATAAAGTGCAATATTATGCATGGAGGACAGACACACGGACAGTCTGTAGGTGCAGACAGATGACACAAGAGGCCAGATTTGGAAAAGGGAAGATAGTTAGACAAATGAGATGAGGTGATAGGTCAGTCTAAAGAGATGCGTTTAGGGCCCCTTTACACGCTGAGAATTTCCAGCGAGCCCGCTAGTGTCGAGCCCACTGGGACGGGGTACTCGGTACTGGACCGGGTTTGCTGCTGGGGGATGTCACGGAGGTCCTGGTCCGGACCATGTCCCGGGCCCTGGCAAGTAAAAGGGGAATATTTATAGGGAATTAAATGCTTATCGTGATGCCCCCCTCGGCTTGTGGTCAATAGTGGGACCACCGCTGCTGCAGAACCTCCGGGGATGATGTTAAAGCAGCTATAGATGGAATAGTTCTCCGGGGGTAGAACTTAGTTCCCCAGGGCAGTGATGATTAAGGGGTATGGTGTAGGCTTGTAGCAGGTGCAGTTCACTTACTTTCCTGCTGCTGCAGCCTTCCTTCATTCAGTGTCCAGAGCTGACAGGCTGTGCCTCTCCAGGTGGGATCTCTCTGCAGTCCTGCTGGAAGGAATCATGCACGGGTAATACAGTTCTGTCTTAATCATGCAAGGGAGTCAGAAGCAGGGTTCACCATGTTTACTTTGCAGTTCTTTTGGTACAGCAGATTAGGTACAGTTCTTACACGGGTTACAACTTTCCCCTCAGGGTTCCTCTTTACTCCCTGCAGCCAGGTTGTTCCTCTCTGTGACCCCTCACTCTTTCTCTGTCCTTTCCAGGCTTTACTCTCTCTTTCTCTCTTACTGTGTGTGTTTCTCCGGACAGTTTAGCGGTAGCTCGGACCCTGTGGGTCCTCGTGGTCGCCAATTAGCTGCCAGTCCTTGGGGTAGGAACTCTAACATGGAGTTAGAGCTCCCCGTCGGTAAATCTGGGGAACCCGGGTGAATCGTCGGTCCCCTTCAGAGCCGACACTCTGCCTCTAGACTAGCCTCCAATAGTCCTTTTCTTCCAAGGCTCTATCAGGCTCCCTTCTAACTGTGTGACTCAGGTTCCATACAGAAGGCTACTCCGCCAGCAGTCAGTCATCTCAGCTGTGTTTCTAGGACCCAGTACCACTGGTCCTCTCTTTCCTCACACTCCTGGGGTGCTGGCTCTGGATGGGCTTTCTCTCCGTGGCTGCACTGGCACTTCGGATTCTGCACTCCATTCACCCCACTCCTCCAGGACGTGTGCTTCTGTTCTGTACTGCTCAGCCTACCTCGGCCTACTGACTCCTTCCTCCTCCCCTTCCTTATTTCTACTATCTATCACCTGACCTGCCTGCTGTCCCACCCACTGTTCTCTAAACCCACCACCCCTTGCCCGCCTAGAGTTCCGGGCTCTGGGTTGTGTGCTGCCCTCTAGTGGTGTGTGGGATGTCTGTGAGGGTGTTGTGTAAACTGTCTTCCCTTCTTCCCTGGCTGCAGTTCCCTATATGGCCTCCTGGTAAGCAGGGGCGCCACACTAGCAATCCAACCTGGGCGGGATGGCTGGAAAGTCTCTATGCAGTTGCTAGTGAGCTGTCAAACAGGCAGACTCACCAGAGACCAGTCAGCAGCGACATCACTGATATCCAGGGTAAATATGGGGTTGCTAAGCAGCGCGCTCTGCTTAGTTACCTGTTGTTTACCCTGGTTACCACCGTCCTCCCGCTTACAGGCTGGGTTAAGCAGGAGGACGCTGCTTAGTTACCTGATATTTGCCCTGGTTACCAGTGCCCCAGCATCAAATGTGCGGCACTGGGCTTTGGCTGGGAGGTCGTTGATCGTTGGTCTCTTGCTGTCACACAAGCTGATGCGTGCTGCCAACGGGAGACCAAGAACCAAAAAATGGTCCTGAATGATTTGCAGTGATCAGCGACCTCACAGCAAGGGCCAGGTCACTGATGCGTATCACACACTGCAACATCGCTGGAGAGGTCGCTGTTACGTCACAAAACCTGTGATGTTTCAGCGATATCGCTAGTGATGTTGCAGTGTGTGAAGAGGTCGCTGTTACGTCACAAAACCTAGCGATGTTGCAGTGTGTGAAGTATCCCTTAAGCTCACTCTCGCTTAAAACTATTGGTATTGGAAATTGGTTGAATTGTTTTTGGTAACCTGTTCCAGAGAATTGGTGCAGCTCATGAGAAGTCTTGGAGACGGGAGTGGGAGGTTCGGATTGTAGCTGTTGTCAGTCTTAGGTCACTTGCGGAATGGAGGACACGTGTAGGGCGATAGACAGAGATGAGGGAGGAGATGTAGGTTGGTGCAGAACTGTGGGGGGCTTTGTGGGTCAGAGTGATAATTTTATATTGTACTCTGTAGCAGACTGGAAACCAGTGCAATGACTGGCACAGGATAGAGGCATCGGTGAAGCTGTTGGAGAGGAATATTATCCTGGCTGCTACATTGAGGATGGATTGGAGAGGAGAGAGTTTAGTAAGAGGGATACCGATTAGTAGATAATTGCATTAATCCAGGCGAGAATGAATAAGGGCAACAGTTAATGTTTTTGCAGAATCAAAAGTAAGAAAAGGTCGAATTCTAGAAATGTTTTTGAGGTGTAGGTGACATGAGCAAGTGATCGAGCGACCGAATGTGGGTAGAGAAGGAGAAGTCTGAGTAAAATATAACCCCAAGACAGCGAGCTTGCTGCTGAGGAGTAATGGTAGAACCACATACAGAAATGGCAATATTAGGTTTCAGAAGATTAGAAAAGGGAGGAAACGCGAGAAGTTCAGTTTTTGACAGATGGACGTGATGTCAGGAGAAGATGTGTATAATTGGGTGTCGTCAGCATTGAGATGGTTATGAAAACCAAATCTACTGATGGTTTGTCCAATAGGGGCAGTGTACAAAGAGAAGAAAAGGGGACCTAGGACTGAACCCTGAGGAACTCCAACTGTGAGGGGAAGAGGAGAGGAAGAGGAGCCGGTGAAAGATACAGTGAAGGAACGGTCAGAGAGGTAGGAGGAGAACCCGGAGATTGTGGTGTCCATGAGTCCAATAGAGCGGAGCATAGAGAGAAGGAGCTGGTGATCCACTGTATTGAATGCAGTGGAGAGATCCAGGAGGATCAACAGGGAGTAGTGACCATTAGATTTAGCTGTTAGTAGATCATTAGAGACTTTAGTGAGGGCAGTTTCAGTTGTATATAAAAGGCTGAAGCTGGATTGTAGAGGGTAAAGAAGAGAATTTTCAGAGAGATAGTGGATGATACGGGAGTGGACCAAGCGTTACAGGAGTTTATAGATGAAGTAGAGATTAGAGACAGGTCTGTAGTTAGCAGCAGAATTCTGGTCGATGCGATTTTTTTTAATAATGGATGTATGCTGGCATGTTTGAAGGAGGAGGGGAAAACACCAAATGAGAGAGAAAGATTAAATATTTTAGTTAGGTGAGATGTGACAGCTGGGGAAAGGGATTGAAGGAGATTTGAGAGAATAGGGTCGCTGGTCAGGGGCGTATCTACCGGCATAGCAGACGTAGCGGTCGTTTTGGGGCCCGGCGAGGTGGATGCCGCCACGACACATCGCTGCTTCCATGCAAAGCGGCCGCAGGCGCCACGGCCGCACACAGATTAAAGGGGCTGCTGCCGCCGCCAGACTGTCTCTGTAGTCTGTGTGTTCTCTGTGCGGAGTTGGTCTCCGCCCCCTGGTCGGCCTGTTACCTCCTTAGGGAATGTTCTGCAGCCTGCCTCTGTCCCCCATTGACCTGGAAGTGTAGTTAGTTCCTGGAGGCCGACAGTCACGAGGAAGGAGAGGAGAGGAGAGGAGAGGAGAGAGGAGAAGAGAGAAGAGAGGAGAAGAAGAAAGAGAGAGGGAGAGAGAAGAGAAGAGAGAGAAGACAAGTGAAGTCACACTAAACTGGTTCACGGTTCAGGGGCTCATCATCAGCTTAGCTGCGCCTGCCCTACAGCCACAGCACAGCAGACTCCTGTATGCATTATCGGTAAGGGGGTGTGTCTTAAAGGGTGTGTGTCATTGGGGGCGTGTCTTGGAGGGGGCCCCGTTCAAAAGTTTGCTATGGGGCCCTGCCAGTTCTAGTTACGCCCCTGTCGCTGGTGCAGGTAGTAGGATGAGAAGATGCAAGAAGCCGGGTGACTTCTTTCTCTGGGACTGGATCAAAGACCAGATCATCTGTGCTGAGGGTGTTAGTTGGGGCCAGTACTCTTGGACTGAGGAGGGAATGGAAAGTGTCAAAGAGTCATTTAGGATTGTTGGCTAGTAATGTGATAAGGGTGTTGAAGTAAGCTTGTTAAGAGAGGTTAAGGGCGGAGTTGTATGTTTTCAACATAAATTTATAATGGATGAAATCTTCGGCCAGGTTGGATTTTCTCCAGAGACATTCAGCGCACCTGGAGCACCGCTAGAGAAACCGTGCTTGCAGTGTGTGCCAGGGTTTCCGTTGTGAGTGCCAAGTTGTTCTAAGTGTAGGAGGTGCAGCTTCATCCAGGGCACTTTGCAGTGTTTCATTATAGTGTTTTAGAGCAGAGTCAGGACAAGAGCGGGATGAGATTGGTGCGAGTGAAGACTGTAATTTTTTTATAAGTTTCTGAGTGTTAGTAGCATGTATATTCCTATAGGTGAACGAGTTGGGGGTGTCCTTGAAGGGTTGACAGTACTTGATTGAGAATGAAAGAAGGTTGTGGGAGCGGAAGAGAGGAATTAGTAAAATCATGCACTGAGCAGAGCCAGGAGAAGATCAGGTCCAATGTATTCCCATCTTCATGTGTGGCAGAGTTACAAAGTTGTGAAAGACCAAGAGAAGAGGTTAGGGTTAAAAGATGAGATGTACATGTAGAGATGGGGTTGTCAATACGAATGTTAAAGTCTCCCATGATGAGAGTGGGAAGATCGCAGGCTGGAAAGTGTGGAAGCCAAGTGGCAAAGTGATCAAGAAATTGATGTGGGGTGCCTGGAGGTCTATAAACCACTGTCATTCACAGGGAGAAGGGCCTGTAGAGTCTTACAGTGTGTACCCTAAAAGAAGGGAAGATAAGGGAGGGGACAGAAGGGATAACCTGAAAAGCACAATTTGTTGACAGCAGCAGACCAACACCTCCACCTGGTCTGTTCTCAGGTCTAGGGATACGAGAAAATTGGAGGCCACCATATAAAAGAGCTTATATCGTACGCAATGTATAGTAAAATGTATTTGATCTTATCTGCAGTTAAACATTATTGCATCATAGGACACAGTCAGATAACACAGCTGCATTTTAGTGTCCATATCATTGCATGTCTGCACTAAGAAGATTAGAAAGATAGCACAGCAATGCTGCTAAAATTTAACCACATTATAGCTGACTTTGTTTCATGGTCTATAAAGGGAATCTTTCACCAGGGGCAGTATACCCGATTCCAGCAATTATTCACTTTACTATGCTGCTTGCTGCAGTTTTGATGAAGTCACTGATCTAGCAGTTCTCTGAATGCTGAGCTCACTATTTCTAAAATAATGAAATTAAAATCTCTGGGCCAAACCAGTCACATTCAAAGACACAATGGAGCAGCTACAGGTGCATCTCAATTAATTAGAATATCATCAAGAAGATAATTCATTTCAGTAATTCAATACATAAAGTGAAATGCATATATTATACAGAGTCATTAGACACAGAGTGATCTATTTCAAGTGTTTTTTCCTGTTAATGTTGATGATTATGGCTTACAGCCAATGAAAACCTAGAAGTCATTATACAGGGGTTACTAGAACCCTATTTACATGATGTATAACCTGCTGGACACAGTATAAAATGCCCTGGGGGGGATGTGACAGGTTCCCTTTAAAAGGCAAATTATAGTGAATCTATTTCCCCAAAGCTATATATCATTCTGTTCATCTCCTCCTGATCTATATGATGTCCACATGCCAAATCAGACAGGTTCACTTTACATTTTCAACTAACACCACAAAAGGTTTCCATCGGGCTTTACCCCTGGTGCAATATGCCTCTTGAACAAGTATATATTTGAACATATAATATACATGTAGATGTCGACGTACCATCTCCTCCTCGGTGTGCCGCCTGCTCTGCCTCCTTGCTCTTCTCCAGGCTGATCTTCAGTCTTTCTGACTCTTCTAACACATCAGCTTCTGCAGACTCCACAGAAAAGTGCTAGCTGAGAAGATCTTCCATTTACTGGCAGTTAATGTGCGCTGTGATGGAACATACATGATCCAAACATTCTAAGCTCTGTGATGTCATCAGCCGCGGCAGGAGAACCTGGTTATGAGCTCATTGTTCATTGCAGCCAATGGGAATTCACAACATTGGAGAAATAGTGAAAGATCTCATATACGTAGCACCATAGGAAAATAATATTGATAATATTCATTGTAGAAGTTTAAGAAGCCAAGGAAATGAAAACATTCCATTTTTATGATCCCATAAAAATGTATAAAAATCACAGTTTGCATATTTAATGACATAATCTCTTATTTGATCAGTAGCATTTATCTAATTACAGTAGATGCAGAACATATACAACCTCAATAAGTTTGGTCATATTCAGTAATTGTCCTAAATAGAGAAGCTAATAAATAAGTGGGTTAAAGCTATGTAAAGGTATAATATATATGGTGAGAGATTTGCAATATTGTTGACCCGATTCCTCAGAATCAAACATTTCCTCACATACAGCTCTGGCAAAAATGAAGAGACCACTGCAAAATGTTCAGTTTCTGTCAAATTTCACCAGACCAAAGATCTCTATACAGATTGTCTGGGGACCACTCATCAGCTCGTATCTACTCCCCATCCCCTCACATTGGCTGGACCATCATTGTGTGTAAGCTCCTGTACTTTGTCACCCCACCTCATTGTTAGATTGTAAGCTTTTATGTGGCACCCTGGCACCTGTTGGGCACCACAGAACCCTTGAGGCACAAATGGAGTAAGTAACAGCAAAGCAAAACCCACAAACACCACAACACCTTAGAACACCTGGTTTCACCCCGAGCCTCCAGGGGGAGCTCCACTGGTGACTTTGAACCAGTTCCCCCTATAAATAGAGTCTTGGAGGGAGAAACTCCAGAGTGTGGTAGACGCTACAAGAGCTGCCAGCCTGTGTGAAACCTCCACCCTATGAGGAACACACTAGGCCCAACCAGCCTGCTAGCAAGTGAGGAAATCCCTGCAATTGGGATAAGAGGAAGAAGGAGATCACCTCTCAGGAACACAGAGTTAATCTGACTCTTTCCTTAATAACCGGTTACTGGAACCGAAGCTGTGAGAGCTACCCAGCCACCACAGAGAACCAGCACCATCAACAGGAGGTTTAGCCACCTGTTCCACCTGATGCACACATCCACGAGAGCCCAGGGAAGAGTACTGATCCTGCTCAGACCCTTTTACAGCGCCCTCAGTGCTGATAACCAGGTGAAGCAAGTTCCATTGAACACACTGCCCGGTCCGGCTGGATTCCACATCCACCCGACCATAATCAGAGAGATAGAGAAAGGAAGCCTAACACTGCTTGCTGTGAACCTCCAGAAGTGCCAACTTCACTATCCCGGTCCGAGTGTACTCCCGCTCGTCCTGTGGGGAGCGTTCCATCTCGCTGTATAACATTCCCCGGAGACCCGAATAGCGCTGGTAAAGTTACCAGAACACCCGCAGGTGGCGTCACGAAGACAAATCACCCCTACTGTTCCGCCATTCCCCTATTGGTCTGGACCACCGGGCCTACACCACTGCAGGCGCGGTTCCGTGACTGGAGGAGAAACAACGCCCGCTATGTGTACCCCCGGCTACGGTGAGTCAGAATTTGGCGTCACGAACAGGATACGAGCAGGCTCGTTATCACGGGTATTGTGTGCTATTTATTGACTGTAAATATCGAACTGTACATTTGGTCCGCCATTGCTGCGCGAAAAGGCGGGAAAAGAAGGGGCGTGACTGTGCAGAGGGCGCGAAGATTGGCCCCGCCCCCACGCTCTGACGACTTTCTCCGTACGCAGCTGGAACCGGAAACTCCCGTGGTGCTCACTTCTCACCGCCAGGCCGACACTTCCGTTTGAAACCGAGGGAAAGGCTACGCTTAACTAAGGGGGAGCGACCATGAGTAACCGGGCTGCCGATCACGCGGTGCCCCCGCTAAACCAAGCGGCACCTCAAAACCTACCTCTTGATGGACAGCAACAAGTCGGCGGTATGCCACCGCAACCCGCTCCGATTATGCCGATGTCTCTACCTACTCGTTCCTAGTGCGACCTGGTTACCCAAGTACAGCGGTGTACCCAGCACCTTGGAGAACTTCCAGAGGAAGATATGCCAGATGCTGGACATGTACCCGATGACCGGTAAGCAAAGAGCTTCAGTTGTTATGGGACAGTTAACCGGTGCAGCCGAACTGCAGAGCCGTAGCTAGCCTGTAGAAACTCAGGAATCTGTGGAGCAGATATTCGCTAAATTAACCCGGGTTTTTGAGCGCCATACTGAAGCTGAACTAAGACTGTCATTCTATCGTTGTAACCAAGGGGCACAAGAAAGTGTCCTCGATTATTCACTGCGCTTGCAAGAAGCATTCAGACTGTTAAAACAAGTTGATCCTGATGGTGTCCGAGATGAGAACAAAGCGTTAATTGGACAATTTATTGTGGGCCTTAAACTGTCTGAGGATAGAAAGCAAGCAAGCTGGTGGTCCATACAAAATCCAGGTGCAGAGTTTGACACCCTGAGAGACTTAACAGTTTGGGGACAACGACTCGCTGAAGTACCTGATCCTGCTTCACAGCAGCAGCAGTACACTGACACCCCTTCCGTGTCGGCAGCAGCATCTCCAATCCCTGCGATTCAGTCCAGTGCACAGACTGTGACACCTGACCGGTTTGATCAACTGTGCGCTAATGTCGAGCAGCTGATGAAAGACATTGCCAAGCTACAAGCTGGGAGAAGACCCAAGACAGATGCAAGGCCATCGGACAAGATTCAACTCGCCGACAGCCCTGATGACGTCCCGTGGATGAGGAGAAAGACACAGCCGTCGCGAGGAAAACCTGCAGACCGCCGCAGTCCTGACAGACGCCGCAACAGTCAGCAGAACGACTTAGGAGGACGCAACCTGCAATCTCGTCCTTTAAACAAGCGACCCCTGGGCGAGAAGGGCCAACCCCAGGAGTAGACTGTCCAGGCCCTACGTCCAGCTGGGAACACAAGTATGTGGGAGACTGTCCATACTTACCAATCGTCATCGATGGCATCGCTATATCCGCCTTGATAGACACTGGATCCCAGGTGACATCCATCCCCAGTACCCTTTACAAGCAGTTCTGGCCAGATGTTAAGCTAGAACCCCCTAACCCCGAGATGAACCTTGAAGCCACTAATGGTATACCGGTTACCATAGAGGGACAGTGGGAAGCTACAGTAAAGGTGGGGAGGGTGCAGTTGAAAAACCAGGGTATCTTAGTGGTCCAGGATAAGCCTAACCACAAGGATCCATATGTCATATTGGGTACCAATGTCATGATCAAATGCCTCGATGAAGTGTTGTTTTTACTCCAACAGAGTGCTGAAGCCGGTAAACCCAGAGAAAAGAGGGCTATCCAAAAGCAGATCAGAGCTCTGGTGTATCAACAACAGGTAACATTGTCTAATGGTGAAATTGGCAGAGTAAGGGTTACAGATCCCATTCCAATTGTGGTACCACCCAGAAGTGAAATGATGATCTGGTGTCGAGCAGCCATAGGCCTCAGAGGGCAGGACTACCAAGCAGTAGTAGAACCTGTAATGTCCGATAGTAGTCCTACGCTCTTGACAGCCAGAGGGTTAGTCGACGTAAGAAAGGGGAGAGTCCCCGTACGCATACTAAATTATGGTGATGACGAAGTCAAACTGCCAAGATATGCAACTGTCGCAAAATTGTACCAAGTAAAAGATGATGCTGTGATTGATGTAAAATCCTCAAACCAAACAGTCACTGATGAACCCCCTCACTCCAAAGATCAGTTAGAGAAATGGTGTCAAGACCTCAGTGTAGGAACTGACAATACACCCTCTCACCAGAAAAATGGAGTATACCGGGTAGTTCGGGAGTATGAGCAAGTGTTCAGCAAACACCCACTTGACTTTGGGAGGATTAAAGGGGTACAACATCATATCCCCACAAACAACCATGCACCTATCAAAGAAAGGTACAGGCCTATACCACCCACTCACTACCAAAAAGCAAAAGAGATGCTTCAGGACATGAAAAATGCAGGAGTCATTAGGGATAGCTGTAGTCCCTGGGCCGCACCACTAGTCCTGGTTAAAAAGAAAGATGGTAGCATGAGGATGTGCGTAGACTATAGGCAAATCAACAAAGTCACACACAAGGATGCATACCCGTTACCACGCATAGAAGAGTCACTAGCTGCACTCAAATCTGCCAACTACTTCTCCACATTAGATCTTACTAGTGGGTACTGGCAGGTTGCCGTTGCAGAGGAGGATCGTGAGAAGACAGCCTTCACTACTCCTATGGGCTTATGCGAATTCAACAGTATGCCATTCGGGTTGTGCAATGCCCCAGGAACATTTCAGAGACTTATGGAGTGTTGTTTGGGCCACAAGAACTTTGAGACTGTCTTGTTATACCTTGATGATGTCATTGTCTACTCCCAGACCTATGAAGATCACCTCCAGCACCTGAGTGAAGTGTTCGAGTCACTGTCCAAGTACGGGATGAAACTGAAACCGTCCAAGTGCCACCTGCTAAAACCCAAGGTCCAATGCCTAGGACATGTGGTCAGCGCCGAAGGCGTAGCACCGGATCCGGATAAAGTCACCGTAATCAAGGACTGGCCAGCACCAACCAACCACAAAGAGGTACGTCAATTTCTAGGACTGGTCGGGTACTACCGACGCTTCATCAAAGGCTATACCAAGGTAGCCGCCCCCATGCAAGATCTCTTAGTAGGTCAATCCAAAAACGGCAAGATCAGGGGACCCCCGTTCCACTGGGGACCAGAACAGGACAAATCCTTCCAAACGCTGAAAGATGCTTTAACTGGAGAAGAAATCCTGGCCTACCCTGACTACAATCTACCGTTTCTATTGTACACTGATGCAAGCAATGAAGGTTTAGGAGTGGTCCTATCTCAACGTCAGCAGGGCAAGGAGAACGTGATAGCCTACGCCAGCAGAAAGCTTCCGTCCCACCGAGAGGAATCCGGAGAATTACAGCTCCTTCAAGCTGGAGTTCCTGGCCCTGGTCTGGGCGATCACAGAGCGTTTCAAGCATTACCTGGCATCCGCCCCGTTCACAGCTTTCACAGACAACAACCCTCTAAAACATTTAGAGACAGCAAAGCTGGGAGCCCTAGAACAGCGTTGGGTAGCAAGACTCGCTAACTACGACTTCACTGTAAAGTACCGGGCAGGTCACAAGAACGGCAATGCTGATGCCCTGTCCCAAATGCCTCACCTTCCTGAAGAGGAAGAAGACATAGATGACCTGGAAGAGATTGAACTACCTGCTTTCCACCGTTCGGGTACAGCAACATGTCATCAGAGAAACCAGACACGTGTAGAGAGGACCGTGAACCCGCTACCTCACCATGACTGGAAGGAGGCTCAAGCCAACGACCCAGATGTCAGCCTGGTAAGGGATCTAATCACTCAAGAACACGCCAACATGGACTCTGATGCCTCATCAAATGCTAAACGCCTGTAGAAGGAGAAAGGGAGGTTGTTCGTCTACCAAGGTAAACTATGCAGAAGATACCTCAATCCAAGAACCCATGAACTCATCTGGCAGATTGTAGTTCCCAAGACTGAAGTCCAGATGATCCTTGAAGCATACCATGACGATGCCGGACACTTTGGATGGAAGAAGCTGGAGAGACTCCTGAAGGATCGGTTCTACTGGGTCGGTATGAGAGGCTCAATTGACAAATGGTGTAAAAACTGTGGACCATGTCACCTTCGAAGGAAAGACCATCTAACTCAGAAAGCTCCGTTGCAGCCAATTGTTACCACCAAACCTCTTGAAATAGTTGCTCTCGACCACGTGAAGCTTACCCCAAGTCGAACCGGGTACACCTACGCTCTCACCATCGTCGATCACTACTCAAGATTCCTAGTAGTCGTTCCAGTTAAGGATTTAACTGCTGAGGTAGCAACCAAAGCGTTCCAGAGTTACTTCTGTCGACCCCATGGGTATCCAGACCAAGTCTTAACTGACCAAGGGCCAGCCTTCGAATCAGCTCTGTTCCAAGAATTCTTAGGGCTGTATGGGTGTAAGAAAATCCGCACCACACCTTATCATCCCCAGACGAATGGCCTATGTGAGAAGATGAACCACATAGTCATTGACATGCTCAAGACCTTACCAGTTGAAGAGAGAAATCAATGGCCAGAGAAACTTCCAGATCTCGTGGACATCTACAACCACATACCTGTCAGTTCGACAAGTTACACACCTGCTTACTTGATGAGAGCAAGACCAGGTAAACTGCCTATTGATTTGCAGATGGGAACCATCGAACCCACAGAAGATTCTTCTGATGAAGACTGGGTCAGCCAACGCCAAGAAAAGTACAGGAAAGTACAAGAAAGTGTTGAGAGAAACCTAGAAATCAGTAGAACCAAACAAGAAAAAGACTTTAACAAGCACGCCTCAGCTGAACCGCTAGCTATAGGTGACGTAGTGCTAAAAAGAAAGCGAAAAACCAACAAATTGGATAACAGTTGGGAATCTGTACCCTACACCGTTATGCCGTCACACTATGACAACTCAAAAACTTGCGTTATCAGTAAAGACAATGGGAATACTATTGCAACTGTCTCAAGGGATCATTTGAAGAAATGCCCGCCACAGTTAATCCCACAAGCAACCAGTTACCCTGCAGTAACTAAAGATGAAGAAACCAAAGAAAACCTAGTCCTTACAGAAATTGGATACTTACCAGCTGATTGGCCACAAATAGGTGAAGCATTCCTCATACCAGTTATGCATTTCTACCAGCCTGTAGAAGATCAGCAACCAAATCCAATTCCACAAGTTCAACAAGAAGAAGTCCAAGTGCAAGAATTGCAGCCTGTTATATTGGAACCTGAGATTCCTGTAATCGGTCAACCTGCTAGTCCCACAGTAAGAGAAGCCATTTCTAGTCAACTACCTACAGAGGTTAGTCCAGTTGATAGACTCCGCACTTACTATGGTCTACCACAAAGCAGACATAGAGAATTACCAATCACTTCGTACACTACACCAAAAGCTTTGGAAACACCCACACTACGCAGATCCACACGTAGTACATTAGGTCAACCCCCACACAAACTTGGAGAATGGGTTTAAAATGTAGTGGAAAATGTAACCTGTAAGTGTTGTAAATAGTAACCGTTTTCAAAACCTGTAAAAAGTAGTGTACAGGAGGGTGGAGGAACTGGGCTCTGTCCCAAGTATACTAAGTTGGGGACAGAAAGCGCCTGGTAAGGTATAGAAGGTTAGTACCGGCCTCCCAAGCAGAGACACCCGTAGGCTAATGTATAAAGTTTACCATGTATCCCTGGACTTTACCTTTTTCCCTTTCCATAAACTTTGGACAATTGTCACAGGACTTGTGTGACCACTAACTTTACCTTTTCCAGCCTGCGGCAGATGGACTAGTGCCGTACGGACTGCTTTTCACCTTTTTTTCACATTTTTCACCTCCTTTTCAGTGATTTTTGTGTTTTCATTAAGACTATGTAATTAACTGTTATAAAATGTATAGTGTTAAGTTGTAAAAAGAACTTTTTGCTCAGCCGGGAGAACTGAGGTTAACTAAGGGGGAATGTGGCACCCTGGCACCTGTTGGGCACCACAGAACCCTTGAGGCACAAATGGAGTAAGTAACAGCAAAGCAAAACCCACAAACACCACAACACCTTAGAACACCTGGTTTCACCCCGAGCCTCCAGGGGGAGCTCCACTGGTGACTTTGAACCAGTTCCCCCTATAAATAGAGTCTTGGAGGGAGAAACTCCAGAGTCTGGTAGACGCTACAAGAGCTGCCAGCCTGTGTGAAACCTCCACCCTATGAGGAACACACTAGGCCCAATCAGCCTGCTAGCAAGTGAGGAAATCCCTGCAATTGGGATAAGAGGAAGAAGGAGAACACCTCTCAGGAACACAGAGTTAATCTGACTCTTTCCTTAATAACCGGTTACTGGAACTGAAGCTGTGAGAGCTACCCAGCCACCACAGAGAACCAGCACCATCAACAGGAGGTTTAGCCACCTGTTCCACCTGATGCACCCATCCACGAGAGCCCAGGGAAGAGTACTGATCCTGCTCAGACCCTTTTACAGCGCCCTCAGTGCTGATAACCAGGTGAAGCAAGTTCCATTGAACACACTGCCCAGTCCGGCTGGATTCCACATCCACCCGACCATAATCAGAGAGATAGAGAAAGGAAGCCTAACACTGCTTGCTGTGAACCTCCAGAAGTGCCAACTTCACTATCCCAGTCCGAGTGTACCTGATTACCATCCAGTAAAGGTACCTAAAAGAGACTTTGTGTGGTTGTACGTTACTCCTGGATTCAGCGCGCAGCACCCCGCAGCTGCCTCACAACATCTTGCGCAGCTCCCGGCTCCGGGGATTCCCGCTCGTCCTGTGGGGAGCGTTCCATCTCGCTGTATAACATCCCCCGGAGACCCGAACAGCGCTGGTAAAGTTACCAGAACACCCGCAGGTGGCGTCACGAAGACAAATCACCCCTACTGTTCCGCCATTCCCCTATTGATCTGGACTACCGGGCCTACACCACCGCAGGCGCGGTTCCATGACTGGAGGAGAAACAACGCCCGCTACGTGTACCCCCGGCTACGGTGAGTCATTTACAAGGAGGGTCGTCATTATTTTTGCTTTAATTAATTATTGTACTTTTTTTTATAATTGTTTCTCATAACTCTTTGTGTATGAACCTGTGAATTGTAAAACGCTACGGAACATGTTGGCGCTATATAAATAAAGATTATTATTATTATTATCTCAGAAAGTTGTAATATTACATAAGACCAACTGGAATAATGATTTTTAAATCATAGGTCGGGGCTCTTTTTGCATGAATTACTGCATCAATGCAGTGTGGCATAGACGCCATCAGCCTGTGGCACTGCTGAGGTGTTATGGAAGCCCAGGTTGCTTTGATAACAGTCTTTAGCTCATCTGCATTGTTGTGTCTGGTGTCTCTCATCTTCCTCTTGACAATACCCCATACATTCTGTATGGGTTTAGATCATGTGAGTTTGCTGACCAATCAAGCACAGTGTAATTGTGGTTGGTAAACCAGGTATTGGTACTTTTGACAGTGTGGACAGGTGGCAAGTCCTACTGGAAAATGAAATCTCCATCTCTAAAAAGCTTATTAGCAGAGGGAGGCATGAAGTGCTCTAAAATTTCCTAGTAGACGGCAGTTCTGACTTTGCCCTTGATAAAACACAGTAGACCTACACCAGGAGATGACATGGCTCCCCAAACCATCACTTTGGATTGTGGCCTCTCCAATCTTCCTGCAGACTCAGGGACCTTGATTTCCAATAACTTTTTGTGGCTTACCCTCATTGTGGAGTGTGTCAATGACTGCCTTCTGGACATGTGTAACATCAGCATCAGCATCATGATTAAGATGGCCGCCGTGCAGTGAGGACGTGCTGCCATGCACTCCTCACCATCCATCGCCATCTGGAGCACAGGCTGGCCACTGAGCTGCGGCCAGCACCCCACTCTGCCGGCCGCTGCTCCCTGCACCTGCCCATCCACCGGGCTTCCCGTCTGTGCCCTCACCCATGCACGTGGGACACCCAGGACTCGGCCCTGCCAACGGCCCCACCACCCAGCCCAGCCCAGGAGCCAGCTTAACCGACCTGAGCGTTCCCTCCCCACCTCCTAAGGTGAGACCCATCGGCACGCCGTCCCTCGCTGCCTGAGCGCGGGGACCGGCGAGACGCGCCGCAGCCCTGAGCCCGCGGCCCCCTGTACACGCAGACCGCTCCCCCTGCCTCAGCGCAGGAGGCGCACAGGCTCACCGCTCCGGGCGCCTTCCCTGCCCTCGGAGCGCGTCTGAGGGACCCTGTTCTCAGGCCGAATTCGTGACCTGAGTTTGGAGGCGAGCCCGGCCCCCCGCCGGTGACCGTCCCGGCCTGCACCGCTGCCTGCACCTGCGGCTGAGACCTGGGACCCGGCAGGAGACTCTGCCCCCCGCGGAATGATTGGGCGCCCGCGGTGAGTGCTGGACATCTGCCCCTCCTCTCTGCTGCTCCCCAGTCTCCATCACCTGCCTGGACCTCATGCGGTGCCCGGCTCCCGGCCCGACCCAAGGCCCTGCTGTGCATCCCAAGCACCTCTGCCCCCCACCCCTGCCCACAGGACCTCACCAAATATCGGGGCTCAGCAATCTGTGACCCAGGTGCTGCACAGTTGAAGCCCCTCACCACTGACCAGGTCCCTCACCTCCTAGACCACCAGTCTCCTCCGTCCTGCCCACACGGAGCCACCACCACCCTCACAGTGCCTCTGCCTGCATTGCACCAGCCTCCTCCGTCCTGCCCGCACGGAGCCACCACCACCCTCACGGTGCCTCTGCCTGCATTGCACCTCTGACTGCACTACCCCCCTGGCTGCTTCTCGCCCGTGGCTGCAATACCCTCCTGGCTGCCTCTCACCCGTGGCTGCACTGCATCTCGGCCTGCAATACCCTCATCCCGTGGCTGCACTGCATCTCGGCTTGCAACTACCCTCCTGGCTGCCTCTCACCCGTGGCTGCACTGCATCTCGGCTTGCAATTACCCTCCTGGCTGCCTCTCACCCGTGGCTGCACTGCATCTCTGCCTGCAATACCCTCCTGGCTGCCTCTCACCCGTGGCTGCGCTATACCTCTGGCTGCATTACCCTCCTGGCTGCTACTCACCCGTAACTGCATCTCACCTCACCCGTGGCTGCACTGCACCTCTGGCTGCACTACCCTCCTGGCTACTTCTTACCTGGGGCTGCAACCCACCTCACCCACGACATCATCTCCTCTCACCCGTGGCTGCACCTCATCTCATCTCACCCGTGGCTACACCGCATCTCATCTCACCCGTGGCTATACCTCATCTCATCTCACCCGTGGCTGCATCTCATCTCATCTCACCCGTGGCTGCATCTCATCTCATCTCACCCGTGGCTACACCTCATCTCATCTCACCCGTGGCTGCACCTCATCTCACCTCACCCGTGGCTGCATCTCATCTCATCTCACCTGTGGCTGCATCTCATCTCATCTCACCCGTGGCTGCATCTCATCTCATCTCACCCGTGGCTGCATCTCATCTCATCTCACCCGTAGCTGCATCTCATCTCACCCGTGGCTGCACCTTATCTCATCTCACCCGTGGCTGCATCTCATCTCACCCGTGGCTGCATCTCGTCTCACCCGTGGCTGCATCTCGCCTCACCCGTGGCTTCATCTCGTCTCACCCGTGGCTGCTTCCCGTCTCACCCGTGGCTGCATTTCATCTCACCCGTGACTGCATTTCATCTCACCAGTGGCTGCATCTCATCCCACCTGTGACTGCATCTCATCTCATTAGTGTCTACATCCCACCCCTGCTACATCTCATCCCTGGCTGCTTCTTCCCCGGACTGCACCCAACCCCCGGCTGTATCTCACCTCCTGCTACACCTCAACCCTAGTTGCATCCCTCCCCTGGTTCCATCCCTACCCCAGCCTGCATCCTATCCCTGAACTGCATCTCCTCCCCCGGACTGCACCTCATCACCTACCCCGTGCCTCAACCACGGCCAATCACCCACCATCGTGAACTTACCCTTGCCACACCAGACCCCCGGCTACCTCTGACCCTACCCACCTCTCCTCCCCTACTCACCCCGCCATGTTTCCGCTCCTTCTCACCTTCACTCCCATCCTTCTCCACTTCCTACTACCCCCACCCATCCCCCCACTGGGCAAAGGAATCCTACTCTCATCCTCCATCCTTCCTACCCACCTCACCCAATGCTCTGAACTATTCCCCCACTTTCAACCCACCACCTCTAGATGTACACACCCACCACGCAAGCTCCCCTGCTCCCACCTCCTAACCCTCTCCCTGCTCCTTCTACTCTCCGGTGACATCTCCCCTAATCCTGGCCCACCCAACCATACCACCTCGCCCTCCTCCACCCCACTCCAATGGCCCACCACCAACCCTCGTAACCCCCTCAATCTCCGTCCCATTCCCCCTATCCCGGCTTCCCCTGTCCTCCTACCCGGCGCACTCTGGAACGCCCGCTCGGCCCGTAACAAGCTAACACTCATCCACGACCTCTTCATCTCCAGAAAACTCTTCTTCCTCGGCATCACGGAGACCTGGCTTACCCCCTCTGACACAACCTCCCCGGCCGCCCTCTTTTACGGGGATTCACACTCTCCCACACTCCCCGCCCCACCAACACCCGCGGCGGGGGCGTCGGCCTACTTCTGGCCAGCAACTGCTCCTTCTCCCCTCTCACTCCACTCCCCTCCCCTCCTTCGAGGCACATTCCGTTCGCATCTACTCCCCCTGCAACCTCCAAATGGCTGTTGTCTACCGCCCCCCCTGGATTCCCCTCTACCTTCTTCGACCACTTCACAACCTGGCTCCTCCACCTCCTCTCCTCCGACATCCCTACCATCGTCATGGGTGACTTCAACATCCCCATCGACACCCCCACAGCCGCTGCCTCCAGACTCCTATCCCTCACCTCCTCTCTTGGACTCTCCCAATGGATCTCCTCCGCCACGCACACTGGTGGCCACACACTTGACCTTGTCTTCACCCGCCTCTGCTCCCTCTCCGACCTCGCACACTCAACCCTCACCCACTCCGACCACAACTTACTGACCTTCTCGTCCCTCTTCCCCCCTACCACACTCTCCCCCTGCCGGACACTTCCCCACCCCCGCAGAAACCTTAAGCTCATTGACTTCCATTCTCTGTCTGAATCCCTCCTCGCCCTCTCCGACCTGGTCTCTTCTCATGACGCTGACTCCGCCGCCTCCCTCTACAACTCCACCCTCACCACAGCCCTCGACCAGGCTGCACCGCTCACATTCCACACAACACGATTACAACGTCAACCATGGCTCACGACCCTCACTAAAAAACTACGACGGACGACTAGGGCAGCCGAGCGGAACTGAAAGAAGTCCCACTCCGCAGAGCACTTCACCCTATACAAGCATTCCCTCAATACCTTCAAGACTGCCCTTGACTGTGCAAAACAAGCATACTTCTCCTCCCTAATTACCGCCCTGTCTCACAACCCCAAACAACTCTTCAAAACCTTCAACTCCTTACTTCGTCCCCCTGCACCTCCTCCCTCACCTCTCATCTCCGCCGACGACTTCGCCACCTTCTTCAAAGACAAAATTGACAAACTCAGACAAAGCTTCGACCCACACTCCCCTCACCCCATCCCACCTCCAGCCCATCCCCCCCACCCAAATGCAATTTCACCCCCATGACCGAGGACCACCTCTCCTCCCTTCTATCACGATCACACCTCACCACCTGCGCCCTGGACCCACTCCCCTCCCACCTCATCCCTAACCTTACCACATTCCTCATCCCTGCCCTGACACACCTCTTCAACATATCACTCAAATCCAGCACATTCCCCTCACCCTTCAAGCACGCCCTAATCACGCCCATCCTAAAAAAACCATCCCTCGACCCTACATCAGTCTCCAACTATCGCCCCATATCTCTTCTCCCGTTTGCCTCAAAACTTCTTGAACAACACGTCTATTCCGAACTGTCCTCCCACCTCTCTTCCTGTGCTCTCTTTGATCGCCTACAATCCGACTTCCGACCGCAACACTCAACCGAAGCAGCCCTGACCAACGTCACTAACGACCTTCTGATCGCCAAGAGCAAACGACACTACTCCGTCCTCATCCTTCTCGACCTCTCTGCTGCCTTTGACACTGTTGACCACTCCCTCTTACTCCAAATTCTTGAGTCTCTTAGCATTACTGACCTCGCCCTCTCCTGGATCTCCTCCTACCTGACAGGACCTTCAGTGTCACCCACTCCCACACCACCTCCTCGCCCCACCCCCTCTCCGTAGGTGTCCCCCAAGGCTCGGTCCTGGCACCACTACTCTTCTCTATTTACACCCTCGGCCTAGGCAGCCTCATCGAGTCACACGGCCTCCATTACCACCTCTACGCCGACGACACCCAGCTCTATCTGTCTGGCCCCGACATCTCCTCTCTCCTATCCAAAATTCCTCCATGCCTATCCGCCATTGCATCCTTCTTTTCCACCCGCTTCCTCAAACTCAACATGGACAAGACTGAATTCATCGTCTTTCCTCCCCAACAACCCTCCCCCCCTTCCTGACCTATCCATCACCGTTAAAGACTGCTCCCTCTCACCCGTCCCCCATGCCAAATGTCTCGGGGTAATCCTCAACTCATCCCTCTCCTTCAAGCCCCACATCCAAGCCCTCGCCACCGCCTGCCGACTTCAACTAAAAAACATTGCCCGCATCCGCTCCTTCCTTGACCACAACACGACTAAGACACTCATCCACACCCTCATCATCTCCCGCCTGGACTACTGCAATCTCCTTTTCACCGGCCTCCTTGCCACCTCCCTTGATCCTCTCCGCACCATCCTCAACTCTGCTGCCCGACTCATCCACCTATCTCCCCGATACTCCCCCGCCTCCCCTCTCCGCCAAGCCCTCCACTGGCTCCCCTTCCCCGAGCGATCTCGCTTCAAAACCCTAACCCTGACATACAAAGCCATCCACAACCTGTCCCCTCCCTACATCTCCGACCTGGTCTCCCGCTACCTCCCTTCGCGCAACTTGCGCTCCTCCCAAGAACTCCTTCTCTCAACCACCCGCATCTCCACCTCCCATAACCGCACACAAGAACTCTCTCGGGCTTCTGCCAGACTCTGGAACTCCCTCCCTCACCACATCAGACCCTGGGAACCTTCAAAAATAATTTGAAGACCCACCTCTTCCTACAAGCCTACAACACACACTGACACCCTATCCACTGCACCAACTCACCTGTCCCCCTCCTACTGTCTCCCTCCCTACCCCCTTTAGACTGTGAGCCCTCGCGGACAGGATCCCCGGCCCCATTGTACGTGTATTACTACTTGTGATCTGTCATCGTTTGTCACCGTTTGTGGTCGTCGTCTTCGACCACTTGTCTATGTCAACCCTCTAAATTGTAAAGCGCCATGTATCCTTATAGCGCTATATAAATACTTATTAATAATAATAATAATAATCAGCAGTCTTCCTCATGATTGTGTAGCTTATTAAACTAGACTAATGGACCATTTTAAATGCTTAATAAGCCTTTGATGGTGTTTTGTGTTAATTTTTCAAAATTTATGAGATAATGACCTTTGGGTTTTCATTTGCTGTCAGCCATAATCATCAACATTAACATAAATAAACACTTGAAATAGATCACTCTGTTTGTAATGACTCTATAAATGTGCATCATTTTATGTATTGAATTACTGAAGTAAATTATCTTTGATGATATTCTAATTTATTGAGATACTCCTGTAAATATGAGAATGATCCTGCTTGGAGTCACAGTAACATGAATAAGAAAAATATATATCACTTCAGCGCTTCCACTAAGGGATAAAAAAATGTAAACACATAAATCAATGAAAATAAACAGATAACACTCATATGAACTTACCCAAAAATGCCTGGCTTAGCTGTTGAAGTGGATCCGGCCGGCGGCACGCGCAGAAGAAATGTTCACAGAGACTTTCTAGCCGGTGTATGATGTCACACACATGTGCAGTACAGGAGCAAGGGAGCTCCGTCTATACTGACTATACTGATTATACTGAAAGTCCTGACACATTTCCTAAACAGCGAGTTCCTTCATCAGATTTTTAGTTTATATTTATTAGCAATTAGTAATGTGTATGCAAGAGTATATTGAAAATCTTACTGGCCTTCCGCCACATCCAGCGGTGCTCCGGTCCGCTCCAGCATCACGTGATCGCATTTGTGAAATGCTGTGCGGAGCAGACTTTACTTCTTGAATGTTATTAATATAATCTACGAGACTTAGCACAATCCTTTCTAGCCTTGCTCTGAGCCTTATAAACTAATAATAATAATAATAATTTTATTTATATAGTGCCAACATATTACGCAGCACTTTACAATTCAGAGGGGACATGTACAGACAATATGAGACAATACAGAGTAACAAAAATTCAAAAACCATGAGGAGTGAGGTCCCTGCTTGCAAGCTACAATCTATGAGGAAATAGGGGAGACACAAAAGGTAAATGGTAAAAATTGCCATCTTATATGGTCCATCCATCAATATGATAAATAGGGGATTCATGTAACGCTGCATGAACCAGTCACCGGTCGGGATCTGCACAAGTACAGATAAATTGCTATATTTTGCATGGGGGACAGACAAACAGGCTGTAGGTGCAGACAGATGACATAAGAGGCCAGATTTGGAAAAGGGAAAATAGTTCGACAAGTGAGGTGATAGGCCGGTCTAAAGAGATGACTTTCCAGCGACCCCACCAGCAATCCAACCTGGCCAGGATCGCTGGAAAGTCTCTATGCAGTCGCTGGGGAGCTGTCAAACAGGAACACTTACCAGCGACCAGTCAGCAGCGACATCACTGATAACCAGGGTAAATGTGGGGTTGCTAAGCAGCGCGCTCTGCTTAGTTATCTGTTGTTTACTCTGGTTACCACTGTCCTCCCGCTTACAGGCTGGGTTAAGCAGGAGGACGCTGGTAACCAGGGTAAAAAATGGGTAACTAAGAACAAGCTGCTTAGTTACCTGATATTTACCCTGGTTACCAGTGCCCCAGCATCAAATGTGCGGAGCTGGGCATTGGCTGGGAGGTCATTGATCGTTGGTCTCTCGCTGTCACACACGTCGTTGCATGCTGACCAGCGGGAGACCAAGGACCAAAAAATTGTCCTGAATGATTTGCAGTGATCAGCGACCTCACAGCAAGGGCCAGGTCACTGATGCATGTCACACACTGCAACATCGCTGGAGATGTCGCTGTTACGTCACAAAACCTGTGATGTTTCAGCGATATGGCTAGCGATGTTGCAGTGCGTGAAGTATCCCTTAAGTCTCACTGTCGCTTAAAACTATTGGTATTGGAAATTGGTTGAATTGTTTTTGGTAACTCGTTCCAGAGAATTGGTGCAGCTCATGAGAAGTCTTGAAGACGGGAGTGGGAGGTTCGGATTGTGGCTGATGTCAGTCTTAGGTCACTTGCGGAATGGAGGGCACTTGTAGGGCGATAGACAGAGATAGGGGAGGAGATGTAGGGTGGTGCAGAACTGTGGGGGGCTTTGTGGGTCAGAGTGATAATTTTATATTGTACTCTGTAGCGGATTGGCAATCAGTGCAATGACTGGCACAGGATAGAGGCATCGGTGAAGCGGTGGAAGAGGAATACGATCCTGGCTGCTACATTGAGGATGGATTGGAGAGGAGAAAGTTTAGTAAGAGGGATACTGATTAGTAGAGAATTGCAGTAATCCAGGCGAGAATGAATAAGGGCAACAGTTAAAGTTTTTGCAGAATCAAAAGTAAGAAAAGGTTGAATTCTAGAAATGTTTTTGAGGTGTAGGTGACATGAGAGAGTGAGCGAGTGACCGAATGTGGGTAGAGAAGGAGAAGTCCGAGTAAAATATAACCCCAAGACAGCGAGCTTGCTGCTGAGGAGTAATGGTAGAACCACATACAAAAATGGCAATATTAGGTTTCGGAAGACTAGGAGAGGGAGGAAACACAAGAAGTTCAGTTTTTGACAGATTCAATTTAAGGTAGAGCGAAGACATGATGTTAGAGACAGCAGACAGACAATGACTGGTATTTTGTAGTAATGTGGACGTGATATCAGGAGAAGATGTGTATAATTGGATGTCATCAGCATAGAGATGGTACTGAAAACCAAATCTACTGATGGTTTGTCCAATAGGGGCAGTGTACAAAGAGAAGAAAAGGGGACCTAGGACTGAACCCTGAGGAACCCCAACTGTGAGGGGAAGAGGAGAGTAAGAGGAGCCAGTGAAAGATACAGTGAAGGAACGGTCGGAGAGGTAGGAGGAGAACCCAGAGATTGTGGTATCCATGAGTCCAATAGAGCAGAGCATAGAGAGAAGGAGCCGGTGATCCACCGTATCGAATGCAGTGGAGAGATCCAGGAGGATCAACAGGGAGTAGTGACCATTAGATTTAGCTGTTAGTAGATCATTAGAGACTTTAGTGAGGGCAGTTTCAGTAGTATGTAAAAAGCAGAAGCTGGATTGTAGAGGGTAAAGAAGAGAATTTTCTGAGAGATATTGGATGATACGGGAGTGGACCAAGCGTTACAGGAGTTTAGAGATGAAATAGAGATTAGAGACAGGTCTGTAGTTAGCAGCAGAGTTCAGGTTGAGAGATTTTTTTTTAATAATGGATGTATGCTGGCATGTTTGCAGGAGGAGGGGAAAACACCAGATGAGAGGGAAAGATTAAATATTTTACTTAGGTGAGATATGACAGCTGGGGAAAGGGATTGAAGGAGATTGGAGAGAATAGGGTTTCTGGAACAGGTAGTAGGGCGAGAAGATGGAAGAAGCCGGGTGACTTCTTTCTCTGGGACTGGATGAAAGACCAGATCATCTGTGCTGAGGGTGTTAGTTGGGGCCAGTACTCTTGGACTGAGGAGGGAATGGAAAGGGTCAAAGAGTCATTTAGGATTGTTGGCTAATAATGTGATAAGGGTGTTGAAGTAAGCCTGTTTAGAGAGGTGAAGGGCGGAGTTGTATGTTTTCTGCTTAAATTTATAATGGATGAAATCTTCGGCCAGGTTGGATTTTCTCCAGAGACATTCAGCGCACCTGGAGCACCGCTAGAGAAACCGTGCTTGCAGTGTGTGCCAGGGTTTCCGCTGTCAGTGCCAAGTTGTTCTAAGTGTAGGAGGTGCAGCTTCATCCAGGGCACTTTGCAGTGTTTCATTATAGTGTTTTGGAGCAGAGTCAGGAGAAGAGCGGGATGAGATTGGGGCGAGTGAAGACTGTAAATTTTTTATAAGTTTCTGAGTGTTAGTAGCATGTATATTCCTGTAGGTGAACGAGTTGGGGGTGTCCTTGAAGGGTTGACAGCACTTGATTGAGAATGAAAGAAGGTTGTGGGAGCGGAAGAGAGGAATTAGTAAAATCATGCACTGAGCAGAGCCAGGAGAAGATCAGGTCCAATGTATTCCCATCTTCATGTGTGGCAGAGTTACAAAGTTGTGAAAGACCAAGAGAGGTGGCTAGGGTTAAAAGATGAGTGGTACATGTGGAGATGGGGTTGTTAATAGGAATGTTAAAGTCTCCCATGATGAGAGTGGGAAGATCGCAGGCTGGAGAGTGTGGAAACCAAGTGGCAAAGTGATCAAGAAATTGATGTGGGGGGCCTGGAGGTCTATAAACCACTGCCACTCACAGGGAGAAGGGCCTGTAGAGTCTTACAGTGTGTACCCTAAAACAAGGGAAGATAAGGGAGGGGACAGAAGGGATAACCTGAAAAGCACAATTTGTTGACAGCAGCAGACCAACACCTCCACCTGGTCTGTTCTCAGGTCTAGGGATACGAGAAAATAGGAGGCCACCATATAAAAGAGCTTATATTGAATGCAATGTATAGTAAAATGTATTTGATCTTATCTGCAGTTAAACATTATTGCATCATAGGACACAGTCAGATAACACAGCTGCAGTTTAGTGTCCATATCATTGCATGTCTGCACTAAGAAGATTAGAAAGATAGCACAGCAATACTGCTAAAATGCAAGCACATTATAGCTGATTTTGCTTCATGGTCTATAAAGGGAATCTTTCACCAGGGGCAGTATACCTGATTCCAGCAATTATTCACTTTCCTAGGCTGCTTGCTGCAGTTTTGATGAAGTCACTGATCTAGCAGTTCTCTGAATGCTGAGCTCAGTATTTCTAAAATAATAAAATTAAAATCTCTGGGCCAAACTAGTCACATTCAAAGACACAACAGAGCAGCTACAGGTGCATCTCAATTAATTAGAATATCATCAAGAAGAAAATTCATTTCAGTAATTCAATACATAAAGTGAAATGCATATCCGAATCCCTCCTCCCTCTCACCGACATACCCTCCGCTGGTGACATAGACACTGCCACCACCCTATACAACACCACAAAAATGAACGCCCTCGACCTAGCCGCCCCCCTCATATTCCACGCTTCACACACTAACAGGCAATCCTGGCATACGACCCTCACTAAAAACCTAAGATGGGCGTCTAGGCTCGCCGAGAGGAGATGGAAAAAGTCCCCCACCTCCGAGCACTTTGCTCTATTCAAACAATCCCTCACTGACTTCAAGACGGCACTTGCTACTGCCAAGCAAGCCTTCTTCTCATCTCTAATAACCTCTCTGTCCCGCAACCCCAAACAGCTCTTCAAAACTTTCAACTCCTTACTCTGCCCGCCCGCTCCTCCCCTCTTTCCCCTCATCTCCGCTGAAGACTTTGCGACCTTCTTCAAGGAGAAGATCGACAAAATCAGAAACAGGTTTTGCCCACTTTCCCCACAACTCCCCCTCTCACCTACATTGCCCTCCTCCTCCATTTTGCCACTTCCCCCCATAACTGAAGACCAACTCTCCTCCCTCCTGTCGAAATCACACCACACCACCAGCGCCCATGACTTGCTCCCATCCCACCTCATTCCCAACCACACCTCCATTTTCATCCCAGCCTTCACCCACCTCTTCAACCTATCACTTACCACTGGCGCCTTCCCCTCGGCCTTCAAACACGCCCTAATCACGCCCATCCTTAAAAAGCCCTCCCTCGACCCCACCTCTATCGCCAACTATCGCCCCATATCTCTTCTCCCATTCGCCTCTAAGCTACTCGAACAGCATGTCCACTCTGAACTGTCTTCTCACCTCTCCTCCTGCTTCCACTTCGACTGCCTACAGTCCGGCTTCTGACCCCTCCACTCCACCGAAACAGCCCTGACCAAAGTCACCAACAACCTACTTGCCGCCAAGAAAAAACGCCACTACTCCATCCTCCTCCTCCTCTGCCTTTCCACCGCCTTCGACACAATTGACCACTCCCTTCTTTTCCGGATCCTGGAATCCCTCAGCATCACCCACCTTGCCCTCTCTTGGATCTCCTCATACCTAGCAGACCGGACCTTCAGTGTCTCCCACTCCCACACCTCCTTCTCGTCCTACTCTCTTTCTGTTGGAGTCCCCCAAGGTTCAGTCCTGGGACCACTACTTTTCTCCATATACACTCTCAGCCTAGGGCAACTCATTGAGTCCCACGGCCTCCAGTACCACCTCTACGCCGACGACACCCAAATCTACCTGTCCGGCCCCGACATCACCTCCCTACTCTCCAAAATTCCACAATGCCTTTCCCAACCTACCCATCTGCCTCAATGACTGCACCCTCTCCCCAGTCGCCCAAGCCAAGTGCCTCGGGGCAATCCTTGACTCCTCCCTATCCTTCAAGCCCCACATTGAAGCGATCTCCATATCCCTCCGGCTCCAGCTTAAAAATATCTCACGGATCTGCTCCTTCCTTACCCACGACACCGCTAAAACACTTATTCATCCCCTCATCATCTCCCGCCTTGACTACTGCAACCTACTTCTCACTGACCTCCCATCCAACGCCCTCACACCTCTCCAATCTATCCTCAATTCTGCTGCCCGACTAATCCATCTGTCCTCCCGCTACTTCCCTGTCTCCCCCCTTTGCCAAGCCCTTCACTGGCTCCCCGCCTCCAAGAGATCCCAGTTCAAAACACTAACCATGGCATACAAAGCGATACACAACCTGTCCCCACCATACATCCCCGGCCTGGTCTCCCGATACCTACCCTCACGCAACCTCCCTTCCTCCTAAGAACTCATCCTCTGCTCCCCCCTCATCTCCTCATCGCAAAACTGCGTTCAGGACTTCGCCCAGGCATCTGCCATACTCTGGAGCTCCCTGCCCCAACACGTCAGACACGCTCCGACCCTGAGAAGCTTCAAGTGTCACCTGAAGACTCACCTATTCCATCAAGCCTACAACTTGCCATGAGACCCAGGTGACCACCCCATACCTGACATTTCCCCATCCTACTGTATCCCCATCTGCCCATCGTAGACTGCGAGAGAAAAAGAGTCCCCTCTCCTCCTGTACCTATATGTCCTGATTGTCCAGAGCAGAGGTCCCCAAATCCAGGCCTCAAGGGCCGCCAACAGTGCAGGTTTTCAGGATTTCCTTTGTATTGCACAGGGTTTGGAACCATTACCTGTGCAGATGATCACAATTGCACCTGTGCAATACTAAGGAAATCCTGAAAACCTGCACTGTTGACAGCCCTTGAGGCCTGCAGTTGGGGCCTCTGGTCTAGAGTTATTGTAATTGTACTTGTCTCCCCTATCCTCATGTAAAGCGCCATGGAACCTAATGGCGCTATATAAATAAATAATAATAATAATAATAACAATATATTATACAAAGTCATTACACACAGAGTGATCTATTTCAAGTGTTTTTTCCTGTTAATGTTGATGATTATTGCTTACAGCCAATGAAAACCTAGACGTCATTATACAGGGGTTACTAGAACCCTATTTACATGATGTATAACCTGCTGGACACAGTATAAAATGCCCTGGGGGGGGAAGGTGAGAGGTTCCCTTTAAAAGGCAAATTATAGTGAATCTATTTCCCCAAAGCTATATATCATTCTGTTCATCTCCTCCTGATCTATATGATGTCCACATGCCAAATCAGACAGGTTCACTTTAAATTTTCAATTAACACCAGGAAAGTTTACATCGGGCTTTACCCCTGGTGCAATATGCCTCTTGAACAAGTATATATTTGAACATATAATATACATGTAGATGTCGACGTACCATCTCCTCCTCGGTGTGCCGCCTGCTCTACCTCCTTGCTCTTCTCCAGGCTGATCTTCAGTCTTTCTGACTCTTCTAACACATCAGCTTCTGCAGACTCCACAGAAAAGTGCTAGCTGAGAATATCTTCCATTTACTGGCAGTTAATGTGTGCTGTGATGGAACATACATGATCCAAACATTCTAAGCTCTGTGATGTCATCAGCCGCGGCAGGAGAACCTGGTTATGAGCTCATTGTTCATTGCAGCCAATGGGAATTCACAACATTGGAGAAATAGTGAAAGATCTCATAGATGTAGCACCGTAGGAAAATAATATTGATAATATTCATTGTAGAAGTTTAAGAAGCCAAGGAAATGAAAACATTCATTTTTTATGATCCCATAAAAATGTATAAAAATCACAGTTTGCATATTTAATGACGTAATCTCTTATTTGATCAGTAGCATTTATCTAATTACAGTAGATGCAGAACATATACAACCTCAATAAGTTTGGTCATATTCAGTAATTGTCCTGAATAGAGAAGCTAATAAATAAGTGGGTTAAAGCTATGTAAAGGTATAATATATGGTGAGAGATTTGCGATATTGTTGAACCGACTCCTCAGAATCAAACATTTCCTCACATACAGCTCTGGCAAAAATGAAGACACCACTGCAAAATAGTCAGTTTCTGTCATATTTCACCAGACCAAAGATCTCTATACAGATTGTCTGGGGGCCACTCATCAGCTCGTATCTACCCCCCATCCCCTCACATTGGCTGGGCCATCATTGTGTGTAAGCTCCTGTACTCTGTCCCCCCACCTCATTGTTAGATTGTAAGCTTTTACAAGGAGGGTCGCCATTATTTTTGCTTCAATTATTGTATTTATTTTTTATAATTGTTTCTCATAACTCTTTGTATATGAACCTGTGAATTTTAAAACGCTACGGAACATATTGGCGCTATATAAATAAAGATTATTATTATTATTATTATTATTATTATTATTATCTCAGAAAATTGTAATATTGTATAAGACCAACTGGAATAATGATTTTTAAATCATAGATGTTGGCCTAATGAAAAGTATGTACAGTAAATGCACTCAATACTTGGTCGGGGCTCCTTTTGCATGAATTACTGCATCAATGCCGTGTGGCATAGACGTCATCAGCCTGTGGCACTGCTGAGGTGTTATGGAAGCCCAGGTTGCTTTGATAACAGTCTTTAGCTCTTCTGCATTGTTGGGTCTGGTGTCTCTCATCTTCCTCTTGACAATACCTCATACATTCTGTATGGGCTTAGATCAGGCGAGTTTGCTGGCCAATCAAGCACAGTGTAATTGTGGTTGGTAAACCAGGCATTAGTACTTTTGGCAGTGTGGACAGGTGACAAGTCCTACCGGAAACTGAAATCTCCTTCTCTAAAAAGCTTGTGGGCAGAGGGAAGCATGAAGGGTTCTAAAATCTCCTGGTAGATGGCAGCGCTGACTTTGATCTTAATAAAACACAGTGGACCTACACCAGCAGATGACATGGCTCCCCAAACCATCACTGATTATGGAAACTTCACACTAGAGATCAAGCAGCTTGGATTGTGGCCTCTCCACTCTTCCTCCAGACTCTGGGACCTTGATTTCCAATAACTTTTTGTGGCTTACCTACATTGTGAAGTGTGTCAATGACTGCCTTCTGGACATCTGTAACATCAGCAGTCTTCCTCATGATTGTGTAGCCTATTAAACTAGACTAAGGGACCATTTTAAATGCTTAGTAAGCCTTTGAAGGTGTTTCATAATCATCAACATTAACAGAAATAAACACTTGAAATAGATCACTCTGTTTGTAATGACTCTATAAATATGCATCATTTTATGCATTGAATTACTGAAGTAAATTATCTTTTTGATGATATTCCTATTTATTGAGATACGTCTGTAAATGTGAGAAAGACCCTGCTTGGAGTCACAGTAACATGAATAAGTAAAATAGATATCACTCCAGCGCTTCCACTAAGGGATAAAAAATGTAAACACATAAATCAATGAAAATAAACAGATAACACTCATATGAATTTTCCCAAAAATGCCTGGCTTAGCTGTTGAAGAGGATCCAGCCGGCGGCACGCGCAGCAGAAAAAATGTTCACAGAGACTTTCTGGGCGGTGTATGATGTCACACACATGTGCAGTACAGGAGCAAGGGAGCTCCGTCTATACTGACTATACTGATTATACTGAAAGTCCTGACACGTTTCCTAAACAGCGAGTTCCTTCATCAGATTTTTAGTAATGTGTATGCAAGAGTATATTGAAATTCTTACTGGCCTTCCGCCACATCCAGCGGTGCTCCGGTCCGCTCCAGCATCACGTGATCGCATTTGTGAAATGCTGTGCGGAGCAGACTTCACTTCTTGAATGTTATTAATATAATCTACGAGACTTAGCACAATCCTTTCTAGCCTTACTCTGAGCCTTATAGACTAATAATAATAATAATAATTTTATTTATATAGCGCCAACATATTACGCAGCACTTTACAATTCAGAGGGGGCATGTACAGACAATATGAGACAATACAGAGTAACAAAAATTCAAAAACCATGAGGAGTGAGGTCCCTGCTTACAAGCTACAATCTATGAGGAAATAGGGGAGACACAAAAGGTAAATGGAAAAAAGTGCCATCATATATGGTCCAGCCATCAATATGATAAATAGGGGATTCATATAATGCTGCATGAACCAGTCACCGGTCGGAATCTGTACAAGTACAGATAAAGTGCTGTATTATGTATGGGAGACAGACAGACAGTCTGCAGTTGCATATGAAACAGAAAAAAACAGCACTGTTGCGCCACACTACTAAATTTCACCACAATGTGGTTCTATTAAATGAACACTAACCTTTCCAGGTTGTGCACGAATCCGCACAACCAGATTAAACGTATAGGGAAATAGGGTCCATAAGGTTGATGATCATCAGACCTCTGTGTGAAGAGAGGATATTTTACACTCCTTGAGTTGGTAGAAATCACTTGCTTGTCTCCTCAGAGCCGGATGATTATGTGATGAACACAGGTGGAGTTTGGATGATGCACTGCCAGGTCCTATGGACTTGCCCAAGCTGCTCGCTACACCGCGCTCCCCGAAGGGAGAATAGGTATGAATGATAGAAGGAGCGGTGTTAGAATGCGGCGCTAGGTCACACAAGATCAAGCCTTCATAGAATTACCTTAAGTTTATTACACAAAGCTGCAGGGTCCACTTGAGAAAGACGCCGATTTGTGTGTCGAAACGCGTTGTGGTCGCACCCTGCAGCTTTGTGTAATAAACTTAAGGTAATTCTATGAAGGCTTGATCTTGTGTTACCTAGCGCCGCATTCTAACACCGCTCCTTCTATCATTCAAGTCTGCAGTTGCAGACAGATGACACAAGAGGCCAGATTTGGAAAAGGGAAAATATCTAGACAAGTCAGGTGATAGGCCAGTCTAAAGAGATGCGTTTAGGGCCCCTTTACATGCTGAGACTTTCCAGTGACCCCACCAGCGATCCGACCTGGCCGGAATAGCTGGAAAGTCTCTATGCAGTCGCTGGTGAGCTGTCAAACAGGAACACTCACCAGCAGCGACATCACTGATAACCAGGTTAAATATGGGGTTGCTAAGCAGCGCGCTCTGCTTAGTTATCTGTTTTTTATCCTGGTTACCACTGTCCTCCCGCTTACAGGCTGGGTTAAGCAGGAGGACGCTGGTAACCAGGGTAAAAAATGGGTAACTAAGCAGAACAAGCTGCTTAGTTACCTGATATTTACCCTGGTTACCAGTGCCCCAGCATCAAATGTGCGGCGCTGGGCATTGGCTGGGAGGTCGCTGATCGTTGGTCTCTCGCTGTCACACACGCCGATTCATGCTGACCAGCGGGAGACCAAGGACCAAATAATGGTCCTGAATGATTTGCAGTGATCAGCGACCTCACAGCAAGGGCCAGGTCACTGATGCGTGTCACACACTGCAACATTGCTGGAGAAGTCGCTGTTACGTCACAAAACCTGTGAATTTCAGCGATATCGCTAGCGATGTTGCAGTATGTGAAGTATCCCTTAAGGCTCACTCTCGCTTAAAACTATTGGTATTGGAAATTGGTTGAATTGTTTTTGGTAACCCGTTCCAGAGAATTGGTGCAGCTCATGAGAAGTCTTGGAGACGGGAGTGGGAGTTTCGGATTGTAGCTGTTGTCAGTCTTAGGTCACTTGCGGAACGGAGAGCACGTGTAGAGCGATAGATATAGATGAGGGAGGAGATGTAGGGTGGTGCAGAACTGTGGGGGCCTTTGTGGGTCAGAGTGATAATTTCATATTGTACTCTGTAGCGGATTGGCACAGGATAGAGGCATCGGTGATGCAGTTGGAGAGGAATATGATCCTGGCTGCTACATTGAGGATGGATTGGAGAGGAGAGAGTTTAGTAAGAGGGATACCGATTAGTAGAGAATTGCAGTAATCCAGGCGAGAATGAATAAGGGCAACAGTTAAAGTTTTTGCAGAATCAAAAGTAAGAAAAGGTCGAATTCTAGAAATGTTTTTGAGGTGTAGGTGACATGAGCGAGTGAGCGAGTGACCGAATGTGGGTAGAGAAGGAGAGGTCCGAGTAAAATATAACCCCAAGACAGCGAGCTTGTCAGGAGAAGATGTGTATAATTGGGTGTCGTCAGCATTGAGATGGTACTGAAAACCAAATCTACTCATGGTTTGTCCAATAGGGGCAGTGTACAAAGAGAAGAAAAGGGGACCTAGGACTGAACCCTGAGGAACCTCAACTGTGAGGGAAAGAAAAAAGGAAGAGGAGCCGGTGAAAGATACAGTGAAGGAACGGTCGAAGAGGTAGGTGGAGAACCCGGAGATTGTGGTGTCCATATGTCCAATAGAGCGGACCATAGAGAGAAGGAGCTGGTGATCCACCGTATCGAATGCAGTGGAGAGATCCAGGAGGATCAACAGGGAGTAGTGACCATCAGATTTAGCTGTTAGTAGATCATTAGAGACTTTAGTGAGGGCAGTTTCAGTAGTATGTAAAAGGCGGAAGCCGGATTGTAGAGGGTAAAAAGGAGAATTAGAGATAGTGGATGATACGGGAGTGGACCAAGCGTTACAGGAATTTAGAGATGAAGTAGAGATTAGAGACAGGTCTGTAGTTAGCAGCAGAGTTCTGGTCGAGCGATTTTTTTTTAATAATGGATGTATGCTGGCGTGTTTGAAGGAGGAGGGGAAAACACCAGATGAGAGGGAAAGATTAAATATTTTAGTTAGGTGAGATGTGACAGCTGGGGAAAGGGAAAGGGATTGAAGGAGATTTGAGAGAATAAGGTCGCTAGAACAAGGTAGTAGGGCGAGAAGATGCAAGGAGCTGAGTGACTTCTTCTTCTGTGACTGGATCAAAGACCAGATCATCTGTGCTGAGGGTGTTAGTTGGGGCCAATACTCTTGGACTGAGGAGGGAATGGAAAGTGTCAAAGAGTAATTTAGGATTGTTGGCTAGTAATGTGATAAGAGTGTTGAAGTAAGCTTGTTTAAAGAGGTGAAGGGCAGAGTTGTATATTTTCAGCATAAATTTATAATGGATGAAATCTTCGGCCAGGTTGGATTTTCTCTAGAGACATTCAGGGCACCTGGAGCACCGCTAGAGAAACCGTGCTTGCAGTGTGTGCCAGGGTTTCCGCTGTCAGTGCCAAGTTGTTCTAAGTGTAGGAGGTGCAGCTTCATCCAGGGCACTTTGCAGTGTTTCATTATAGTGTTTTGGAGCAGAGTCAGGAGAAGAGCGGGATGAGATTGGGGCGAGTGAAGACTGTACATTTTTTATAAGTTTCTGAGTGTTAGTAGCATGTCTATTCCTATAGGTGAACGAGTTGGGGGTGTCCTTGAAGGGTTGACAGTACTTGATTGAGAATGAAAGAAGGTTGTGGGAGCGGAAGAGAGGAATTTGTAAAATCATGCACTGAGCAGAGCCAGGAGAAGATCAGGTCCAATGTATTCCCATCTTCATGTGTGGCAGAGTTACAAAGTTGTGAAAGACCAAGAGAGGTGGCTAGGGTTAAAAGATGAGTGGTACATGTAGAGATGGGGTTGTCAATAGGAATGTTAAAGTCTCCCATGATGAGAGTGGGAAGATCGCAGGCTGGAGAGTGTGGAAACCAAGTGGCAAAGTGATTAAGAAATTGATGTGGGGGGCCTGGAGGTCTATAAACCACTGCCATTCACAGGGAGAAGGGCCTGTAGAGTCTTACAGTGTGTACCCTAAAACAAGGGAAGATAAGTGAGGGGACAGAAGGGATAACCTGAAAAGCATAATTTGTTGACAGCAGCAGACCAACACCTCCACCTGGTCTGTTCTCAGGTCTAGGGATACGAGAAAATTGGAGGCCACCATATAAAAGAGCTTATATTGAATGCAATGTATAGTAAAATGTATTTGATCTTATCTGCAGTTAAACATTATTGCATCATAGGACACATTCAGATAACACAGCTGCATTTTAAGGGCCTGTCACACGCGTCAATGTCGTCAGTGAGATGATCGCTGACGACATTGACGGCTGATCGCTGGTGAGCTGTCACACAGACAGACTCACCAGCGATCAATTGACCAGAAACATCGTGGAAACGATTTAAATATCGTTTCCACGATGTCTTGCTCCCGCTGCCAGGCTGCTGGAAGCGGGAGCAGGCTGGTCTCCAAGGTAAACTACGGGTATCTAGGCAGCACGCGCTGCCTAGATACCTGACGTGTACCTTAGTTACCATCCTCCTCTGCTCACCGGCTGGTATCTAAGGTACACAGCGGGTAACTAGGGACCCTAGTTACCCGCTGTGTACCTTAGATACCAGCCGGTGAGCGGAGGAGGCTGGTAACTAAGGTACACGTCGGGTATCTAGGCAGCGCGCGCTGCCTAGATACCCGCAGTTTACCTTAGTTACCAGCTCCCAGCGCTTGTGAGAGGCGCTGGCAGCTGGAATATCGCTACTCCCGGTGTCACACGCAGCGATGCTGCGTGTACACCGGGCGACAATCGCCAGGTTTTAGAGCAGGTTCTAAAACCTGGCGATCATCAACCAGTGATTTATCGCTGGTTGATTCAGTATGTCACACGCGTCAATATCGCTGCAACGTCACGTGCAGACAATATCGTGCAGGCGATATCGTGCAGGCGATATTGACGCGTGTGACACCCCCTTTAGTGTCCATATCATTGCATGTCTGCACTAAGAAGATTAGAAAGATAGCACAGCAATACTGCTAAAATTCAAGCACCTTATAGCTGATTTTGTTTCATGGTCTATAAAGGAAATCTTTCACCAGGGGCAGTATACCTGATTCCAGCAATTATTCACTTTACTAGGCTGCTTGCTGCAGTTTTGATGAAGTCACTGATCTAGCAGTTCTCTGAATGCTGAGCTCACTATTTCTAAAATAATAAAATTAAAATCTCTGGGCCAAACCAGTCACATTCAAAGACACAATGGAGCAGCTACAGGTGCATCTCAATTAATTAGAATATCATCAAGAAGATAATTCATTTCAGTAATTCAATACATAAAGTGAAATGCATATATTATACAGAGTCATTACACACAGAGTGATCTATTTCAAGTGTTTTTTCCTGTTAATGTTGATGATTATGCCGTACAGCCAATAAAAACCTAGAAGTCATTATACAGGGGTTACTAGAACCCTGTTTACATGATGTATAACCTGCTGGACACAGTATAAAATGCCCTGGGGGGAGGGGGGGTGAGAGATTCCCTTTAAAAGGCAAATTATAGTGAATCTATTTCCCCAAAGCTATATATCATTCTGTTCAACTCCTCCTGATCTATATGATGTCCACATGCCAAATCAGACAGGTTCACTTTACATTTTCAATTAACACCAGGAAAGTTTCCATCGAGCTTTACCCCTGGTGCAATATGCCTCTTGAACAAGTATATATTTGAACATATACCGTGTTTCCCCGAATATAAGCCCTCCCCGAAAGTAAGGCAGGGTAGGGGGGTGCCCAGGGTTCTCCAATGTAAGGCACCCCCCGATTGTAAGGCCGCTTTCGGGGGGGGGTCTGTGGGGAATGTAAGGCCGCATAAGGCCGTAGTTTACCGGTTTGTTCTGGCCCCTCCATGCTGTCGCCTGCCTGCGGGCTTCTTGTGGCCGGCTCCGCCATTGTCTCCTGCCCCGGGTCACGGCCCTGCAGGCTCGCAGCTGATTGGCCATCAGCTCGAGCTCTGATTGGCCGATCAGCCGCGACGTCACGGCCCTGCAGGCTCGCAGCTGATTGGCCCAGCGTCCCCTGCAGCAGAAGGCTCCCACCGGCACCGCAGAGGATCGTACGGCAACGGAACGGTAAGTATAGCGAAACCGGGTGTGTGTATGGGGCTGCGTGGGGATCATGCACACAGGGATGGGGGAGCTGCAGTGGGATCATGCACACAGGGATGGGGGAGCTGCAGTGGGATCATGCACACAGGGATGGGGGAGCTGCAGTGGGATCATGCACACAGGGATGGGGGAGCTGCAGGGGATCATGCACACAGGGATGGGGGAGCTGCAGGGGATCATGCACACAGGGATGGGGGAGCTGCAGGGGATCATGCACACAGGGATGGGGGAGCTGCAGGGGATCATGCACACAGGGATGGGGGAGCTGCAGGGGATCATGCACACAGGGATGGGGGAGCTGCAGGGGATCATGCACACAGGGATGGGGGAGCTGCAGGGGATCATGCACACAGGGATGGGGGAGCTGCAGGGGATCATGCACACAGGGATGGGGGAGCTGCAGTGGGATCAGTGAGTGTTAATTTTATTGTTAAAAAAAAGTGTCATTTTTTTTTCTAATGTAAGGCCTCCCCCGAAAGTAAGGCAGGGTGGGACTTTTGGGGGTAATTTTAATGTAAGACAGGGCCTTACTTTCGGGGAAACACGGTAATATACATGTAGATGTCGACGTACCATCTTCTCCTCCTCGGTGTGCCGCCTGCTCTGCCTCCTTGCTCTTCTCCAGGTTGATCTTCAGTCTTTCTGACTCTTCTAACACATCAGCCTCTGCAGACTCCACAGAAAAGTGCTAGATGAGAAGATTTTCCATTTACTGGCAGTTAATGTGTGCTGTGATGGAACATACATGATCCAAACATTCTAAGCTCTGTGATGTCATCAGCCGCGGCAGGAGAACCTGGTTATGAGCTCATTGTTCATTGCAGCCAATGGGAATTCACAACATTGGAGAAATAGTGAAAGATCTCATAGATGTAGCACCGTAGGAAAATAATATCTCATATATAATTGCCGAAGGCACGTTTTTGTCGGACCCCGACACGCCGTGGCTTTGTCACTATGTGACGTCACCACGCCGTGCGAGGCATTGCCCGCGTAGCGGGCATTGCGACCGCCGCTGTCATCCCGCCACTCGGCATGAGGGGCCCATTGCCTCCACCCCCTGGGGGGCCCCGTGCTGACACCAGCCGCCCGCCGTGCGCCCGGAGAGGAGGGAGGACGGAACTTCCTGTCCGGCAGCTCTGCCCACCCCTCCTCTCCTCCTACAGCACACGCACGGTGGTGGCGGTGAGTCTGCACTCCCCCCGGCCATCTGTCTGACAGCACCCCCCCCCCCTCCAGCCTCCGCTCTCCCCTCCAGCCTCCGTTCTTCTCTCGAGCCTCCCTTATGCCCTCCAGCCTCTGCCATCCAGCCTCCGCTCTCCCCTCCAGCCTATCCCCTCCAGCCTCCGCTCTGCCCTCCAGCCTCCGCTCTGCCCTCCAGCCTCCGCTCTTCCCTCCAGCCTCCGCTCTGCCCTCCAGCCTCCGCTCTCCCCTCCAGCCTCCGCTCTCCCCTCCAGCCTCCGCTCTCCCCTCCAGCCTCTGCCCTCCAGCTTCCGCTCTGCCCTCCAGCCTCCGCTCTGCCCTCCAGCCTCCGCTCTACCCTCCAGCCTCCGCTCTCCCCTCCAGCCTCCGCTCTCCCCTCCAGCCTCTGCCCTCCAGCCTCCGCTCTGCCCTCCAGCCTCCGCTCTGCCCTCCAGCCTCCGCTCTGCCCTCCAGCCTCCGCTCTCCCCTCCAGCCTCCGCTCTCCCCTCCAGCCTCTGCCCTCCAGCCTCCGCTCTGACCTCCAGCCTCCGCTCTGACCTCCAGCCTCCGCTCTGACCTCCAGCCTCTGACCTCCAGCCTCCGCTCTGCCCTCCAGCCTCCGCTCTGCCCTCCAGCCTCCGCTCTGCCCTCCAGCCTCCGCTCTCCCCTCCAGCCTCCGCTCTCCCCTCCAGCCTCCGCTCTCCCCTCCAGCCTCTGCCCTCCAGCTTCCGCTCTGCCCTCCAGCCTCCGCTCTGCCCTCCAGCCTCCGCTCTACCCTCCAGCCTCCGCTCTCCCCTCCAGCCTCCGCTCTCCCCTCCAGCCTCTGCCCTCCAGCCTCCGCTCTGCCCTCCAGCCTCCGCTCTGCCCTCCAGCCTCCGCTCTGCCCTCCAGCCTCCGCTCTCCCCTCCAGCCTCCGCTCTCCCCTCCAGCCTCTGCCCTCCAGCCTCCGCTCTGACCTCCAGCCTCCGCTCTGACCTCCAGCCTCCGCTCTGACCTCCAGCCTCCGCTCTGACCTCCAGCCTCTGACCTCCAGCCTCCGCTCTGACCTCCAGCCTCCGCTCTGACCTCCAGCCTCCACTCTGCCCTCCAGCCTCCGCTCTGCCCTCCAGCCTCCGCTCTCCCCTCCAGCCTCCGCTCTCCCCTCCAGCCTCCGCTCTCCCCTCCAGCCTCCGCTCTGCCCTCCAGCGTCTGCTCTGCCCTCCAGCCTCTGCTCTGCCCTCCAGCCTCTGCTCTGCCTTCCAGCCTCCGCTCTGCCTTCCAGCCTCCGCTCTCCCCTCCAGCCTCTCCCCTCCAGCCTCCGCTTTCCCCTCCAGCCTCCGCTCTCCCCTCCAGCCTCCGCTTTCCCCTCAAGCCTCCGCTCTCCCCTCCAGCCTCCGCTCTCCTCTCCAGCCTCCGTTCTCCCCTCCAGCCTCTGCCCTAAAGCCTCTGCCCTCCAGCATCTCCACTCCAGCCTTTCCCCTCCAGCCTCTCCTTTCCACCCTCCAGCCAATCCCCTCCAGCCTCCAGCCAATCCCCTCCAGACTTCCGCTCTCCCTTCCAGCCTCCGCTCTCCCCTCCAGCCTCTGCTCTCCCCTCCAGCCTCCGTTCTCCCCTCCAGCCTCTGCCCTAAAGCCTCTGCCCTCCAGCCTCTCCCCTCCAGCCTTTCCCCTCCAGCCTCTCCTTTCCAGCCTCCAGCCAATCCCCTCCAGCCTCCAGCCAATCCCCTCCAGCCTCCGCTCTCCCCTCCAGTCTCTGCTCTCACTTCCAGCCTCCGCTCTACCCTCCAGCCTCTGCCCTCTCCTCCAGCCTCCGCACTCCCTTCCAGCCTCTGCTCTGCCCTCCAGCCTCCGCTCTGCCCTCCAGCCTCCGCTCTCCCCTCCAGCCTCCGCTCTCCCCTCCAGCCTCCACTCTCCCCTCCAGCCTCCGCTCTCCCCTCCAGCCTCCGCTTCTCCCCTCCAGCCTCTGCCCTCCAGCATCCGCTCTCCCCTCCAGCCTTTCCCCTCCAGCCTCCCCTCTGCCCTCCAGCCTCTGCCCTCCAGCCTCTGCCCTCCAACCTCCGCTCTCCCCTTTAGCCTCTCCCCTCCAGCCTCCGCTCTCCCCTACAGCCTCTGCCCTCCAGTCTCTGCCCTCCAGCCTCTGCCCTCCAGCCTCTGCCCCCCAGCCTCCGCTCTCCCCTCCAGCCTCTGCCCTCCAGCCTCTGCCCTCCAGCCTCCGCTCTGCCCTCCAGCCTCCGCTCTGCCCTCCAGCCTCCGCTCTGCCCTCCAGCCTCTGCTCTGCCCTCCAGCCTCTGCTCTGCCCTCCAGCCTCTGCTCTGCCCTCCAGCCTCCGCTCTACCCTCCAGCCTCCGCTCTCCTCTCCAGCCTCCGTTCTCCCCTCCAGCCTCTGCCCTAAAGCCTCTGCCCTCCAGCCTCTCCCCTCCAGCCTTTCCCCTCCAGCCTCTCCTTTCCAGCCTCCAGCCAATGCCCTCCAGCCTCCAGCCAATCCCCTCCAGCCTCCGCTCTCCCTTCCAGCCTCTGCTCTCCCTTCCAGCCTCCGCTCTCCCCTCCAGCCTCTGCCCTCCAGCCTCTGCTCTGCCCTCTAGCCTCTGCCCTCTCCCTCCAGCCTCCGCTCTCCCCTCCAGCCTCCGCTCTCCTCACCCCTCCATATGCAATGTACAGTATCTACTATATAATTGCCGTAGGCACTTTCGTGTGGGTACCCGAAAAGACCGTGGCTATGTCACTCTGTGACGTCAGCACGGCGAAGCATTGGCCGCGTAGCGGCCAATGCGAGTCACTGGCCTGCGCGAGCAATGGCCGCGAGGCCATTGCTCGCGCAGGCTGAGGACGAGCAATGCGAGTCGCTGGCTTGCGCGAGCAATGGCCGCGAGGCCATTGCTCGCGCAGGCTGAGTACGAGCAATGGCCGCGAAGCGGCCGTTGCGAGCAGGCTGAGGACGAGCAATGCGAGCAGGCTGAGGACGAGCAATGCGAGTCGCTGGCTTGCGCGAGCAATGGCCGCGAGGCCATTGCTCGCGCAGGCTGAGTACTCGCAATGGCCGCGAAGCGGCCGTTGCGAGTCGCTGGCCGAAAATCGAACCAGAGGCTCGGCCTCAAAGTTAACGCGCTTCTAATTGGTCGGCGCCAGCGAGTCGTTACACTTGCGGCGCGCTTGCGGTAATCCTCATACAAAGTATAGTATTCTAGACACCCGATGCATTTGCATCGGGCTCACAGCTAGCTGATAATATTCATTGTAGAAGTTTAAGAAGCCAAGGAAATGAAACCATTCCTTTTTTATGATCCCATAAAAATGTATAAAAATCACACAGTTTGCATATTTAATGACATAATCTCTTATTTGATCAGTAGCATTTATCTAATTACAGTAGATGCAGAACATATACAACCTCAATAAGTTTGGTCATGTTCAGTAATTGTCCTGAATAGAGAAGCTAATAAATAAGTGGGTTAAAGCTATGTAAAGGTATAATATATGGTGAGAGATTTGCAATATTGTTGAAGCGATTCCTCAGAATCAAACATTTCTTCACATACAGCTCTGGCAAAAATGAAGACACCACTGCAAAATGTTCAGTTTCTGTCATATTTCACCAGACCAAAGAGCTCTATACAGATTGTCTGGGGGCCACTCATCAGCTCGTATTTACTCCCCATCCCCTCACATTGCCTGGACCATCATTGTGTGTAGTAAGTTCGTATAATGACCAGCACTCACTTGAGTGATATTGTGGCGGTGCAATTGTAAAGGGTCTGTTTGGTCCACAATGCAGAATAAAGTAGAATCAATGCACTCGCACTGTTGTTTGGTTGCTTAGTGTGGATTTATTTCAATCAAAGTGAAGATGGTGACAGAGCGGGTTAACGTTTCGCCTAATATCGGCCTTCATCACAACGTCACTAAAGATACAAAGTGAAAAAAACTTTTTACAATGGTATTGTGTGAGGTATATACAGGTGTTAAAAAGAAAAGAAGCCAATATATACAAATGTACAAAATTATACATCAGAAGCCAATGTCAACTCTATTTGATAATAGTATGTAGTTTAGGATACCAATATATCCAGTAGGGGAGAGCTAGGAGGTAGGCTAAAGACATGGTAGGATTCAAGCAAGAAGTGATGAAGGAGAAAGAAATAGATTTGGACGACCTATTACCTGCTGTCTTTTTTACTGTAGGGGTCCCCTCTCACTTCCGGTTGGGATTCAAGCGCCACTGCGCATGTCTGCCGACAGCGCACGTCACTTCCGGTCAGGTGACCGACCTGGCGCTGATAAAACACCGCACACACAGGGGCTCATTGTCATTCCCTGCCTGGGCACGGACCGTGCTGGCAATACAAGACCCCTTCCAGTACAGGATACTCCTTGGACCCCTCACACTACACTAAGATAAGTATTATTCCTCATATTTAAACCCTCTTTTCTTATGCCTTAGTGACACTATTGACCCGTCTGGAATTCCAAAGAGGGCAATCACACTATAACTAAAGGGTTAACTCCTAATTACCATCTGTGGACTTAAGGTACACTACCTAATGGCACATATTTTACCACACATATATAAGAACCCAGATATAATCTCATGGTCGCTCTGTTTCAGATATAACCTATGACCCTCCTTCTGAGACATCACTAAGGGCTAGCAGCACTACAACCTGCTGGACAACACAAGTCCTGGAACCCTGTATCCTCTATACATGGTCTACAAGCTCACCATACCCTTATATCGCTCATGACTGGGATCTAGGTATATACACCACTTAGCAGCACATGTACAAAATATTTGCCTCTGAGTGACTTATTATTTGCTTAACCATAGGTAACATCAATATACCTACACTCCACTTATCACTCTATCTTTACTTGAGTGGGAACCCCTACAGTAAACAAAGACAGCAGGTAATAGGTTGTCCAAATCCATTTCTCTCTCCTTCATCACTTCTTGCTTGAATCCTACCATGTCTTTAGCCTACCTCCTGGCTCTCCCCTACAAGATATATTGGTATCCTAAACTACATACTATTATCAAATAGAGTTGACATTGGCTTCTGATGTATAATTTTGTACATTTGTATATATTGGCTTCTTTTCTTTTTAACACCTGTATATACCTCACACAATACCATTGTAAAAAGTTTTTTCACTTTTTATCTTTAGTGACGTTGTGATGAAGGCCGATATTAGGCCGAAACGTTAACCCGCTCTGTCACCATCTTCACTTTGATTGAAATAAATCCACACTAAGCAACCAAACAACAGTGCGAGTGCATTGATTCTACTTTATTCATCATTGTGTGTAAGCTCCTGTACTTTGTCCCCCCACCTCATTGTTAGATTGTAAGCTTTTACAAGGAGGGTCGTCATTATTTTTGCTTTAATTATTGTACTTTTTTTTATAATTGTTTCTCATAACTCTTTGTATATGAATCTGTGAATTGTAAAATGCTACGGAACATGTTAGCGCTATATAAATAAAGATTATTATTATTATATCAGAAAATTGTAATATTATTATAACACCAACTGGAATAATGATTTTTAAATCATAGACGTTGGCCTAATGAAAAGTATGTACAGTAAATGCACTCAATACTTGGTTGGGGCTCCTTTTGCATGAATTACTGCATCAATGCAGTGTGGCATAGATGCCATCAGCCTGTGGCACTACTGAGGTGTTATGGAAGCCCAGGTTGCTTTGATAACAGTCTTTAGCTCTTCTGCATTGTTGGGTCTGGTGTCTCTCATCTTCCTCTTGACAATACCTCATACATTCTGTATGGGTTTAGATCAGGTGAGTTTGCTGGCCAATCAAGCACAGTGTAATTGTGGTTGGTAAACCAGGCATTAGTACTTTTGACAGTGTGGACAGGTGACAAGTCCTACCGGAAACTGAAATCTCCTTCTCTAAAAAGCTTCTTGGCTGAGGGAAGCATGAAGTGCTCTAAAATCTCCTGGTAGATGGCAGCGCTGACTTTGGTCTCAATAAAACACAGTGGACCTACACCAGCAGATGACATGGCTCCCCAAACCATCACTGATTATGGAAACTTCACACTAGAGATCAAGCAGCTTGGATTGTGGCCTCTCCACTCTTCCTCCAGACTCTGGGACCTTGATTTCCAATAACTTTTTATGGCTTACCCTCATTGTGAAGTGTGTCAATGACTGCCTTCTGGACATCTGTACCATCAGCAGTCTTCCTCATGATTGTGTAGCCTATTAAACTAGACTAATGGACCATTTTAAATGCTTAGTAAGCCTTTGAAGGTGTTTTGTGTTACTTTTTCAAAATTTATGCGATAATGACCTTTTAGTTTTCATTTGCTGTCAGCCATAATCATCAACATTAACATAAATAAACACTTGAAATAGATCACTCTGTTTGTAATGACTCTATAAATGTGCATCATTTTATGTATTGAATTACTGAAGTAAATTATCTTTTTGATGATATTCTAATTTATTGAGATACTCCTGTAAATGTGAGAATGATCCTGCTTGGAGTCACAGTAACATGAATAAGAAAAATATATATCACTTCAGCGCTTCCACTAAGGGATAAAAAAATGTAAACACATAAATCAATGAAAATAAACAGATAACACTCATATGAACTTACCCTAAAATGCCCGGCTTAGCTGTTGAAGTGGATCCGGCCGGCGGCACGCGCTGCAGAAAAAATGTTCACATAGACTTTCCGGGCGGTGTATGATGTCACACACATGTGCAGTACAGGAGCAAGGGAGCTCCGTCTATACTGACTATACTGATTATACTGAGAGTCCTGACACATTTCCTATACAGCGAGTTCCTTCATCAGATTTTTAGTTTGTGTTTATTAGCAATTAGTAATGTGCATGCAAGTCAGGGCCGGCTCCAGGTTTCTGTGGGCCCCGGGCGAAAAGGTCTCAGTGGGCCCCCTTTAAGTACATATCACGGACTATATATATATATATATATATATATATATATATATATATATATTAGTCCGCGATATGTACTTAAAAAAAACCCGCATCTGCCGCATTTTCCGTCTAGCAGCTGCACTTGCTGCACGTTTGCGGCAAGCCCCATGCATTGTCTATGGGGCTTGCGGTAAGTGTGCGGCAATATATATGTATATATATATATTGCCGCACACTTACCGCAAGCCCCATAGACAATGCATGGGGCTTGCCGCAAACGTGCAGCAAGTGCAGCCGCTAGACCAGGGGTCTCAAACTCCAGGCCTCGAGGGCTGCACACAGTCCAGGTTTTCAGGATTTCCCTAGTATTTCACAGTTAGTAATCAAATGACCAACTGTCAAAGTATGGAAATCATGAAGACCTGGACTGTGTGCGGCCCTCGAGGCTTGGAGTTTGAGACCCCTGCGCTAGACGGAAAATGCGGCAGATGCGGGGGTTTTTTTTTTACAGCAACTGCCACATTTTTAAAAAAACTCCTATGTGAAGGCAGCCTTACAGGAACAGTGACTGCCGAAACCAGCAAGAGCTGTTCCTGACAGTGAGTATATTACACATTGTTAGGGGCGGGCTAAAATGCGATTGCGTTCCCTTGCGCTTTTTAAAAATACCCTTCAAATGCAAAATGTTGCATTTTTGTGCGTCTGAGGATGCTTGGTATATACACAAGCATCCTGAAGAGCACAAATAATGCAAGCAGCTCAATGGAGCCGCACTGCCATATGGTGGCACCGCAGCCAAGCGGAGTGTCTGGCCGTCCGGATCTCTCTTTCTCCTCACCTTTCTTCTTGCCGCTCCGGTCTCCTCCGGTCGCTCTGGACATATCAGCACAGTGATGACAACATCGTGCCCCTCCATGCTGAGCTGCAGAATGCAGACAGCGGCAGAAGAGACTCTGGAGAAGAATGCTGCTGGCAAAGGTGGCTGGGACTATAGGAGCGGAATCCGCGGGGGGCTACCACTGGTACACATACCTCGTACACACGCGGCTCTGCTCCGTACACCTCGTACGCACGCACGCGGCTCTGCTCCGTACACCTCGTACGCACGCACGCGGCTCTGCTCCGTACACCTCGTACGCACGCACGCGGCTCTGCTCCGTACACCTCGTACGCACGCACGCGGCTCTGCTCCGTACACCTCGTACGCACGCACGCGGCTCTGCTCCGTACACCTCGTACGCACGCACGCGGCTCCGCTCCGTACACCTCGTACGCACGCACGCGGCTCCGCTCCGTACACCTTGTACGCACGCACGCGGCTCTGCTCCGTACACCTCGTACGCACGCGGCTCTGCTCCGTACACCTCGTACACACACGGCTCTGCTCCGTACACCTCGTACACATTCGGCTCTGCTCTGTACACCTCGTACACACATGGCTCTGCTCCATGCACCTAGTACACATTCGCCTCTGCTACATTCACACTGTAAATCCCTCCTGACCCCACACATAACCTTCACCTAATTGCCATACACCTAGTACACACTCACCTCTGCTACTTTCCCACATGTAAATGCCTCCTGACCACACACAAACGTCACCTTATTTGAGCATCATTGATGGCCAGCACAGTCCTGGATACACTGAGGAGCTGATCATGAGACCCCTGACTCCTCCCCATCCATTGACATCATCACAGGTCCTGTAAGCACACTAGCACAGAGTGTGCAGCTCTGTCGGCTCCCGTGGAGGGGGGAGGAGGGAGACCCTCCGGTGCTGCAGGCAGCAGGAGCCTGAAAATGACCCCCCAGCTGCCCCCTGTATATGGCTCTGGCTGTGGGGGCAGTGCTCAGGGGCCCCTGAGGCTAGGGTCACACTTGCATTGTGACCCTAGCCTTATGCAAGTATTGTATGTTGCAGCGCATAGCGTTTAATGCTATGCGCTGGAGGCAGCCCATAGAAACCCGACGTTTACCTTGACAACCAATGGTTGTCAATGTAAATATCGGGTTTCTATGGGCTCAGTTGCTGGCAGCGCATAGCGTTAAACGCTCTGCGCTGCAGCAGACAATACTTGCATAAGGCTAGGGTCACAATGCAAGTGTGACCCTAGCCTCAGGGGCCCGATGGGCCCCCTCCAAGCAGTCGGGCCCCGGCACTTGCCCGGGTACGCCGGGTGCTGACGCCGGCCCTGATGCAAGTGTATATTGCAATTCTTACTGGCCTTCCGCCACATCCAGCGGTGCTCCGGTCCGCTCCAGCATCACGTGATCGCATTTGTGTAATGCTGTGCGGAGCAGACTTTACTTCTTGAATGTTATTAATATAATCTATGAGACTTAGCACAATCCTTTCTAGCCTTGCTCTGAGCCTTATAGACTAATAATAATAATAATAATAATTTTATTTATATAGCGGCAACATATTACGCAGCACTTTACAATTCAGAGGGGGCATGTACAGACAATATGAGACAATACAGAGTAACAAAGATTCAAAAACCATGAGGAGTGAGGTCCCTGCTTGCAAGCTTACAATCTATGAGGAAATAGGGGAGGCACAAAAGGTAAATGGTAAAAAGTGCCATCATATATGGTCCAGCCATCAATATGATAAATAGGGGATTCATGTAATGCTGCATAAACCAGTCACCGGTCGGGATCTGTACAAGTACAGATAAAGTGCTATATTATGTATGGGGGACAAACAGACAGTCTGCAGGTGCAGACAGATGACACAAGAGGCCAGATTTGGAAAAGGGAAAATAGTTAGACAAGTGATGTGATAGGCCAGTCTAAAGAGATGCGTTTAGGCCCCCTTTACATGCTGAGACTTTCCAGCGACCCCACCTGCAATCCAACCTGGCCAGGATCGCTGGAAAGTCTCTATGCAGTCGCTGGTGAGCTGTCAAACAGGAACACTCACCAGTGACCAGGCAGCAGCGACATCACTGATAACCAGGGTAAATATGGGGTTGCTAAGCAGCGCGCTCTGCTTAGTTATCTGTTGTTTACCCTGGTTACCACTGTCCTCCCACTAACAGGCTGGGTTAAAGGGAACCAACCACCTCAGATGACGACTATAAGCTGTTAACACATGTTCCTGCACCCTACCTACACCATTCCACCTATGTTTTTCTTAAGAATATTGATAAATGTAAACCGAAATATACACTTTATAAAATTACATGCCTGTGTACTTCTGGGCGTCTCCTTCTGGGTCAGTTACTAGAGGGCTGTGTCTCCAGCAGCATGACTGGCTTCTCTAGCCCTCCCTCTTACTTTGCAGGACGTCACATGAAGGGCGTGATGTTATCTATCAGTGGGCGGGCACGCAAGGCAGCTCCCGTCCCTTCATGTGACGTCCTGCAAAGTAAGAGGGAGGGCTAGAGAAGCCAGTCATGCTGCTGGAGACACAGCCCTCTAGTAACTGACCCAGAAGGAGACGCCCAGAAGTACACAGGCATGTAATTTTATAAAGTGTATATTTCGGTTTACATTTATCAATATTCTTAAGAAAAACATAGGTGGAATGGTGTAGGTAGGGTGCAGGGACATGTATTAACAGCTTATAGTCGTCATCTGAGGTGGTTGGTTCCCCTTAAGCAGGGGGACGCTAGTAACCAGGGTAAACAACGGGTAACTAAGCAGAACGCGCTGCTTCGTTACCTGATATTTACCCTGGTTACCAGTGCCCCAGCATTAAATGTGCGGCGCTGGGCTTTGGCTAGGAGGTCGCTAATCGTTGGTATCTCGCTGTCACACACGCCGATGCGTGCTGACCAGCGGGAGACCAAGCACCAAAAAATGGTCCTGAATGATTTGCAGTGATCAGCGACCTCACAGCAAGGGCCAGGTCACTGATGCGTGTCACACACTGCAACATCGCTGGAGAGGTCGCTGTTACGTCACAAAACCTGTGACGTTTCAGCGATATCGCTAGCGATGTTGCAGTGTGTGAAGTATCCCTTAAGGCTCACTCTCGCTTAAAACTATTGGTATTGGAAATTGGTTGAATTGTTTTTGGTAACCCATTCCAGACAATTGGTGCAGCTCATGAGAAGTCTTGGAGACGGGAGTGGGAGGTTCGGATTGTAGCTGATGTCAGTCGTAGGTCACTTGCAGAACGGAGGGCACGTGTAGGGCGATAGACAGAGATAAGGGAGGAGATGTAGAGTGGTGCAGAACTGTGGGGGGCTTTGTGGGTCAGAGTGATCATTTTATATTGTACTCTGTAGCGGATTGGCAACCAGTGCAATGACTGGCACAGGATAGAGGCATCGGTGAAGCGGTTGGAGAGGAATATGATCCTGGGTGCTACATTGAGGATGGATTGGAGAGGAGAGAGTTTAGTAAGAGGGATACCGATTAGTAGAGAATTGCAGTAATCCAGGCGAGAATGAATAAGGGCAACAGTTAAAGTTTTTGCAGAATCAAAAGTAAGAAAAGGTCGAATTCTAGAAATGTTTTTGAGGTGTAGGTGACATGAGCGAGTGAGCGAGTGACCGAATGTGGGTATAGAAGGAGAGGTCGGAGTAAAAAATATCCCCAAGACAGCGAGCTTGCTGCTGAGGAGTAATGGTAGAACCACATACAGAAATGGCAATATTAGGTTTCGGAAGATTAGGAAAGGGAGGAAACACGAGAAGTTCAGTTTTTGACAAATTCAATTTTAGGAAGAGAGAAGACATGATGTTAGAGACAGTTAGAGACAGTAGACAGACAATCACTGAAAAGGGGGACCTAGGACTGAACCCTGAGGAACCCCAACTGTGAGAGGAAGAGAAGAGGAAGAGGAGCCAGTGAAAGATACAGTGAAGGAACGGTCGGAGAGGCAGGAGGAGAACCCGAAGATTGTGGTGTCCATGAGTCCAATAAAGCGGAGCATAGAGAGAAGGAGCTGGTGACCCACCGTATCGAATGCAGTGGAGAGATCCAGGAGGATCAACAGGGAGTAGTGACCATTAGATTTAGCTGTTAGTAGATCATCAGAGACTTTAGTGTGGGCAGTTTCAGTAGTATGTAAAAGGCGGAAGCCGGATTGTAGAGGGTAAAGAAGAGAATTTTCAGAGAGATAGTGGATGATACGGGAGTGGACCAAGCGTTACAGGAGTTTAGAGATGAAGTAGAGATTACAGACAGGTGTGTAGTTAGTAGCAGAGTTCTGGTCGAGTGATTTTTTTTTAATAATGGATGTATGCTGGCATGTTTGAAGGAGGAGGGGAAAATACCAGATGAGAGGGAAAGATTAATTATTTTAGTTAGGTGAGATGTGACAGCTGGGGAAAGGGATTGAAGGAGATTTGAGAGAATAGGGTCGCTAGAACAGGTAGTAGGGCGAGAAGATGCAAGAGGCCGGGTGACTTCTTTCTTTGGGACCAGATCAAAGACCAGATCATCTGTGTTGAGGCTGTTAGTTGGGGCCAGTACACTTGGACTGATGAGGGAATGGAAAGTGTCAAAGAGTCATTTAGGATTGTTGGCTAGTAACGTGATAAGGGTGTTGAAGTAAGCTTGTTTAAAGAGGTGAAGGGCGGCTTTATATGTTTTCAGCATAAATTTATAATGGATGAAATCTTCGGCCAGGTTGGATTTTCTCCAGAGACATTCAGCGCACCTGGAGCACCGCTAGAGAAACTGTGCTTGCAGTGTGTGCCAGGGTTTCCACTGTCAGTGCCAAGTTGTTCTAAGTGTAGGAAGTGCAGCTTCATCCAGGGCACTTTGCATTTTTTATAAGTTTCTGAGTGTTAATAGCTTGTATATTCCTATAGGTGAACGAGTTGGGGGTATCCTTGAAGGGTTGACAGTACTTCATTGAGAATGAAAGAAGGTTGTGGGAGTGGAAGAGAGGAATTTGTAAAATAATGCACTGAGCAGAGCCAGGAGAAGATCAGGTCCAATGTATTCCCATCTTCATGTGTGGCAGAGTTGCAAAGTTGTGAAAGACCAAGAGAGGTGGCTAGGGTTAAAACATGAGTGGTACATGTGGAGATGGGGTTGTCAATAGGAATGTTAAAGTCTCCCATGATGAGAGTGGGAAGATCGCAGGCTGGAAAGTGTAGAAGCCAAGTGGCAAAGTGATTAAGAAATTGATGTGGGGTGCCTGGAGGTCTATAAACCACTGCCATTCACAGGGAGAAGGGCCTGTAGAGTCTTACAGTGTGTACCCTAAAAGAAGGGAAGATAAGGGAGGGGACAGAAGGGATAACCTGAAAAGCACAATTTGTTGACAGCAGCAGACCAACACCTCCACCTGGTCTGTTTTCAGGTCTAGGGATACGAGAAAATTGGAGGCCACCATATAAAAGAGCTTATATCGTACGCAATGTATAGTAAAATGTATTTGATCTTATCTGCAGTTAAACATTATTGCATCATAGGACATAGTCAGATAACACAGCTGCATTTTAGTGTCCATATCATTCCATGTCTGCACTAAGAAGATTAGAAAGATAGTACAGCAATACTGCTAAAATTTAAGCACATTGTAGCTGATTTTGTTTCATGGTCTATAAAGGGAATCTTTCACCAGGGGCAGTATACCTGATTCCAGCAATTATTCACTTTACTAGGCTGCTTGCTGCAGTTTTGATGAAGTCACTGATCTAGCAGTTCTCTGAATGCTGACCTCAGTATTTCTAAAATAATAAAATTAAAATCTCTGGGCCAAACCAGTCACATTCAAAGACACAATGGAGCAGCTACAGGTGCATCTCAATTAATTAGAATATCATCAAGAAGATAATTCATTTCAGTAATTCAATACATAAAGTGAAATGCATATCCGAATCTCTCCTCCCTCTCACCGACATACCCTCCGCTGTTGACATAGACACTGCCACCACCCTATACAACACCACAATTACGAACACCCTTGACCTAGCCGCCCCCCTCACATTCCACGCTCCACGCACTAAAAGGCAACCCTGGCATATGACCCTCACTAAAAACCTAAGACGGTTGTCCAGGGTCGCCGAGAGGAGATGGAAAAAGTCCCGCATCTTCGAGCACTCTGTTCAAACAATCCCTCACTGACTTCAAGACGGCACTTGCTACTGCCAAGCAAGCCTTCTTCTCATCCCTAATAACCTCTCTGTCCCGCAACCCCAAAGAGCTCTTCAAAACTTTCAACTCCTTACTCTGCCCACCCGCTCCTCCCCTCTCTCCCCTCATCTCCGCTGAAGACTTTGCGACCTTCTTCAAGGAGAAGATGGACAAGATCAGAAACAGCTTTGGCCCACTTTCCCCACAACTCCACCTCTCACCTACACTGCCCTCCTTCTCCATTACTCCATTAGCCACTTCCCCCCCATAAATGAAGACCAACTCTCCTCCCTCCTGTCGCAATCACACCTCACCACCAGCGGCCATGACCCGCTCCCATCCCGCCTCATTCCCAACCACACCTCCATTTTCATTCCAGCCTTTACCCACCTCTTCAACCTATCACTTACCACTGGCGCCTTCCCCTCGGCCTTCAAACACGCCCTAATCATGCTTATCCTTAAAAAACCCTCCCTTGACCCTACCTCTGTCGCCAACTATCGCCCCATATCTCTTCTCCCATTCGCCTCTAAGCTACTCGAACAGCACGGCCACTCTGAACTGTCCTCTCACCTCTCCTCCTGCTCCCACTTCGACCGCCTACAGTCCGGCTTCCAACCCTTCCACTCCACCGAAACAGCCCTGACCAAAGTCACCAACGACCTACTTGCTGCCAAGAAGAAACGACACTACTCCATCCTCCTCCTCGACCTGTCTGCCGCCTTCGACACGGTTGACCACTCCCTTCTTCTCTGGATCCTGGAATCCTTCGGCATCACCCACCTTGCTCTCTCTTGGATCTCCTCATACCTAGCAGAACGGACCTTCAGTGTCTCCCACTCCCACACCCCCTCCTTGCCCTACCCCTTTTCAGTCGGAGTCCCCCAAAGTTCGGTCCTGGGACGACTACTTTTCTCCATATACACTCTCGGCCTAGGGCAACTCATTGAGTCCCACGGCCTCCAGTACCACCTCTATGCCGACGACACCCAAATCTACTTGTCCGGCCCTGACAGCACCTCCCTACTCTCCAAAATCCCACAATGCCTTTCCAAACCTACCTATCTGCGTCAATGACTGCACTGTCTCCCCAGTCTCCCAAGCCAAGTGCCTCGGGGTAATCCTTGACTCCTCCCTATCCTTCAAGCCCCACATTGAAGCCATCTCGACATCCCTCCGGCTCCAGCTTAGAAACAGCTCACGGATCCGCTCCTTCCTTACGCACTACACCGCTAAAACACTTATACATCCCCTCATCATCTCCCGCCTTGACTACTGCAACCTCCTTCTCACTGGCCTCCCATCCAACTCCCTCAAACCTCTCCAATCTATCCTCAATTCCGCTGCTCGACTAATCCATCTGTCCTCCCACTACTCCCCTGTCCTCCCCCCTCCGCCAAGCCCTTCACTGGCTCCCCGCCTCCAAGAGATCCCAGTTCAAAACACTAACCATGGCATACAAAGCGATACACAACCTGTCCCCACCATACATGTCCGCCCTGGTCTCCCGATACCTACCCTCACGCAACCTCTGTTCCTCCCAAGAACTCCTCCTCTGCTCCACCCTCATCTCCTCTTCGCACAACAGCGTTCAGGGCTTCGCCCGGGCATCTGCCATACTCTGGAACTCCCTGCCCCAACACGTCAGACACGCTCCAACCCTGAGAAGATTCAAGTGTCACCTGAAGACTCACCTATTCCGTCAGGCCTACAACCTGCCATGAGACCCAGGCGACTGCCCCATACCTGACATTCCCCCATCCTACTGTATCCCCACCTGCCCATCGTAGACTGTGAGCCCTTGCGAAAAAGGGTCCCCTCCCCTCCTGTACCTATATGTCCTGATTGTCTAGAGTCATTGTAATTGTGCTTGTCTCCCCTATCCTCATGTAAAGCGCCATGGAACCTAATGGCACTATTCAAATAAATAATAATAATAATAATAATAATATATTATACAGAGTCATTACACACAGAGTGATCTATTTAAAGTGTTTTTTCCTGTTAATGTTGATGATTATTGCTTACAGCCAGGGTCGGCGTTAGGGGTGGCAGACTGGGCAGTTGCCTAGGGCCCCACTCTCTTAGGGGCCCCCAAAGGAGCTGAACTGAAAATAGCAATAAAACAGTGAAAAAAATGTAAAAATACACATATTTGGTATCGCTGCGTTCGCAAGAATCTAAGCTATCAATATATGAAGTAAATTAATCTAATTGGTAAATGGCGTAATGGGAAAAAAATAAAAACGCCAGAATTATGTTTTTTAGGCCACCACGTTGTTACAATAAAATGAAATAAAAGGTGATCAAAATGTTGTATCTGACTCAAAATGGTATCAGTAAAAATGTCAGCTCAGGACACATAAAGTAAGCCCTCACATATCTATGTATCTTCAAAAATTAAAACATCATGGGTCTCGGAAAATAAAAAAAAAATATTTTTTTTTTTTACAAATTTCTGTTTTTTTTTTATGATTGAAATAAAAATGATGTTCAGTATGTTCTTATTCTGACCTAGATAATCAACTTATGAAGTCACTCTTACCATATAACTACCGCCTGTTCCACATCTAAGGTTGGTGTGCGTTTTGCTAAATTTGCCTTTCTAGCCGTTTTTACCGCTAAAAACGCATTAAAAACGCTAGCGTTTTTTCCCCCATTGATTTCAATGGGAACGCATGTAAAAACGCGTGCAAAACGCATGTGCGTTTTCAAAAACGCAAAACGCATGCATTTTTGCGAACGCAGCACAAAACGTCTTCCCCGATGTTTTGGGCAGCGTTGGCAAAAACGCATGCGTTTTCTGTTTTTCAAAAAACGCACATGCGTTTTTACATGCGTTTTTGCATGTGTTTCCATTAAAATCAATGGGAACAAAAACGCATGCGTTTTGATGCATTTTTGCGGTAAAAACGCATGGAAATGCAAATTGAGCAAAATGCAGCAAAGCGTTAGATGTGAAAGTGGCCTGAGCATTTAGGGCCCACTTTAACCTTTTGCCTAGGGCCCCACTTTGCCTAAAACCGGCCCTGCTTACAGCCAATGAAAACCTAGAAGTCATTATACAGGGGTTACTAGAACCCTATTTACATTATGTATAACCTGCTGGACACAGTATAAAATGCCCTGGGGGGAGGGGGGGAGGTGAGAGATTTCCTTTAAAAGGCAAATTATAGTGAATCTATTTCCCCAAAGCTATATATCATTCTGCTCATCTCCTCCTGATCTATATGATAAAGCGCTGCGGAATATGTTGGCGCTATATAAATAAAGCTTTATTATTATTATTATTATAAATCAGACAGGTTCACTTTACATTTTCAATTAACACCAGGAAAGTTTACATCGGGCTTTACCCCTGGTGCAATATGCCTCTTGAACAAGTATATATTAGAACATATAATATACATGTAGAGGTCGACGTACCATCTCCTCCTCGGTGTGCCGCCTGATCTGCCTCCTTGCTCTTCTCCAGGCTGATCTTCAGTCTTTCTGACTCTTCTAACACATCAGCTTCTGCAGACTCCACAGAAAAGTGCTAGCTGAGAAGATCTTCCATTTACTGGCAGTTAATGTGTGCTGTGATGGAACATACATGATCCAAACATTCTAAGCTCTGTGATGTCATCAGCCGTGGCAGGAGAACCTGGTTATGAGCTCATTGTTCATTGCAGCCAATGGGAATTCACAACATTGGAGAAATAGTGAAAGATCTCATAGATGTAGCACCGTAGGAAAATAATATTGATAATATTCATTGTAGAAGTTTAAGAAGCCAAGGAAATGAAAACATTCCTTTTTTTATGATCCCATAAAAATGTATAAAAATCACAGTTTGCATATTTAATGACGTAATCTCTTATTTGATCAGTAGCATTTATCTAATTACAGTAGATGCAGAACATATACAACCTCAATAAGTTTGGTCATATTCAGTAATTGTCCTGAATAGAGAAGCTAATAAATAAGTGGGTTAAAGCTATGTAAAGGTATAATATATGGTGAGAGATTTGCAATATTGTTGACCCGACTCCTCAGAATCAAACATTTCTTCACATACAGCTCTGGCAAAAATGAAGAGACCACTGCAAAATAGTCAGTTTCTGTCAAATTTCACCAGACCAAAGATCTCTATACAGATTGTCTGGGGGTCACTCATCAGCTCGTATCTACTCCCCATCCCCTCACATTGGCTGGGCCATCATTGTGTGTAAGCTCCTGTACTCTGTCCCCCCACCTCATTGTTAGATTGTAAGCTTTTACATGGAGGGTCGTCATTATTTTTGCTTTAATTATTGTACTTTTTTTTTATAATTGTTTCTCATAACTCTTTGTATATGATCCTGTGAATTGTAAAACGCTAAGGAACATGTTGGCGCTATATAAATAAAGATTATTATTATCTCAGAAAATTGTAATATTATACAAGACCAACTGGAATAATGATTTTTAAATCATAGATGTTGGCCTAATGAAAAGTATGTACAGTAAATGCACTCAATACTTGGTCGGGGCTCCTTTTGCATGAATTACTGCATCAATGCAGTGTGGCATAGACGCCATCAGCCTGTGGCACTGCTGAGGTGTTATGGAAGCCCAGGTTGCTTTGATAACAGTCTTCAGCTCTTCTGCATTGTTGGGTCTGGTGTCTCTCATCTTCCTCTTGACAATACCCCATACATTCTGTATGGGTTTAGATCAGGTGAGTTTGCTGGCCAATCAAGCACAGTGTAATTGTGGTTGGTAAACCAGGTATTGGTACTTTTGGCAGTGTGGACAGGTGGCAAGTCCTACTGGAAAATGAAATCTCCATCTCTAAAAAGCTTGTGGGCGGAGGGGAGCATGAAGGCCTCTAAAATCTCCTGGTAGACGGCATCGCTGACTTTGGTCTTGATAAAACACATTAGACCTTCACCAGCAGATGACATGGCTCCCCAAACCATCACTGATTGTGGAAACTTCACACTAGACCTCGAGAAGCTTGGATAGCGGCCTCTCCACTCTTACTCCAGACTCTGGGACTTTGATTTCCTATAACTTTTAGTGGCTTAACCTTATTGGCTGGTTTCACACTGCAGTTTTTTCCCTGATCAGGTTCGATCAGGTTTGTGTGCCAAAACCAGGAGAGGAACTTGCAGAGAAAAACTATAATTGAAAGATTGACACCTGTTCTGAGTTTTGGAGACACTCCTGGTTTTGGCACACAAACCTGATCAAACCTGATCAGGGAAAAAATTGCAGTGTGAAATCGGCCATTGTGGACTGTGTCAATGACTGCCTTCTGGACATCTGTAACATCAGCAGTCTTCCCCATGATTGAGTAGCCTATTAAACTAGACTAAGGGACCATTTTAAATGCTTAGTAAGCCTTTGAAAGTGTTTTGTGTTACTTTTTCAAAATTTAAGAGATAATGACCTTTTAGTTTTCATTTGCTGTCAGCCATAATCATCAACATTAACATAAATAAACACTTGAAATAGATCACTCTGTTTGTAATGACTCTATAAATGTGCATCATTTTATGTATTGAATTACTGAAGTAAATTATCTTTTTGATGATATTCTAATTTATTGAGATACTCCTGTAAATGTGAGAAAGACCCTGCTTGGAGTCACAGTAACATGAACAAGAAAAATAGATATCACTTCAGTGCTTTCACTAAGGGATAAAAAAATGTAAACACATAAATCAATGAAAATAAACAGATAACACTCATACGAACTTACCCAAAAATGCCTGGCTTAGCTGTTGAAGTGGATCGGCCGGCGGCACGCGCAGCAGAAAAAATGTTCACAGAGACATTCTGGGCGGTGTATGATGTCACACACATGTGCAGTACAGGAGCAAGGGAGCTCCGTCTATACTGACTATATTGATTATACTGAATGTCCTGACACATTTCCTATAGCGCCAACATATTACTCAGCACTTTACAATTCAGAGGGGACATGTACAGACAATATGAGACAATACAGAGTAACAAAAATTCAAAAGCCATGAGGCGTGAGGTCCCTGCTTGCAAGCTACAATCTATGAGGAAATAGGGGAGGCACAAAAGGTAAATGGTAAAAAGTGGCATCATATATGGTCCAGCCATCAATATGATAAATAGGGGATTCATGTAACGCTGCATAAACCAGTCACCGGTCGGGATCTGCACAAGTACAGATAAAGTGCAATATTATGCATGGAGGACAGACACACGGACAGTCTGTAGGTGCAGACAGATGACACAAGAGGCCAGATTTGGAAAAGGGAAGATAGTTAGACAAATGAGATGAGGTGATAGGTCAGTCTAAAGAGATGCGTTTAGGGCCCCTTTACACGCTGAGAATTTCCAGCGAGCCCGCTAGTGTCGAGCCCACTGGGACGGGGTACTCGGTACTGGACCGGGTTTGCTGCTGGGGGATGTCACGGAGGTCCTGGTCCGGACCATGTCCCGGGCCCTGGCAAGTAAAAGGGGAATATTTATAGGGAATTAAATGCTTATCGTGATGCCCCCCTCGGCTTGTGGTCAATAGTGGGACCACCGCTGCTGCAGAACCTCCGGGGATGATGTTAAAGCAGCTATAGATGGAATAGTTCTCCGGGGGTAGAACTTAATTCCCCAGGGCAGTGATGATTAAGGGGTATGGTGTAGGCTTGTAGCAGGTGCAGTTCACTTACTTTCCTGCTGCTGCAGCCTTCCTTCATTCAGTGTCCAGAGCTGACAGGCTGTGCCTCTCCAGGTGGGATCTCTCTGCAGTCCTGCTGAAAGGAATCATGCACGGGCAATACAGTTCTGTCTTAATCATGCAAGGGAGTCAGAAGCAGGGTTCACCGTGTTTACTTTGCAGTTCTTTTGGTACAGTTCTTACACGGGTTACAACTTTCCCCTCCGGGTTCCTCTTTACTCCCTGCAGCCAGGTTGTTCCTCTCTGTGACCCCTCACTCTTTCTCTGTCCTTTCCAGGCTTTACTCTCTCTTTCTCTCTTACTGTGTGTGTGTCTCCGGACAGTTTAGCGGTAGCTCGGACCCTGTGGGTCCTCGTGGTCGCCAATTAGCTGCCAGTCCTTGGGGTAGGAACTCTAACATGGAGTTAGAGCTCCCCGTCGGTAAATCTGGGGAACCCGGGTGAATCGTCAGTCCCCTTCAGAGCCGACACTCTGCCTATAGACTAGCCTCCAATAGTCCTTTCCTTCCAAGGCTCTATCAGGCTCCCTTCTAACTGTGTGACTCAGGTTCCATACAGAAGGCTACTCCGCCAGCAGTCAGTCATCTCAGCTGTGTTTCTAGGACCCAGTACCACTGGTCCTCTCTTTCCTCACACTCCTGTGGTGCTGGCTCTGGATGGGCTTTCTCTCCAAGGCTGCACTGGCACTTCGGATTCTGCGCTCCATTCACCCCACTCCTCCAGGACGTGTGCTTCTGTTTTGTACTGCTCAGCCTACCTCGGCCTACTGACTCCTTCCTCCTCCCCTTCCTTATTTCTACTATCTATCACCTGAACTGCCTGCTGTCCCACCCACTGTTCTCTAAACCCACCACCCCTTGCCCGCCTAGAGTTCCGGGCTCTGGGTTGTGTGCTGCCCTCTAGTGGTGTGTGGGATGTCTGTGAGGGTGTTGTGTAAACTGTCTTCCCGTCTTCCCTGGCTGCAGTTCCCTATATGGCCTCCTGGTAAGCAGGGGCGCCACACTAGCAATCCAACCTGGGCGGGATGGCTGGAACGTCTCTATGCAGTTGCTAGTGAGCTGTCAAACAGGCAGACTCACCAGAGACCAGTCAGCAGCGACATCACTGATATCCAGGGTAAATATGGGGTTGCTAAGCAGCGCGCTCTGCTTAGTTACCTGTTGTTTACCCTGGTTACCACCGTCCTCCCGCTTACAGGCTGGGTTAAGCAGGAGGACGCTGCTTAGTTACCTGATATTTGCCCTGGTTACCAGTGCCCCAGCATCAAATGTGCGGCGCTGGGCTTTGGCTGGGAGGTCGTTGATCGTTAGTCTCTTGCTGTCACACAAGCTGATGCGTGCTGCCAGCGGGAGACCAAGAACCAAAAAATGGTCCTGAATGATTTGCAGTGATCAGCGACCTCACAGCAAGGGCCAGGTCACTGATGCGTATCACACACTGCAACATCGCTGGAGAGGTCGCTGTTACGTCACAAAACCTGTGATGTTTCAGCGATATCGCTAGTGATGTTGCAGTGTGTGAAGTATCCCCCAAGGCTCACTCTCGCTTAAAACTATTGATATTGGAAATTGGTTGAATTGTTTTTGGCAACCCGTTCCAGAGAATTGGTGCAGCTCATGAGAAGTCTTGGAGACGGGAGTAGGAGGTTCGGATTGTAGCTGATGTCAGTCTTAGGTCACTTGCGGAATGGAGGACACGTGTAGGGCGATAGACAGAGATGAGGGAGGAGATGTAGGTTGGTGCAGAACTGTGGGGGGCTTTGTGGGTCAGAGTGATAATTTTATATTGTACTCTGTAGCAGATTGGCAACCAGTGCAATGACTGGCACAGGATAGAGGCATTGGTGAAGCGGTTGGAGAGGAATATTATCCTGGCTGCTACATTGAGGATGGATTGGAGAGGAGAGAGTTTAGTAAGAGGGATACCGATTAGTAGATAATTGCATTAATCCAGGCGAGAATGAATAAGGGCAACAGTTAAAGTTTTTGCAGAATTAAAAGTAAGAAAAGGTCGAATTTTAGAAATGTTTTTAAGGTGTAGGTGACATGAGCAAGTGATCGAGTGACCGAATGTGGGTAGAGAAGGAGAAGTCTGAGTAAAATATAACCCCAAGACAGCGAGCTTGCTGCTGAGGAGTAATGGTAGAACCACATAGAGAAATGGCAATATTAGGTTTCAGAAGATTAGAAAAGGGAGGAAACACGAGAAGTTCAGTTTTTGACAGATGGACGTGATGTCAGGAGAAGATGTGTATAATTGGGTGTCGTCAGCATTGAGATGGTTATGAAAACTAAATCTACTGATGGTTTGTCCAATAGGGGCAGTGTACAAAGAGAAGAAAAGGGGACCTAGGACTGAACCCTGAGGAACCCCAACTGTGAGGGGAAGAGGAGAGGAAATGGATCCGGTGAAAGATACAGTGAAGGAATGGTCGGAGAGGTAGGAGGAGAACCCAGAGATTGTGGTATCCATGAGTCCAATAGAGCAGAGCATACAGAGAAGGAGCTGGTGATCCACCGTATTGAATGCAGTGGAGAGATCCAGGAGGATCAACAGGGAGTAGTGACTATTAGATTTAGCTGTTAGTAGATCACTAGACACTTTAGTAAGGGCAGTTTCAGTAGTATGTAAAAGGCTGAAGCCGGATTGTAGAGGGTAAAGAAGAGAATTTTCTGAGAGATATTGGATGATACGGGAGTGGACCAAGCGTTACAGGAGTTTAGAGATGAAGTAGAGATTAGAGACATGTCTGTAGTTAGCAGCAGAGTTCTGGTCGAGCGATTTTTTTTAATAATGGATGTATGCTGGCATGTTTGAAGGAGGAGGGGAAAATACCAGATGAGAGGGAAAGATTAAATATTTTAGTTAGGTGAGATGTGACAGCTGGGGAAAGGGATTGAAGGAGATTTGAGAGAATAGGGTCGCTGGTCAAGGGCGTATCTACCGGCATAGCAGACGTAGCGGTCGCTTTGGGGCCCGGCGAGGTGGATGCCGCCGCGACACGTCGCTGCTTCCATTCAAAGCGGCCACAGGCGCCTCGGCCGCACACAGATTAAAGGGGCTGCCGCCGTCGCCAGACTGTCTCTGTAGTCTGTGTGTTCTCTGTGCGGAGTTGGTCTCCGCCCCCTGGTCGGCCTGTTACCTCCTTAGGGAATGTTCTGCAGCCTGCCTCTGTCCCCCACTGACCTGGAAGTGTAGTTAGTTCCTGGAGGCCGACAGTCACGAGGAAGGAGAGGAGAGGAGAGAGGAGAAGAGAGAAGAGAAGAGAAGAAGAAAGAGAGAGGGAGAGAGAAAAGAAGAGAGAGAAGACAAGTGAAGTCACACTAAACTGGTTCACAGTTCAGGGGCTCATCATCAGCTTGGCTGCACCTGCCCTACAGCCACAGCACAGCAGACTCCTGTATGCATTATCGGTAAGGGGGTGTGTCTTAAAGGGGGTGTGTCATTGGGGGGCGTGTCTTGGAGGGGGCCCCGTTCAAAAGTTTGCTATGGGGCCCTGCCAGTTCTAGTTACGCCCCTGTCGCTGGTGCAGGTAGTAGGATGAGAAGATGCAAGAAGCTGGGTGACTTCTTTCTCTGGGACTGGATCAAAGACCAGATCATCTGTGCTGAGGGTGTTAGTTGGGGCCAGTACTCTTGGACTGATGAGGGAATGGAAAGTGTCAAAGAGTCATTTAGGATTGTTGGCTAGTAATGTGATAAGGGTGTTGAAGTAAGCTTGTTAAGAGAGGTGAAGGGCGGAGTTGTATGTTTTCAGCATACATTTATAATGGATGAAATCTTCGGCCAGGTTGGATTTTCTCTAGAGACATTCAGCACACCTGGAGCACCGCTAGAGAAACTGTGCTTTCAGTGTGTGCCAGGGTTTCCGCTGTCAGTGCCAAGTGTAGGAGGTGCAGCTTCATCCAGGGCACTTTGCAGTGTTTCATTATAGTGTTTTAGAGCAGAGTCAGGAGAAGAGCGGGATGAGATTCGGGCGAGTGAAGACTGTAAATTTTTTATAAGTTTCTGAGTGTTAGTAGCATGTATATTCCTATAGGTGAACGAGTTGGGGGTATCCTTGAAGGGTTGACAGTACTTGATTGAGAATGAAAGAAGGTTGTGGGAGCGGAAGAGAGGAATTAGTAAAATCATGCACTGAGCAGAGCCAGGAGAAGATCAGGTCCAATGTATTCCCATCTTCATGTGTGGCAGAGTTACAAAGTTGTGAAAGACCAAGAGAAGAGGTTAGGGTTAAAAGATGAGATGTACATGTAGAGATGGGGTTGTCAATACGAATGTTAAAGTCTCCCATGATGAGAGTGGGAAGATCGCAGGCTGGAGAGTGTGGAAGCCAAGTGGCAAAGTGATCAAGAAATTGATGTGGGGGGCCTGGAGGTCTATAAACCACTGCCACTCACAGGGAGAAGGGCCTGTAGAGTCTTACAGTGTGTACCCTAAAACAAGGGAAGATAAGGGAGGGGACAGAAGGGATAACCTGAAAAGCATAATTTGTTGACAGCAGCAGACCAACACCTCCACCTGGTCTGTTCTCAGGTCTAGGGATACGAGAAAATTGGAGGCCACCATATAAAAGAGCTTATATTGAATGCAATGTATAGTAAAATGTATTTGATCGTATCTGCAGTTAAACATTATTGCATCATAGGACACATTCAGATAACACAGCTGTATTTTAGTGTCCATATCATTCCATGTCTGCACTAAGAAGATTAGAAAGATAGCACAGCAATACTGCTAAAATTTAACCACATTATAGCTGATTTTGCTTCATGGTCTATAAAGGGAATCTTTCACCAGGGGCAGTATACCAGATTCCAGCAATTATTCACTTTACTAGGCTGCTTGCTGCAGTTTTGATGAAGTCACTGATCTAGCAGTTCTCTGAATGCTGAGCTCAGTATTTCTAAAATAATAAAATTAAAATCTCTGGGCCAAACCAGTCACATTCAAAGACACAATGGAGCAGCTACAGGTGCATCTCAATTAATTAGAATATCATCAAGAAGATAATTCATGTCAGTAATTCAATACGTAAAGTGAAATGCATATATTATACAGAGTCATTACATGCAGAGTGATCTATTTCAAGTGTTTTTTCCTGTTAATGTTGATGATTATGCCGTACAGCCAATGAAAACCTAGAAGTCATTATTCAGGGGTTACTAGAACCCTGTTTACATGATGTATAACCTGCTGGACACAGTATAAAATGCCCTGGGGGAGGGGGGTGAGAGGTTCCCTTTAAAAGGCAAATTATAGTGAATCTATTTCCCCAAAGCTATATATCATTCTGTTCATCTCCTCCTGATCTATATGATGTCCACATGCCAAATCAGACAGGTTCACTTTACATTTTCAATTAACACAAGGAAAGTTTCCATCGGGCTTTACCCATGATGCAATATGCCTCTTGAACAAGTATATATTAGAACATATAATATACATGTAGATGTTGACGTACCATCTCCTCCTCCTCGGTGTGCCGCCTGATCTGCCTCCTTGCTCTTCTTCAGGTTGATCTTCAGTCTTTCTGACTCTTCTAACACATCAGCTTCTGCAGACTCCACAGAAAAGTGGTAGCTGAGAAGATCTTCCATTTACTGGCAGTTAATGTGTGCTGTGATGGAACATACATGATCCAAACATTCTAAGCTCTGTGATGTCATCAGCCGCGGCAGGAGAACCTGGTTATGAGCTCATTGTTCATTGCAGCCAATGGGAATTCACAACATTGGAGAAATAGTGAAAGATCTCATATATGTAGCACCATAGGAAAATAATATTGATAATATTCATTGTAGAAGTTTAAGAAGCCAAGGAAATGAAAACATTCCTTTTTTATGATCCCATAAAAATGTATAAAAATCACAGTTTGCATATTTAATGACATAATCTCTTATTTGATCAGTAGCATTTATCTAATTACAGTAGATGCAGAACATATACAACCTCAATAAGTTTGGTCATATTCAGTAATTGTCCTGAATAGAGAAGCTAGTAAATAAGTGGGTTAAAGCTATGTAAAGGTATAATATATGGTGAGAGATTTGCAATATTGTTGAAGCGATTCCTCAGAATCAAACATTTCTTCACATACAGCTCTGGCAAAAATGAAGACACCACTGCAAAATAGTCAGTTTCTGTCAAATTTCACCAGACCAAAGAGCTCTATACAGATTGTCTGGGGGTCACTCATCAGCTCGTATCTACCCCCCATCCCCTCACATTGGCTGGACCATCATTGTGTGTAAGCACCTGTACTTTGTCACCCCACCTCATTGTTAGATTGTAAGCTTTTACAAGGAGGGTCGTCATTATTTTTGCTTTAATTATTGTACTTTTTTTTTAGAATTGTTTCTCATAACTCTTTGTATATGAACCTGTGAATTGTACAACGCTACGGAACATGTTGGCGCTACATAAATAAAGATTATTATTATTATCTCAGAAAATTGTAATATTATATAGGACCAACTGGAATAATGATTTTTAAATCATAGATGTTGGCCTAATGAAAAGTATGTACAGTAAATGCACTCAATACTTGGTCGGGGCTCCTTTTGCATGAATTACTGCATCAATGCATTGTGGCATAGACGTCATCAGCCTGTGGCACTACTGAGGTGTTATGGAAGCCCAGGTTGCTTTGATAACAGTGTTTAGCTCTTCTGCATTGTTGGGTCTGGTGTCTCTCATCTTCCTCTTGACAATACCTCATACATTCTATATGGGTTTAGATCAGGCGAGTTTGCTGGCCAATCAAGCACAGTGTAATTGTTTTTGGTAAACCAGGTATTGGTACTTTTGAGAGTGTGGACAGGTGGCAAGCCCTACTGGAAAATGAAATCTCCATCTCTGAAAAGCTTGTTGGCAGAGGGAAGCATGAAGGGTTCTAAAATCTCCTGGCAGACGGCAGCGCTGACTTTGGTCTTGATAAAACACAGTGGACCTACACCACCAGATGACATGGCTCCTCAGACCATCACTGATTATGGAAACTTCACACTAGACCTCGAGAAGCTTGTATTGTGGCCTCTCCACTCTTCCTCCAGACTCTGGGACCTTGATTTCCAATAACTTTTTGTGGCTTACCCTCCTTGTGGAGTGTGTCAATGACTGCCTTCTGGACATCTGTAACATCAGCAGTGTTCCTCATGATTGTGTAGCCTATTAAACTAGACTAAGGCACCATTTTAAATGCTTAGTAAGCCTTTGAGGGTGTTTTGTGTTAATTTTTCAAAATTTATGAGATAATGACCTTTGGGTTTTCATTTGCTGTCAGCCATAACACTGGGGAACAATTTGAAAAAAACTTTCTGTTGAGTTAGGTTTTTGAGCTGATTTACACTAAAATTGGCATGCTGATTCCAAAAATGTAGTCAATTTTTTTCTAGCACGTCAAGTTTTTCCTCCACAACTTACCTGCCAGAGAAGCACAATTGCACTGATATCTGTAATAAGACTTGTTATCTGATTACAATTCGACTCATATAGAGCTATATGATATACCGTATGATAGTGTTATAAAACATATTTGTCATGCCTATTTCTTATATATTTCATTTTTTGTTCATATTTGTGCTATTTAAAAAAAACAAAACACTTTTTAGGTACAGTAGTTTACATATTTTTGAGAAGACAAAAATCCTATAGTTCAAAAACTTGACGTGATAGAGAAAAACTGAGATCATTTCTGGATTCAGCATCCAAAAATTAACTAAGAACAGTTGTCAGACCTAACTCCTAAAAAATTGTGTTCCCTAGTGAATCATCAACATTAACAGAAATAAACACTTGAAATAGATCACTCTGTTTGTAATGACTCTATAAATGTGCATCATTTTATGTATTGAATTACTGAATTAAATTATCTTTGATGATATTCTAATTTATTCAGATACTCCTGTAAATGTGAGAATGATCCTGCTTGGAGTCACAGTAACATGAATAAGAAAAATATATATCACTTCAGCGCTTCCACTAAGGGATAAAAAAATGTAAACACATAAATCAATGAAAATAAACAGATAACACTCATATGAACTTACCCAAAAATGCGCAGCAGAAAAAATGTTCACATAGACTTTCTGGGCGGTGTATGATGTCACACACATGTGCAGTACAGGAGCAAGGGGCTCCGACTATACTGACTATACTGATTATACTGAAAGTCCTGACACGTCTCCTAAACAGCAAGTTCCTTCATCAGATTTTTAGTTTACATTTATTAGCAATTAGTAATGTGTATGCAAGAGTATATTGAAATTCTTACTGGCCTTCCGCCACATCCAGCGGTGCTCCGGTCCGCTCCAGCATCACGTGATCGCATTTGTGAAATGCTGTGCGGAGCAGACTTTACTTCTTGAATGTTATTAATATAATCTACGAGACTTAGCACAATCCTTTCTAGCCTTGCTCTGAGCCTTATAGACTAATAATAATAATAATAATTTTATTTATATAGCGCCAACATATTACGCAGCACTTTACAATTCAGAGGGGACATGTACAGACAATATGAGACAATACAGAGTAACAAAAATTCAAAAACCATGAGGAGTGAGGTCCCTGCTTGCAAGCTACAATCTATGAGGAAATAGGGGAGGCACAAAAGGTAAATGGTAAAAAGTGCCATCATATATGGTCCAGCTATCAATATGATAAATAGGGGATTCATGTAACGCTGCATGAACCAGTCACCGGTCGGGATCTGCACAAGTACATATAAAGTGCTATATTATGCATGGGGGTCAGACAGACAGTCTGCAGGTGCAGACAGATGACACAAGAGGCCAGATTTGGAAAAGGGAAAATAGTTAGACAAGTGAGGTTATAGGCCAGTCTAAAGACATGCGTTTAGGGCCCCTTTACATGCTGAGACTTTCCAGCGACCCCACCAGCAATCCAACCTGGCCAGGATCACTGGAAAGTCTCTATGCAGTCACTGGTAAGCTGTCAAACAGGAACACTCACCAGCAGCGACATCACTGATAACCAATGGTTGCTAAGCAGCGCTCTCTGCTTAGTTATCTGTTGTTTACCCTGGTTACCACTGTCCTCCCGCTTACAGGCTGGGTTAAGCAGGAGGACGCTGGTAACCAGGGTAAACAACGGGTAACTAAGCAGAACGCGCTGCTTAGTTACCTGATATTTATTCTAGTTACCTGTGCCCTAGCATCAAATGTGCGGCATTGGGCTTTGGCTGGGTAGTCGCTGATCGTTGGTCTCTCGCTGTCACACACGCCGATGCGTGCTGACCAGCGGGAGACCAAGGACCAAAAAATGGTCCTGAATGATTTGCAGCGATCAGCGACCTCACAGCAAGGGCCAGGTCACTGATGCGTGTCACACACTGCAACATCGCTGGAGAGGTCGCTATTACGTCACAACACCTGTGACGTTTCAGCGATATGGCTAGCGATGTTGCAGTGTGTAAAGTATCCCTTAGGGTACCTTTACACACGGCTACATTTGTAGCTTGTCACCAGGTAACTTACTGGTTGCAGTGAAATCATGGATACAGGATTCCATTTGTACACAGCAACAAGATAGAACCATGTATCCATGATTTCACTGCAACCAGTAAGTTACCTGGTGACAAGCTACAAATGTAGCCGTGTGTAAAGGTACCCTTAAGGCTCACTCTCGCTTAAAACTATTGGTATTGGAAATTGGTTGAATTGTTTTTGGTAACTCGTTCCAGAGAATTGGTGCAGCTCATGAGAAGTCTTGAAGACGGGAGTGGGAGGTTCGGATTGTAGCTGATGTCAGTCTTAGGTCACTTGCGGAACGGAGGGCACGTGTGGGGCGATAGACAGATATGAGGGAGGAGATGTAGGGTGGTGCAGAACTGTGGGGGACTTTGTGGGTCAGAGTGATAATTTTATATTGTACTCTGTAGCGGATTGGCAACCAGTGCAATGACTGGCACAGGATAGAGGCATCGGTGAAGCGGTTGGAGAGGAATATGATCCTGGCTGCTACATTGAGGATGGATTGGAGAGGAGAGAGTTTAGTAAGAGGGATACCGATTAGTAGAGAATTGCAGTAATCCAGGCGAGAATGAATAAGGGCAACAGTTAAAGTTTTTGCAGAATCAAAAGTAAGAAAAGGTCGAATTCTAGAAATGTTTTTGAGGTGTAGGTGACATGAGCGAGTGAGCGAGTGACCGAATGTGGGTAGAGAAGGAGAGGTCCGAGTAAAGTATAACCCCAAGACAGCGAGCTTGCTGCTGAGGAGTAATGTTAGAACCACATACAGAAATGGCAATATTAGGTTTCGGAAGATTAGGAAAGGGAGGAAACACGAGAAGTTCAGTTTTTGACAAATTCAATTTAAGGTAGAGAGAAGACATGATGTTACAGACAGCAGACAGACAATTACTGGTATTTTATAGTAATGTGGACGTGATGTCAGGGGAAGATGTGTATAATTGGGTGTCGTCAGCATAGAGATGGTACTGAATACCAAATCTACTGATGGTTTGTCCAATATGGGCAGTGTACAAAGAGCAGAAAAGGGGACCTAGGACTGAACCCTGAGGAACCCCAACTGTGAGGGGAAGAGAAGAGGAAGAGGAGCCGGTGAAAGATACAGTGAAGGAATGGTCGGAGAGGTAGGAGGAGAACCCGAAGATTGTGGTGTCCATGAGTCCAATAGAGCGGAGCATAGAGAGAAGGAGCTGGTCATCCACCGTATCAAATGCAGTGGAGAGATCCAGGAGGATCAACAGGGAGTAGTGACCATTAGATTTAGCTGTTAGTAGATCATTAGAGACTTTAGTGAGGGCAGTTTCAGTAGTATGTAAAAGGCGGAAGCCGGATTGTAGAAGGTCAAGCAGAGAATTTTCAGAGAGATAGTGGATGATACGGGAGTGGACCAAGCGTTACAGGAGTTTAGAGATGAAGTAGAGATTAGAGACAGGTCTGTAGTTAGCAGCAGAGTTCAGGTTGAGAGATTTTTTTTTTTTAATAATGGATGTATGCTGGCATGTTTGAAGGAGGAGGGGAAAACACCAGATGAGAGGGAAAGATTAAATATTTTAGTTAGGTGAGATGTGACAGCTGGGGAAAGGGATTGAAGGAGATTTGAGAGAATAGGGTCGCTGGAACAGGTAGTGGGCCGAGAAGATGCAAGAAGCCAGGTAACTTCTTTCTCTGGGACCAGATCAAAGACCAGATCATCTGTGCAAAGGATGTTAGTTGGGGCCAGTACTCTTGGACTGAGGAGGGAATGGAAAGTGTCAAAGAGTCATTTAGGATTGTTGGCTAGTAATGTGATAAGGGTGTTGAAGTAAGCTTGTTTAAAGAGGTGAAGGACGGAGTTGTATGTTTTCAGCATAAATTTATAATATATGAAATCTTTGGCCAGGTTGGATTTTCTCCAGAGACATTCAACGCACCTGGAGCACCGCTTTAGAAACTGTGCTTGCAGTGTGTGCCAGGGTTTCCGCTGTCAGTGCCAAGTTGTTCTAAGTGTAGGAGGTACAGCTTCATCCAGGGCACTTTGCAGTGTTTCATTATAGTGTTTTAGAGCAGAGTCAGGACAAGAGCGGGATGAGATTGGGGCGAGTGAAGACTGTAAACTTTTTATAAGATCTGAGTGTTAATAGCATGTATATTCCTATAGGTGAACGAGTTGGGGGTGTACTTGAAGGGTTGACAGTAGTTCATTGAGAATGAAAGAAGGTTGTGGGAGCGGAAGAGAGGAATTTGTAAAATCATGCACTGAGCAGAGCCAGGAGAAGATCAGGTCCAATGTATTCCCATCTTCATGTGTGGCAGAGTTGCAAAGTTGTGAAAGACCAAGAGAGGTGGCTAGGGTTAAAAGATGAGTGGTACATGTGGAGATGGGGTTGTCAATAGGAATGTTAAAGTTTCCCATGATGAGAGTGGGAAGATAGCAGGCTGGAAAGTGTGGAAGCCAAGTGGCAAAGTGATTAAGAAATTGATGTGGGGGGCCTGGAGGTCTATAAACCACTGCCACTCACAGGGAGAAGGGCCTGTAGAGTCTTACAGTGTGTACCCTAATACAAGGGAAGATAAGTGAGGGGATAGAAGGGATAACCTGAAAAGCACAATTTGTTGACAGCAGCAGACCAACACCTCCACCTGGTCAGTTTTCAGGTCTAGGGATACGAGAAAATTGGAGGCCACCATATAAAAGAGCTTATATCGTACGCAATGTATAGTAAAATGTATTTGATCTTATCTGCAGTTAAACATTATTGCATCATAGGACACATTCAGATAACACAGCTGCATTTAAGTGTCCATATCATTCCATGTCTGCACTAAGAAGATTAGAAAGATAGCACAGCAATACTGCTAAAATTTAAGCACATTATAGCTGATTTTGTTTCACGGTCTATAAAGGGAATCTTTCACCAGGGGCAGTATACCAGATTCCAGCAATTATTGACTTTACTAGGCTGCGTGCTGCAGTTTTGATGAAGTCACTGATCTAGCAGTTCTCTGAATGCTGAGCTCAGTATTTCTAAAATAATAAAATTAAAATCTCTGGGCCAAACCAGTCACATTCAAAGACACAATGGAGGAGCTACAGGTGCATCTCAATTAATTAGAATATCATCAAGAAGATAATTCATTTCAGTAATTCAATACATAAAGTGAAATGCATATCCGAATCCCTCCTCCCTCTCACCGACATACCCTCCGCTGGTGACATAGACACTGCCACCACCCTATACAACACCACAATTACGAACGCCCTCGACCTAGCCGCGCCCCTCACATTCCACGCTCCACGCACTTAAAGGCAACCCTGGCATACGAACCTCACTAAAAACCTAAGACGGTCGTCCAGGGTCGCCGAGAGGAGATGGAAAAAGTCCCGCACCTTCGAGTACTCTGTTCAAACAATCCCTCACTGACTTCAAGACGGCACTTGCTACTGCCAAGCAAGCCTTCTTCTCATCCCTACTAACCTCTCTGTCCCACAACCCCAGACAGCTCTTCAAAACTTTCAACTCCTTACTCCGCCCGCCCGCTCCTCCCCTCTCTCCCCTCATCTCCGCTGAAGACTTTGCGACCTTCTTCAAGGAGAAGATGGACAAGATCAGAAACAGCTTTGGCCCACTTTCCCCACAACTCCCCTTCTCACCTACACTGCCCTCCTTCTCCATTAGCCACTTTCCCCCCATAACTGAAGACCAACTCTCCTCCCTCCTGTCGAAATCACACCTCACCACCAGCGGCCATGACCCACTCCCATCCCGCCTCATTCCCAACCACACCTCCATTTTCATTCCAGGCTTTACCCACCTCTTCAACCTATTACTTACCACTGGCGCCTTCCCCTCGGCCTTCAAACACGCCCTAATCACGCCCATCCTTAAAAAACCCTCCCTCGACCCTACCTCTGTCGCCAACTATCGCCCCAAATCTCTTCTCCCATTCGCCTCTAAGCTACTCGAACAGCACGGCCACTCTGAACTCATCTCTCACCTCTCCTCCTGCTCCCACTTCAACCGCCTACAGTCCGGCTTCCAACCCCTCCACTCCACCGAAACAGCTCTGACCAAAGTCACTAATGACCTACTTGCCGCCAAGAACAAACAACACTACTCTATCCTCCTCCTCTTTGACCTGTCCGCAGCCTTCGACACGGTTGACCACTCCCTTCTTCTCCGGATCCTGGAATCCCTCGGCATCACCCACCTTGCTCTCTCTTGGATCTCCTAATACCTAGCAGACCGGACCTTCAGTGTCTCCCACTCCCATACCTCCTCTGCTGCCTGACTAATCCATCTGTCCTCCCGCTACTCCCCTGTCTCCCCCCTCTGCCAAGCCCTTCACTGGCTCCCCACCTCCAAGAGATCCCAGTTCAAAACACTAACCATGGCATACAAAGCGATACACAACCTGTCCCCATCATACATCTCCGCCCTGGTCTCCTGATACCTACCCTCACGCAACCTCCGTTCCTTCCAAGAACTCCTCCTCTGCTCCCCCCTCATCCCCTCTTCGCACAACCGCGTTCAGGGCTTCGCCCGGGCATCTGCCATACTCTGGAACTCCCTGCCCAACACGTCAGACACGCTCCGACCCTGAGAAGCTTCAAGTGTCACCTGAAGACTCACCTATTCCGTCAGGCCTACAACCTGCCATGAGTCCCAGGCGACTGCCCCATACCTGACATTCCCCCATCCTACTGTATCCCCACCCGCCCCTCGTAGACTGTGAGCCCTTGTGAAAAAGGGTCCCCTCCCCTCCTGTACCTATATGTCCTGATTGTCTAGAGTCATTGTAATTGTGCTTGTCTCCCCTATCCTCATGTAAAGCGCCATGGAAACTAATGGCGTTATATAAATAAATAATAATAATATATTATACAGAGTCATTACACACAGAGTGATCTATTTCAAGTGTTTTTTCCTGTTAATGTTGATGATTATTGCTTACAGCCAATAAAAACCTAGACGTCATTATACAGGGGTTACTAGAACCCTATTTACATTATGTATAACCTGCTGGACACAGTATAAAATGCCCTGGGGGAGAGGGGGTGAGAGATTCCCTTTAAGAGGCAAATTATAGTGAATCTATTTCCCCAAAGCTATATATCATTCTGCTCATCTCCTCCTGATCTACATGATGTCCACATGACAAATCAGACAGGTTCACTTTACATTTTCAATTAACACCACAAAAGTTTCCATCGGGCTTTACCCCTGGTGCAATATGCCTCTTGAACAAGTATATATTTGAACATATAATATACATGTAGATGTCGACGTACCATCTCCTCCTCCTCCTCCTCGGTGTGCCGCCTGCTCTGCCTCCTTGCTCTTCTCCAGGCTGATCTTCAGTCTTTCTGACTCTTCTAACACATCAGCTTCTGCAGACTCCACAGAAAAGTGCTAGCTGAGAAGATCTTCCATTTACTGGCAGTTAATGTGTGCTGTGATGGAACATACATGATCCAAACATTCTAAGCTCTGTGATGTCATCAGCCGCGGCAGGAGAACCTGGTTATGAGCTCATTGTTCATTGCAGCCAATGGGAATTCACAACATTGGAGAAATAGTGAAAGATCTCATATATGTAGCACCGCAGGAAAATAATATTGATAATATTCATTGTAGAAGTTTAAGAAGCCAAGGAAATGAAAACATTCCTTTTTTATGATCCCATAAAAATGTATAAAAATCACACAGTTTGCATAATGACATAATCTCTTATTTATTCAGTAGCATTTATCTAATTACAGTAGATGCAGAACATATACAACCTCAATAAGTTTGGTCATATTCAGTAATTGTCCTGAATAGAGAAGCTAATAAATAAGTGGGTTAAAGCTATGTAAAGGTATAATATATATGGTGAGAGATTTGCGATATTGTTGAACCGATTCCTCAGAATCAAACATTTCCTCACATACAGCTCTGGCAAAAATGAAGACACCACTGCAAAATGTTCAGTTTCTGTCAAATTTCACCAGACCAAAGATCTCTATACAGATTGTCTGGGGGCCACTCATCAGCTCGTATCTACTCCCCATCCCCTCACATTGGCTGGACCATCATTGTGTGTAAGCTCCTGTACTTTGTCACCCCACCTCATTGTTAGATTAATTAAGTGGAAACCACTATGGAGTTTTGGTTACATAAAATATAACTTTTATTGTTAGTATAAAAGCAGACACATAAACGTTATGGAACGAAGCACAGGGAATTTCCAAAAACAACTGCAGTGGGGTAGTAACCCCCTGGGTAAAAACCATACACAGTAAGGCACAATTCACATAAATGTTACAAGTACACTAAGTAAAAGAGTGTGTCAGCTGACAATTGTAAGATAATACCATTTTGTTCAGTCACTCACCCATAGTGCACTAATGTGATGGACCTGGTGGTTCCCCGGGGGGCCCTGTCCTGCAGCACGCCCCTAACAGCTGTTTCGCCACTGCTTGGTCGCAGGGGCTAGTTCTCAGTGTGATTTAGGCTGTTAAATACGCTGCCACTAAGTGCCGCCGCCCGCCCTGCACAGCGTCATTTCCGCCTGTCAAAAAGCAGAGCCTTGCGATTAGGCAGGCGCTGGACGTCATGACGTCAGCGGCGCGCATGCGCAATACACCCGTCGGTGCTTTTAAAACATAGAGCGATGTGCACATCTTGAAAAAATACTCGCGGCGGCCATTTTGTTGAAGACCTGACTGGACTAAATTGACCTAAAGAACCTGCTGGATTTGTAACCCCATCTTTAAGGACATATAGAAGAATTTATACATATTAGGTTCTGTTGTCCTGTGGAGGGGAGTGATATTCATACAAACAACCATACCCACACATACTTGTGATATGACAAGTGTTTAAAAGTGTGTATATATATATTTCAACATTATTATATAAAATTAGAAAAAGTGAGTGAAAAAAGGAAATTATATAAATATATTAATAGATACAACACAGTGCCAGCTGTGAATAAAGTGATAGATAAGAACATAATCGCAAGGCTCTGCTTTTTGACAGGCGGAAATGACGCTGTGCAGGGCGGGCGACGGCACTTAGTGGCAGCGTATTTAACAGCCTAAATCACACTGAGAACTAGCCCCTGCGACCAAGCAGTGGCGAAACAGCTGTTAGGGGCGTGCTGCAGGACAGTTACTACCCCACTGCAGTTGTTTTTGGAAATTCCCTGTGCTTCGTTCCATAACGTTTATGTGTCTGCTTTTATACTAACAATAAAAGTTATATTTTATGTAACCAAAAGTCCATAGTGGTTTCCACTTAATTAATCAATTGAGAGGAGTGTTACTTATTTCCTGGTATATATACACCTTATAGGAATGATGTATCCTTAATCATAAGAATTTTTATGGACATAAGGTGTATAGTGATTTTGTATATTTATACTCATTGTTAGATTGTAAGCTTTTACAAGGAGGGTCGTCATTATTTTTGCTTTAATTATTGTATTTTTTTTTATAATTGTTTCTCATAACTCTTTGTATATGAACCTGTGAATTGTAAAACGCTAAGGAACATGTTGGCGCTATATAAATAAAAATTATTATTATTATTATCTCAGAGAATTGTAATATTATATAAGACCAACTGGAATAATGATTTTTAAATCATAGATGTTGGCCTAATGAAAAGTATGTACAGTAAATGCACTCAATACTTGGTCGGGGCTCCTTTTGCATGAATTACTGCATCAATGCAGTGTGGCATAGACGCCATCAGCCTGTGGCACTGCTGTGTTATGGAAGCCCAGGTTGCTTTGATAACAGTCTTTAGCTCTTCTGCATTGTTGGGTCTGGTGTCTCTCATCTTCCTCTTGACAATACCCCATACATTCTGTATGGGTTTAGATCAGGCGAGTTTGCTGGCCAATCAAGCACAGTGTAATTGTTTTTGGTAAACGAGGTATTGGTACTTTTGGCAGTGTGGACAGGTGGCAAGTCCTACTGGAAAATGAAATCTCCATCTCTGAAAAGCTTGTCGGCTGAGGGAAGCATGAAATGCTCTAAAATGTCCTGGTAGATGGCAGTGCTGACATTGGTCTTGATAAAACACAGTAGACCTACACCACCAGATGACATGGCTCCCCAAACCATCACTGATTGTAGAAACATCACACTAGACCTCGAGAAGCTTGTATTGTGGCCTCTCCACTCTTCCTCCAGACTCTGGGACCTTGATTTCCAATAAAGTTTTGTGGCTTATCCTCCTTGTGGAGCGTGTCAATGACTGCCTTCTGGACATCTGTAACATCAGCAGTCTTCCTCATGATTGTGTAGCCTATTAAACTAGACTAAGGGACCATTTTAAATGCTTAGTAAGCCTTTGAGGGTGTTTTGTGTTAATTTTTTAAAATTTATGAGATAATAACCTTTGGGTTTTCATTTGCTGTCAGCCATAACACTGGGGAACAATTTGAAAAAAACTTTCTGTTGAGTTAGGTTTTTGAGCTGATTTATACTAAAATTGGCATGCTGATTCCAAAAATGTAGTCAGTTTTTTTCTAGCACGTCAAGTTTTTCCTCCACAACTTACCTGCCAGAGAAGCATAATTGCACTGATATCTGTAATAAGACTTGTTATCTGATTACAATTCGACTCATATAGAGCTATATGATATACCGTATGATAGTGTTATAAAACATTTGTCATGCCTATTTCTTATATATTTCATTTTTTGTTCATATTTGTGCTATTTAAATAAAACAAAACACTTTTAGGTACAGTAGTTTACATATTTTTGAGAAGACAAAAATCCTATAGCTCAAAAACTTGACGTGATAGAGAAAAACTGAGATCATTTCTGGATTCAGCATCCAAAAATTAATTAAGAACAGTTGTCAGACCTAACTCCTAAAAAATTGTGTTCCCTAGTGAATCATCAACATTAACATAAATAAACACTTGAAATAGATCACTCTGTTTGTAATGACTCTATAAATGTGCATCATTTTATAAATTGAATTACTGAATTAAATTATCTTTGATGATATTCTAATTTATTGAGACACTCCTGTAAATGTGAGAAAGCCCCTGCTTGGAGTCACAGTAACATGAATAAGAAAAATAGATATCACTTCAGCGCTTCCACTAAGGGATAAAAAATGTAAACACATAAATCAATGAAAATAAACAGATAACACTCTTATGAATTTACCCAAAAATGCGCAGCAGAAAAAATGTTCACATAGACTTTCTGGGCGGTGTATAATGCCACACACATGTGCAGTACAGGAGCAAGGGAGCTCCGTCTATACTGACTATACTGATTATAATGAAAGTCCTGACACGTTTCCTAAACAGCGAGTTCCTTCATCAGATTTTTAGGTTATATTTATTAGCAATTAGTAATGTGTATGCAAGAGTATATTGAAATTCTTACTGGCCTTCCGCCACATCCAGCGGTGCTCCGGTCCGCTCCAGCATCACGTGATCACATTTGTGAAATGCTGTGCGGAGCAGACTTTACTTCTTGAATGTTATTAATATAATCTACGAGACTTAGCACAATCCTTTCTAGCCTTGCTCTGAGCCTTATAGACTAATAATAATAATAATAATTTTATTTATATAGCGCCAACATATTACGCAGCACTTTACAATTCAGAGGGGACATGTACAGACAATATGAGACAATAAAGAGTAACAAAAATTCAAAAACCATGAGGAGTGGGGTCCCTGCTTACAAGCTACAATCTATGAGGAAATAGGGGAGACACAAAAGGTAAATGGTAAAAAGTGCCATCATATATGGTCCAGCCATCAATATGATAAATAGGGGATTCATGTAACGCTGCATGAACCAGTCACCGGTCGGGATCTGCACAAGTACAGATAAAGTGCTGTATTATGTATGGGGACAGACAGACAGTCTGCAGGTGCAGACAGGTGACACAAGAGGCCAGATTTGGAAAAGGGAAAATAGTTAGACAAGTGATGTGATAGACCAGTCTAAAGAGATGCGTTTAGGGCCCCTTTACATGCTGAGACTTTCCAGTGACCCCACCAGTGATCCGACCTGGCCAGGATCGCTGGAAAGTCTCTATGCAGTCGCTGGTGAGCTGTCAAACAGGAACACTTACCAGAGACCAGTCAGCAGCGATATCACTGATAACCAGGGTTGCTAAGCAGTGCGCTCTGTTGTTTACCCTGGTTACCACTGTCCTCCCGCTTACAGCCTGGGTTAAGCAGGAGGACGCTGGTAACCAGGGTAAACAACGGGTAACTAAGCAGAACGCGCTGCTTAGTTACCTGATATTTATTCTAGTTACCTGTGCCCCAGCATCAAATGTGCGGCATTGGGCTTTGGCTGGGTAGTCGCTGATCGTTGGTCTCTCGCTGTCACACACGCCGATGCGTGCTGACCAGCGGGAGACCAAGGACCAAAAAATGGTCCTGAATGATTTGCAGCGATCAGCGACCTCACAGCAAGGGCCAGGTCACTGATGCGTGTCACACACTGCAACATCGCTGGAGAGGTCGCTGTTACGTCACAAAACCTGTGACGTTTCAGCGATATGGCTAGCGATGTTGCAGTGTGTGAAGTATCCCTTAAGGCTCACTCTCGCTTAAAACTATTGGTATTGGAAATTGGTTGAATTGTTTTTGGTAACTCGTTCCAGAGAATTGGTGCAGCTCATGAGAAGTCTTGAAGACGGGAGTGGGAGGTTCGGATTGTAGCTGATGTCAGTCTTAGGTCACTTGCGGAACAGAGGGCACGTGTAGGGCGATAGACAGAGATGAGGGAGGAGATGTAGGGTGGTGCAGAACTGTGGGGCACTTTGTGGGTCAGAGTGATAATTTTATATTGTACTCTGTAGCGGATTGGCAACCAGTGCAATTACTGGCACAGGATAGAGGCATCGGTGAAGCGGTTGGAGAATAATATGATCCTGGCTGCTACATTGAGGATGGATTGGAGAGGAGAGAGTTTAGTAAGAGGGATCCCGATTAGTAGAGAATTGCAGTAATACAGGCGAGAATGAATAAGGGCAACAGTTAAAGTTTTTGCAGAATCAAAAGTAAGAAAAGGTCGAATTCTAGAAATGTTTTTGAGGTGTAGGTGACATGAGCGAGTGAGCGAGTGACCGAATGTGGGTAGAGAAGGAGAGGTCCGAGTAAAATATAACCCCAAGACAGCGAGCTTGCTGCTGAAGAGTAATGGTAGAACCACATACAGAAATGGCAATATTAGGTTTCGGAAGATTAGGAAAGGGAGGAAACACGAGAAGTTCAGTTTTTGACAAATTCAATTTAAGGTAGAGAGAAGACATGATGTTAGAGACAGCAGACAGACAATCACTGGTATTTTATAGTAATGTGGAGGTGATATCAGGAGAAGATGTGTATAATTGGGTGTCGTCAGCATAGAGATGGTACTGAATACCAAATCTACTGATGGTTTGTCCAATAGGGGCAGTGTACAAAGAGCAGAAAAGGGGACCTAGGACTGAACCCTGAGGAACCCCAACTGTGAGGGGAAGAGAAGAGGAAGAGGAGCCGGTGAAAGATACAGTGAAGGAATGGTCGGAGAGGTAGGAGGAGAACCCGGAGATTGTGGTGTCCATGAGTCCAATAGAGCGGAGCATAGAGAGAAGGAGCTGGTGATCCACCGTATCAAATGCAGTGGAGAGATCCAGTAGGATCAACAGGGAGTAGTGACCATTAGATTTAGTTGTTAGTAGATCATTAGAGACTTTAGTGAGGGCAGTTTCAGTAGTATGTAAAAGGTGGAAGCCGGATTGTAGAGGGTAAAGAAGAGAATTTTCAGAGAGATAGTGGATGATATGAGAGTGGACCAAGCGTTACAGGAGTTTAGAGATGAAGTAGAGATTAGAGACAGGTCTGTAGTTAGCAGCAGAGTTCTGGTCGAGCGATTTTTTTATTTTAATAATAGATGTATGCTGGCGTGTTTGAAGGAGGAGGGGAAAAACACCAGATGAGAGGGAAAGATTAAATATTTTAGTTAGGTGAGATGTGACAGCTGGGGAAAGGGTTTGAAGGAGATTTGAGAGAATAGGGTCGCTGGAACAGGTAGTGGGCCGAGAAGATGCAAGAAGCCAGGTGACTTCTTTCTCTGGGACCAGATCAAAGACCAGATCATCTGTGCAGAGGATGTTAGTTGGGGCCAGTACTCTTGGACTGAGGAGGGAATGGAAAGTGTCAAAGAGTCATTTAGGATTGTTGGCTAGTAATGTGATAAGGGTGTTGAAGTAAGCTTGTTTAAAGAGGTGAAGGACGGAGTTGTATGTTTTCAGCATAAATTTATAATGGATGAAATCTTTGGCCAGGTAGGATTTTCTCCAGAGACATTCAACGCACCTGGAGCACCGCTTTAGAAACTGTGCTTGCAGTGTGTGCCAGGGTTTCCGCTGTCAGTGCCAAGTTGTTCTAAGTGTAGGAGGTGCAGCTTCATCCAGGGCACTTTGCAGTGTTTCATTATAGTGTTTTAGAGCAGAGTCAGGAGAAGAGCGGGATGAGATTGGGGCGAGTGAAGACTGTAAATTTTTTATAAGTTTCTGAGTGTTAATAGCATGTATATTCCTGTAGGTGAACGAGTTGGGGGTGTCCTTGAAGGGTTGACAGTAGTTCATTGAGAATGAAAGAAGGTTGTGGGAGCGGAAGAGAGGAATTTGTAAAATCATGCACTGAGCAGAGCCGGGAGAAGATCAGGTCCAATGTATTCCCATCTTCATGTGTGGCAGAGTTGCAAAGTTGTGAAAGACCAAGAGAGGTGGCTAGGGTTAAATGATGAGTGGTACATGTGGAGATGGGGTTGTCAATAGGAATGTTAAAGTTTCCCATGATGAGAGTGGGAAGATCGCAGGCTGGAAAGTGTGGAAGCCAAGTGGCAAAGTGATCAAGAAATTGATGTGGGGGGCCTGGAGGTCTATAAACCACTGTCATTCACAGGGAGAAGGGCCTGTAGAGTGTTACAGTGTGTACCCTAAAAGAAGGGGAGATAAGTGAGGGGACAGAAGGGATAACCTGAAAAGCACAATTTGTTGACAGCAGCAGACCAACACCTCCACCTGCTCTGCTCTCAGGTCTAGGGATACAAGAAAAATGGAGGCCACCATATAAAAGAGCTTATACCTTACGCTATGTATAGTAAAATGTATTTGCTTTTATCTGCAGTTAAACATTATTGCATCATAGGACACAGTCAGATAACACAGCTGCATTTTAGTGTCCATATCATTGCATGTCTGCACTAAGAAGATTAGAAAGATAGCACAGCAATACTGCTAAAATTTAAGCACATTATAGCTGATTTTGTTTCATGGTCTATAAAGGGAATCTTTCACCAGGGGCAGTATACCTGATTCCAGCAATTATTCACTTTACTAGGCTGCTTGCTGCAGTTTTGATGAAGTCACTGATCTAGCAGTTCTCTGAATGCTGAGCTCACTATTTCTAAATTAACAAAATTAAAATCTCTGGGCCAAACCAGTCACATTCAAAGACACAACAGAGCAGCTACAGGTGCATCTCAATTAATTAGAATGTCATCAAGAAGATAATTAATTTCAGTAATTCAATACATAAAGTGAAATGCATATCCGAATCCCTCCTCCCTCTAACTGACATACCCTCCGCTGGTGACATAGACACTGCCACCACCCTATACAACACCACAATAATGAATGCCCTCGACCTAGCAGCCCCCTCACATTCCACGCTCCACGCACTAACAGGCAACCCTGGCATACGACCCTCACTAAAAACCTAAGACGGGCGTCCAGGGTCGCCGAGAGGAGATGGAAAAAGTCCCGCACCTCCGAGCACTTTCCTCTATTCAAACAATCCCTCACTGACTTCAAGACGGCACTTGCTACTGCCAAGCAAGCCTTCTTCTCATTCCTAATAACCTCTCTGTCCCGCAACCCCAAACAGCTCTTCAAAACTTTCAACTCCTTACTCCGCCCGCCCGCTCCTCCCCTCTCTCCCCTCATCTCCGCTGAAGACATTGCGACCTTCTTCAAGGAGAAGATCAGAAACAGGTTTGGCCCACTTTCCCCACAATTCCCCCTCTCACCTACATTGCCCTCCTCCTCCATTAGCCACCTTACTTCCTCATAACTGAAGACAAACTCTCCTCCCTCCTGTCGAAATCACACCTCACCACCAGCGCCCATGACCCGCTCCCATCCCATCTCATTCCCAACCACAGCTCCATTTTCATCCCAGCCTTCACCCACCTCTACAACCTATCACTTACCACTAGCGCCTTCCCCTCGGCCTTCAAACACGCCCTAATCACGCCCATCCTTAAAAAACCCTCCCTCGACCTTACATCTGTCGCCAACTATCGCCCCATATCTCTTCTCCCATTCGCCTCTAAGCTACTCGAACAGCAAGTCCACTCTGAACTGTCCTCTCACCTCTCCTCCTGCTTCCACTTCGACCGCCTACAGTCCAGCTTCTGACCCCTCCACTCCACCGAAACAGCTCTGACCAAAGTCACCAAAGACATACTTGCTGCCAAGAATAAACGCCACTACTCCATCCTCCTCAACGTGTCCGCCGCCTTCGACACGGTTGACTACTCCCTTCTTCTCCGAATCCTGGAATCCCTCGGCATCACCCACCTTGCCCTCTCTTGGATATCCTCATACCTAGCAGACCGGACCTTCAGTGTCGCCCACTTCCACACCTCCTTCTCGCCCTACTCCCTTTCTGTCGGAGTCCCCCAAGGTTCGGTCCTGAGACCACTACTTTTCTCCATATACACTCTATATACACTCTCCGCTGTGGGGCTCATTGAGTCCCACAGCCTCCAGTACCACCTCTACGCCGACGACACCCAAATCTACTTTTCCGGCCCCGACATCACCTCCCTACTCTCCAAAGTTCCACAATGCCTTTCCCAACCTACCCATCTGCGTCAATGACTGCACCCTCTCCCCAGTCTCTGAAGCCAAGTGCCTCGGGGTAATCCTTGACTATTCCCTATCCTTCAAGCCCCACATTGAAGCCATCTCCACATCCCCCTGGCTCCAGCTTAAAAACATCTCACGGATCCGCTCCTTCCTTACCCACCACAACGCTAAAACACTTATTCATCCCCTCATCATCTCCCGCCTTGACTACTGCAACCTCCTTCTCACTGGCCTCCCAACCAACTCCCTCACACCCCTCCAATCTATCCTCAATTCCGCTGCCCGACTAATCCATCTGTCCTCCCGCTACTCCCCTGTCTCCCCCCTTTGCCAAGCCCTTCACTGGATCCCCGCCTCCAAGAGATCCCAGTTCAAAACACTAACCATGGCATACAAAGCGATACACAAGCTGTCCTCACCATACATCTCCGCCCTGGTCTCCTGATACCTACCCTCACGCAATCTCCGTTCCTCCCAAGAACTCCTCCTCTGCTCCCCCCTCATCTCCTCTTCGCACAACCGCGTTGAGGACTTCGCCCGGGCATCTCCCATACTTTGGAACTCCCTGCCCCAACACGTCAGACACGCTCCGACCCTGAGAAGCTTCAAGTGTCACCTGAAGACTCACCTATTCTGTCAAGCTTACAACCTGCCATGAGATCCAGGCGACTGGCCTATACCTGACATTCCCCCATCCTACTGTATCCCCACCTGCCCATCGTAGACTACGAGCCCTTGTGAAAAGGGTCCCCTCCCCTCCTCTACCTATATGTCCTGATTGTCTAGAGTTATTGTAATTGTGCTTGTCTCCCTTATCCTCATGTTAAGCGCCATGGAACCTAATGGTGCTGTATAAATAAATAATAATATTAATAATATATTATACAAAGTCATTTCACACAGAGTGATCTATTTCAAGTGTTTTTTCCTGTTAATGTTGATGATTATTGCTTACAGCCAATGAAAACCTAGAAGTCATTATACAGGGGTTACTAGAACCCTATTTACATGATGTATAACCTGCTGGACACAGTATAAAATGCCCTGGGGGGGGAGGTGAGAGGTTCCCTTTAAAAGGCAAATTATAATGAATCTATTTCCCCAAAGCTATATATCATTCTGTTCATCTCCTCCTGATCTATATGATGTCCACATGCCAAATCAGACAGGTTCACTTTACATTTACAATTAACACCAGGAAAGTTTCCATCGGGCTTTACCCCTGGTGCAATATGCCTCTTGAACAAGTATATATTTGAACATATAATATACATGTAGATGTGGACGTACCATCTCCTCCTCCTCGGTGTGCCGCCTGCTCTGCCTCCTTGCTCTTCAGGCTGATCTTCAGTCTTTCTGACTCTTCTAACACATCAGCCTCTGCAGACTCCACAGAAAAGTGCTAGCTGAGAATATCTTCCATTTACTGGCAGTTAATGTGTGCTGTGATGGAACATACATGATCCAAACATTCTAAGCTCTGTGATGTCATCAGCCGTGGCAGGAGAACCTGGTTATGAGCTCATTGTTCATTGCAGCCAATGGGAATTCACAACATTGGAGAAATAGTGAAAGATCTCATAGATGTAGCACCATAGGAAAATATAATATTGATAATATTCATTGTAGAAGTTTAAGAAGCCAAGGAAATGAAAACATTCCTTTTTTATGATCCCATAAAAATGTATAAAAATCACACAGTTTGCATATTTAATGACATAATCTCTTATTTGATCAGTAGCATTTATCTAATTACAGTAGATGCAGAACATATACAACCTCAATAAGTTTGGTCATGTTCAGTAATTGTCCTGAATAGAGACGCTAATAAATAAGTGGGTTAAAGCTATGTAAAGGTATAATATATGGTGAGAGATTTGCAATATTGTTGAACCGATTCCTCAGAATCAAACATTTCCTCACATACAGCTCTGGCAAAAATGAAGACACCACTGCAAAATAGTCAGTTTCTGTAGTGATGGGCGAATCCTAAATTACTCGGAATCGCTTGACTCTAGCGAGTCCGAGCCCAGGACTCGCTACTCGTTGCGAGTCTAGCGAGTCCAATGTTAATGAATGGGGAAGCGAGTAATAGCGAGTAGTGTGAGATTTACAACTCGCAGATGTGTCTCGGAAGCTTCAGCCTGAAGCAATCCTAGTTTTGTCATTTATTTGCATTGCTCGTTTACTTTGTAAGTAATCACTGACTCGCACAGATAAGAGTCCTGTCTCCTCTGTGCTGGCTGCCAGCTCCAGGGTCCTAGAGCCTGCCTGCTGCCTGATGTAGCAGTGCTGAGATTGTTCTCAGTCTGCTCAATCCCTGTGTACAGACATGAATGTCTGTGCACAGAGATGATGTAGCAGAGCTGAGATTGTTCTCAGTCTGCTCATTCCCTGTGCATAGAGATCTATATCTATACACAGGGGATGTAGCAGAGAGGACATCGCGTTTTGGACTGCGTCGGACGGAAGAGGATTTTTTTAATTAAAGATGGAGTCCCTAATGGCTTTTTTTTTTATTTCTAATAAAAAATTTTCTTTGTGTTGTGTTTTTTTTAAAACAATTTAATAGAAATTCATGGTGGTCATGTCTAATATTGGCGTGACCGCCATAAATTTCGGGCTTAGGGCCAGCTGATAATACAAAGCTGGTATTAACCCCTTTATTACTCAGCGTGCTACCGCCACCAGGGCCGCTGGAAGAGCGGGGTTCAGCGCCAGAGGATGGCGCTTCAATGAACGCGCCATCTTCTGGGGCGGCTGCGGGCTGCAATTTGCAGCGGGGGGTGCCCAGAAAGCTTGGGCATCCCTGCGCTGCGGATTCCAGCCCCCAGCTGCTTAGCTGTACCTGGCTAGACATAGAAATTGCGCGGAGCCCCACGCATTTTTTTTAAATTATTTCATGAAATTCTGAGATTCTGACTCTGACTCTGAGACTCTGACTCTGAAATTCATTAAATAATTTTTAAAAAATGCGTGGGGCTCCGCGCAATTTCTATGTCTAGCCAGGTACAGCTAAGCAGCTGAGGGCTGGAATCCGCAGCGCAGGGATGCCCAAGCTTTCTGGGCACCCCCCGCTGCAAATTGCAGCCCGCAGCCGCCCCAGAAGATGGCGCGTTCATTGAAGCGCCATCCTCTGGCGCTGAACCCCGCTCTTCCAGCGGCCCTGGTGGCGGTAGCACGCTGGGTAATAAAGGGGTTAATACCAGCTTTGTTATACAAGCTGGTATTAAGCCCGAGATTCTTAATGTCAGGCCACGTTTGACCCAGCCACTAAGAATCTCCAATAAAGGGTTAAAAAAACACAGAGAAAATTTTTTATTTGAAATTAAAAAAAAAGCCATTAGGGACTCCATCTTTAATTAAAAAAATCCTCTTCCGTCCGACGTAGTCCAAAACGCGATGTCCTCTCTGCTACATGCACAGGGAATGAGCAGACTGAGAATAATCTCAGCACTGCTACATAATGTCTGTGAGCAGGCGGGCTCTAGGACCCTGGAGCTGCACAGAGAAGACAACTGGACTCGGCTTGCAAAGAAACAGCAGTTACTTTGCGAGTCTCCCTGCTATCACTGGCACAGTAGCCAGTGATGACTCGCACGAGTCTAATGCAAACAATGGCAATCCTAGTTTTGTCAGTGTTTCTGACAAAACTAGGATTGATATTGATTTGCATTGGACTCGTGCGAGTCATCACTGGGAAACTCGCCGAGTACCGAGTCCTGCGAGTCCCTTACTACTCGCCGAGTAACGAGTCCTAGCGAGTAGATTCGCCCATCCCTAAGTTTCTGTCAAATTTCACCAGACCAAAGAGCTCTATACAGATTGTCTGGGGGTCACTCATCAGCTCGTATCTACTCCCCATCCCCTCACATTGGCTGGACCATCATTGTGTGTAAGCTCCTGTACTTTGTCACCCCACCTCATTGTTAGATTGTAAGCTTTTACAAGGAGGGTCGTCATTATTTTTGGTTTAATTATTGTATTTTTTTTTATAATTGTTTCTCATAACTCTTTGTATATGAATCTGTGAATTGTAAAACGCTACGAAACATGTTGGCGATAAATAAATAAAGATTATTATTATTGTCTCAGAAAATTGTAATATTATACAAGACCAACTGGAATAATGATTTTTAAATCATAGATGTTGGCCTAATGAAAAGTATGTACAGTAAATGCACTCAATACTTGGTCGGGGCTTCTTTTGCATGAATTACTGCATTAACGCAGTGTGGCATAGACGCCATCAGCCTGTGGCACTGCTGAGGTGTTATGGAAGCCCAGGTTCCTTTGATAACAGTCTTTAGCTCATCTGCATTGTTGGGTCTGGTGTCTCTCATCTTCCTCTTGACAATACCCCATACGTATGGGTTTAGATCAGGCGCGTTTGCTGTCCAATCAAGCACAGTGTAATTGTGGTTGGTAAACCAGGCATTAGTACTTTTGGCAGTTTGGACAGGTGGCAAGTCCTACTGGAAAATAAAATCTCCATCTCTAAAAAGCTTGTCGGCTGAGGGAAGCATGAAGTGCTCTAAAATCTCCTGGTAGACGGCAGCGCTGACTTTGGTCTTGATAAAACACAGTGGACCTACACCAGCAGATGATATGGCTCCTCAGACCATCACTGATTGTGGAAACTTCACATTGTACCTCAAGCAGCTTGGATTGTGGCCTCTCCACTCTTCCTCCAGACTCTGGGACCTTGATTTCCAATAACTTTTTGTGGCTTACCCTCATTGTAGAGTGTGTCAGTGACTGACTTCTGGAACAATATAGAAATGGTGGTATTTAAAATATGAGCGCTACACAAGGACACTGCACTGATCAGTATTACCTTTAGGTCTTTATTGAAAATTAACAAATGTGAGTCCTCGCAACAACATGTTTCGACACAAATGCGTCTTCCTCAAGGGGAGAAGGAAGTTCCTTATCCACTTGAGGAAGATGCATTTGTGTCGAAACATTTTGGGAGTGTGGTGGAAGAGAGCAGCTCTGCACACAAGGACCTGGCTGGTTTAATAGACACGTGATTGATCACGGGACCCGGAGAAGCGAGTTGGAGCTGGACAATCACTTTGGAACCAGGAACCGGCAAGCAAAGGTCTCGGATCCCTTCCTCACCACTGAGCCTACAATCTGGTTGTGCAGAGACGGCACAACCAGAAAAGGTGAGTGAGGAATTAATATAACGGAGAATTTAATCTGCCTTTAGCAAACAGTGTGGCGCAACCGAAAAATGTTTGTTTTATAAGTGACTGACTTCTGGACAGTCTTCCTCATGATTGTGTAGCCTATTGAACTAGATAGAATAAGGGACCATTTTAAATGCTTAGTAAGCCTTTGAAGGTGTTTTGTGTTAAATTTTCAAAATTTATGAGATAATAACCTTTGGGTTTTCATTTGCTGTCAGCCATAATCATCAACATTAACAAAAATAAACTCTTGAAATAGATCACTCTGTTTGTAATGACTCTATAAATGTGCATCATTTTATGTATTGAATTACTGAAGTAAATTATCTTTTTGATGATATTCTAATTTATTGAGATACTCCTGTAACTGTGAGAAAGTTTCTGCTTGGAGTCATAGTAACGTGAATTCGAAAAATATATATCACTTTAGCGCTTCCACTAAGGGATAAAAAATGTAGGAGGTGCAGCTTCATCCAGGGCACTTTGCAGTGTTTCATTATAGTGTTTTAGAGCAGAGTCAGGACAAGAGCGGGATGAGATTAGGGCGAGTGAAAACTGTAAATTTTTTATAAGTTTCTGAGTGTTAATAGCATATATATTCCTATAGGTGAATGAGTTGGGGGTGTCCTTGAAGGGTTGACAGTAATTGATTGAGAATGAAAGAAGGTTGTGGGAGCGGAAGAGAGGAATTTGTAAAATCATGCACTGAGCAGAGCCAGGAGAAGATCACGTCCAATGTATTCCCATCTTCATGTGTGGCAGAGTTACAAAGTTGTGAAAGACCAAGAGAGGTGGCTAGGGTTAAAAGATGAGAGGTACATGTGGAGATGGGGTTGCCAATATGAATGTTAAAGTCTCTCATGATGAGAGTGGGAAGATCGCAGGGAAGAGAGTGGGAAGACGATCGAACGTGACTATCTAGAGGAAGTAAAAGTCGTAACAAGGTTTCCATAGGTGAACCTACGGAAGGATCATTACCGTGGAAGTGTGGAAGCCAAGTGGCAAAGTTATCAAGAAATTGATGTGGGGGGCCTGGAGGTCGATAAACCACTGCCATTCGCAGGGAGAAGGGCCTGTAGAGTCTTACAGTGTGTACTCCAAAAGAAGTAAAGATAAGTGAGGGGACAGATGGGATAACTTGAAAAGCACAATTTGTTGACAGCAGCAGACCAACACCTCCACCTGGTCTGTTCTCAGGTCTAGGGATATGAGAAAATTGGAGGCCACCATATAAAAGAGCAGCAGCAGCGGTAGTGTCCGACTGCTGAATCCAGGTCTCTTGTAAGAGCAAGGAAGTTAATGTTATGTGAAAGGAAAAAGTACCTATCTACTACATGCATAAACTAGCATTCTAGTTCTTAATTTGGTTTTCTAAGTCGTTAGGAACTACCTCCTGTTAGTTTTTAGGTCTATTGTAAGCCAAATAAATAGTAGTATAAGAGCGGGTGTCGGGCACTACTGTAATAACAACTTGTTTTTTGGACCGTACAGGTCCCACCTTCAACACCTTCAGGCTGCACTGACCACCGGTGCTGCTCAGTCAAAACATTAATTATATTCTGTGCAAAATAGAACAAAAAGACGGCACTCACCAGTATCGTTGCGGCTCTTTTTATTAACCTTTACAGGTTACATGACAAGCAACGATACCGGTGAGTGCCGTCTTTTTGTTCTATTTTGCACAAACAAAATAAATAGTTCCAGATAACCCCGTTAATTGTACATTTTTGTTCTAGGTATTTCATGGTATATAGTTTATTTGCTTGTTGGTGAGTATGAGCTCCTTGACAAACTTTTAAAATTAGTAAAGGGTTCCGAGCTCTTTATAAATATAGCTGTATTAATAGTAATCTCCCAGGTCCAGACACTTTAGCAATCCACAAACTTATGTTGCAAATTTTATACTTTTCAAGAAGTGATGGAAACATCATATCTTGTGAAAACAGCATTACCATAAATCTAAAAAAGGAAGGCAACGCCTTAAGCGAGCAGTTAAAAAATGTTCATTCACATACAAAGTTCTCTATTGACCTCAATGCTGTCTGCCTAAAATCCAGATGAAAAATACAGTCATGGCCTAAAGTATTGGCACCTTTGAAATTGTTCAAGAAAATGAAGTATTTATCCCAAAAAATTATTGCAATTTTACATGTTTTGTTATTTACATGTTTATTTCCTATATGTGTTTTGGAATAACACAAAAAAACAGAGAAAGAAGGGCAAATTGGACATAATTTTACACAAAAGCTACAAAAATGGATCGGACAAGGTTATTGACATCCTCAACTTAATATTTGGTTGCACACAATTTAAAATAAATAACTGCAATCAATCGCTTCCTCGAACCATCAACAAGCTTCTTACACCTCTCAACTGGAATTTTGGACCACTCTTCTTTTGCAAATGGCTCCAGATCTTTCATATTTGAAGGGCATCTTCTCCCAACAGCAATTTTAAGATCTCTCTACAGGTGTTCAATGTGATTTAGATCTGGACTCATTGCTGATACTTCAGAAGTCTCCAGAACTTTGTTTCCAGTCATTTCTGTTTGCTTCTTGAAATATGTTTGGGGTCATTGTCCTGCTGGAATACCCATGAACTAAGACGCAAACCCAGCTTTCTGGCCCTGGGCACTACATTGGAACACAAAATTATTTGGTAATCTTCAGGTTTTATGATGCTCTGCACACATTAAAGGCATCGAGTGCCAGAAGCAGGTCAACAACAGAAAAAAATCTTTGAGCCTCCACTATATTTGACTCCAGGTGCTGTGTTATTTTCAGCAAATGGTCGTTTGATGTGCTTTATCAAAAGCTCTAACTTTGTCCCATCTGTCCACAAGTCATTCTTCAAAACCATTTTTTGGCTTATTTACATACATTTTTACAAAATGCAGTCTAGCTTTTTATGTCTCTGTGTCAGCAGTGGGGTCCTCCTGGGTCCCCTGCCATAGCGTTTCAGTTCCTTAAAATGTTGACATATAATTTGTGCTGAAACTGATGCACCCTGAGTGTGCAGGACAGCCTGAATTTATTTGTCATTTTATTGGGGCTGCTTACCACCATCTGCAATATGGTGTTGCAACCTTTCATTAATTTTGTCTCTGCTGTCCACATCCATGGATATTAACTACAGTGCCATGGGTTGTAAACTTCTTGATTATGCTGTGCACTGTGGACAAAGGAACATTAAGATCTCAGGAGATGCACTTGTAAATTGAGATTGTTGATATTTTTCAACAATTTTATTTCTAAATTCCTAAGACAGTTCTCTTCTCTCTTTTTGTTCTCCATGCTTAGTGCGGCACACACAGACACACAGTGCAAAGATTGAGCCAACTTCTCCCCTTCTCCCCTCTACTTTCAGGTGTGATTTTCATATTACCAACAGCTGTTACTTTGATACACCTTTAAAGCCAATCTATATTAATGGCCAAATGGAAGCATATTATAAGAACAATAACTACAAAAAAGCTAAGAATGGCTAAAAAATATATGTTTATTAGTGTAATATAAAAAATCTGAAATACATGAAAAAAATATTGATTGTTCTTTATGTAGAACGGCTCACAATTATTGTGTGTGCATACTATGGTCTTGCTTTTCTTTTTCCAGGAATACACACCTTTTTCTGTTACCTGTGTGTTCCCCCTGTTTTTTACTCTGACTTTTTTTAGGGACACACACACACACCACACAGAGACACATGCAACACAGAGACACACACACCCCACACAGACACCCCCCCACAGGGACACACACACATACACACCCTATAGGCACACATGCACTCACCCCACAGGGACACACACACCACAAAGAGACACACACAACACAGATACACACACACACACACACCACACAGACCCCCCCCACAGGGACACACATACATACACACCCTATAGGGACACATGCACCCACCCCACAGGGACACACACACACCCCAAAGAGACGCACAACAGAAACACACACCACACAGACCCCCCCCCACAGGGACATACACACCCTATAGGGACACATGCACTCACCCCACAGGGACCCACACACACACCCCAGGGACACACACACCACACAGACAGACACAGATGTGCACAAATCACCTCACACAACTCGCCTCATACGTGTGCTATCTTTAATTTCCAAACATAAACATCTGATTAAAAACAGCCAATGTGCAACACATGTGCCATATAGGGAATTAAGGCAGATGTCAGTCACATGAGCTGTTTATGAGCAGTCTCTGATTTTGGGTCCAGCAAAAAATCGGACACAAATCGAATCCAACAAAAATCGGATGGCAATTAGGCCAAATCCGATCCGACCCCCATAGGATAACATAGGGGCCAAATCGGATCCGTGGCTGTCTGTTTTACAACGGACAGCCACAGATCCAACAAAATCGTGATGTGAAAGTGTGGCGCCCCATATATGCAGCCGGCGTCACAGAGGGGTACTACTCCTGTAAAAGAGGTGTAAATGCCCCAGCTGCAGGTGGACCCTATGATGGTGGGTGGGAACCATTCCCAGCACTCCCACATTAGCTGTGCGGTGGGGGGTTACCTGGGAGGGGATATATTCACCTTCAGGGGGATCAAGGAGGTATTTGGTTTTTGGCCCCTGGTCTTTGGGCTAGATGGAGGAGGAGGAAAGGGAGTTATGAAGACTCGGACTAATTCGAATGAGGCGGAAAGTTAAACCAGGTCGGTTCCAGCCGAACCGGAGGGAAGAAGAAGGGACCTTGAGGAGGTCCTGAAAGAGGGCGCCCGATGAGAGAAGTCCGGGCCCTAGAGAGAAAGGGAGGTCCTAAGAGTGGAGCGACCATACTCCATGGGATACTCCAGTCCACCACGGGAACGCCAGGCCCGAAGATCCGTCCAAAGTCCGGCTTTGCAGTCGGCAACCAGCTGCTGTGGCTTGTTTATCAGCCGCAGCACCCTGCCAGTGGAGCGGTCTGCCTGCTTCCTCACCACGAGGGAGAGGGCTCCTGATTCTACCTACATGGAGCTACTGGGTATAGGCTCATCCTAGGCGGGGAAGAACGGACACGGGTTAGTCAACAAAGGTACACCACGGGTTCCACCATACCACCTGGGATCTACCTGCAGCCATGCGTAAAGCCACCTGTTATTTATAACATCTTGCTGAACTGTGGACTGTATCTAATGCTGCTGCGAGTTGACAGTAAAGTACCCGGGAGAAAGTGACTTTGCCTCTGCATGTGTTTTCACCTCAACCTGTTCCCTTGCAGGTACGCTACCCCGGAGGAATAGCCCTGCCTATAGGGGCTTTGCCAACTCAGCCGCAATCCTATCTACCTCCGGCGGACTGTGGCGGCGCTGGTGACCCCTCACAGAACACTACAGGTGGCGTCACGAGAACTGTATATAGAATCCCCTGTAAATACATCCCTTTTTGAAGTGTCACCCAGGACACGGGATCAGGCACGACCACCACTTCCCGTGACACATCAACGCTACCCTTGGAGTCTGATACCCAAGTACTCCAGGGCCTGGGGCTCGACAAAAGCACCCTTAGACATACCTTCCTAAATTATACAAGACAATGCTTTTATATTGTATACTGAGACATTTTTTTCTAGTTTGTCGTCATATGAAAAGTAAGGGTGCTTTCACATCTGCGTTTTTCGTAATTCGCGGCAGATGCGGTGAAAAAAACGCATCTGCCGCGTTTACCGCATAACCGTTCCACTTGCGGCGCGGTTGCGGTTTTTTCTATGCAATGTATAGGGGGACTTGCGGCAGATGCGGCAAGTGCGGTTTTGCACTTGCGGCAGGTGCGGCCGCGAAAAAAAACGCGGCTTACTGCGGTTTTTTCCGCGGCCGCACCTGCCGCAAGTGCAAAACCGCACTTGCCGCATCTGCCGCAAGTCCCCTATACATTGCATAGAAAAAACCGCAACCGCGCCACAAGTGGAACGGTTATGCGGTAAACGCGGCAGATGCGGTTTTTTCACCGCATCTGCCGCGAATTACGAAAAACGCAGATGTGAAAGCACCCTAAGTCTGGTTTCACACCATGGTCTTTCGGTTCCGGGGCTGTCCGGTGTGAATAGCCCTGGATCCGAATTCGCCCCCCATGTATCCCTATGGCCCCGGATTGTGCATATTTGGAATCCGGTTTGCTGGCTTTCTGAGAGGTTCTGGTGTTGTCCGGTTTTTGCATTGGACACAAAATAGGAGTCTGCATCATTTTTTGTGTCCGATGCAAAAATCGGACAAAACCGGAAACTCCAGGATCCTTCCAGATCCAGCGCCCATAGCATGGGAGTCTATTGGTGCCTGATCGCGGTAGAAAATCGTACTGGCTCCCGGACGCCTGGTTGTTAAAGAGCAGTGGCTGTTAAAATCAGCCACCACTGAATTTCAGCACCTGGAGAGCTCGACAGCTGAAATTTAAGCAATGTGGCCAGCTTCCCAGCAGCTATGGTGCTGAAATGCCATCACTGCACAGCGCCAGCAACGAAGACAGCAAAAAGCCCTCCAGATTTGCCCTCCGGTTCTGCTTGTCCGTGGCTATCAGGTTCTGTCCAGTGCATCCTGCAAAACACCGGACAGAACCTGCCAGTCAAAAACCATGGTGTGAAGCCGGTCTTACTTGTGAGAGCATAGCCCTTAGGTAGATAGTTTAACTGTATGGACAGCAGTAGTACAATGTTATCCATTTCCAATCTGCAAGGACCACGTGTGCTGTCTATAACTCTAGCAAGCTACAAATTGTCCGAGCAGAATACAAATGAATTCTGAGTGATTGTTTTGGATAGAAAATCCCAGAGCACCTGCTCCTGAAGCCAAGAAAAGTCATCTTAAATGAAGCAATTGTGTGAAGTGAACTGCAAGGAGAGTAAAAAGAAAAGGCAACCAAATGAAGAAAAGACTATAATTCAAAGAGGAGTTTATCTTTCATAGGTATAACAAATGAATTGCCGCACAATGGCGTCTATGAAGAAATGGAACTAGAACATTTTTATTACCAATTTAGAATTTTCAAATTAAGATCTAATCACGAGGTGAATTAATTTATATACAGTATATAAAGACTAGCACCCCTAGTGTATAAATAAAGGTACTGAAAGCAACCGTACTTACTGAAGATTTGGTTCTTTTTAACACTATAAAAAATGAGTTTATTATACATATTTCTTTAATATCATCTGGTCAAAATGTGTTAGTTTCTTTAATGTAGGGATCTTTTCTTGTTATTTTGGCTTTTACAGGAAGAATCTACTTTTAGGTTAGTTTTTAATATAAAAAGAACATTTTTTTTTCTAATAATGCTTTAAATATATGTACAAATATATTTATCTATGTCTGTCTATCAATCCATTAGAAAATCTGGAACGGCAAAGCACAAAAGGGTATACCTGTGTGTATAGTGAACAAAAAAGACAAGGATTTACTCACCTTTTTTGGGTTGTGAGAGTCATAGCCACACTAATGGCCACTTTACACACACCAACTTATCTGTCCATCTTCTGAACAGATCTCTGGTTGCAGTGAAATCATGGACACATTGCTCCATTTGTACACAGCCACAAAATGGAACTATGTGTCCATGATTTCACTGCAACCAGAGATCTGTTCAGAAGATGGACAGATAAGTTGGTGTGTGTAAAGTGGCACTTACACATTGAATCAAAGCACTGTTGCCTGTAGATCTTCTGTGGTCTGTATTCACACCAGCAGCGTTGACCATTTGCACATCGTTCTCCCGAATTATTGAAATTAGAATTAGGGACAGTCAGTTTGGAAAGTCTTATTCAAATTTCTGCCATTGACAAGACACCATTATTTCAGAATCTGCTCAATTTGGTAATGGTGGAATTTATGTTCCAACTGGGAGTACTTCACTATTAATCCATCTCCTGTTTTGGATAATTTACCTACTGGGTTGGTACTGGGTCTCCGATGACTGTGTATCCAGAATCCTGTATCAAAAGGTGTCAGAAGGAGATTGTTAAGTGAGCCACAAATGTCATAAGAGATGTCTGAGTTCAGTACCAACATGCTCCGCTAGTCTGGAGAGTTTGCTGGGGTACCTGAAAGACTTCAGAGATGTGTTTATGAACAAAGTGTTGGCGATATGACCTCCTTAACATCCCTATGGTTGTGCTATTAATTTTGTCCCTAATACCAAATTACTTAAAGCTCACTTTTACAATTTGTCTGGGCCTATGACTCACCGTGGCCGGGACTCCGGTTTAGACAGGCGATGCTTCCTTCCTCCTTGTCACGGGTGGACCGCGCCTGCCGGTAGTGGGGCCCGGTGTAGTGCAGATCAAAAGTGAAGACGTCTTGGTGGAACAGATTAAGGGGTTTTTAATTTATTCGTGACGCCACCTATGAGTAGATTCGGTAAGGGCTACCGACGCTGCGGAACCTCCGGGGGATGGACAGCAGCAAGATGTTACGCTCCCCACAGGCTGAGCGGTGATCCCCGGAGGCTGGAGCTGCTCAAGATGTTGTGCGGCAGCTGCGGTTACCTTGTAGTGCGGACGGACAGTTCACAAGGAAGCACGGACACAGAAAGTCTCTGCAACGGGTCTTTACTGTAACCAGCAGGCAATACATGGCATACAGTGGTTGAGTAGTAGACCGCGTGGACTCAGCAGTGATGGTGTCCCTTAGAGATCCGCAGTGTTCCTCCTTTCTACCTACTTAGTTGCCAGTGTCACCCAGGAATACCAGGTCGGGTACGGGGAGGCTGCTTCAATGCCCTATCCATGATGTACGTTCTGGATGCTTTGGGGAGCTTTGGGTCCCTCAGTGGGTACACCGCTGGTTAGACGACTGGAAGTTGGCTGGTGGTGGGGTGCTCCTTTGAAGCTGCTCCTCCACTCTTCTGGTTCGCGTGGCAGAGGTGAACTGCTGCCAGCTTTGGTACCAGTGAACCGGCTGTGAGTTGTGGGCACGGGAGTCTTTTGGGAACCTATGTAGATAATGCCCAATCCCGGTGGTTAAGGCCTCAGGTGCTGACACCCGACCGGTGACGGCCCAGGGGCCCGCACGGGGTGCGGAGCCCCCGCTCCTCTCCAAGCTCTAGTCTTAGACCCTTCTTCTCCGAGTTCCAGACTATTCTCTTTTTGTCTAGATTATTGTGTGTTCTACTACACTACCCTAACACTCCACCCCCCAGGACCTATGATTGGTCCCCTGTTCTAGGTGTTGCATGTTGGGTTGGATCTCTATGTTAACCGGATCATTGCTGAGTCACAGGATATTGCGGCTGCATTTGTGGCTGCAATACCCTCTTGTGACGCACTCGTTGCGGGGCGCCACACTCCCCCTTGGTTGAATACGCTTGTCCCCAAGCGTCACACTAGTCACATTACAGAGGTTTTTATATTTCATATTTTACAACAGGTAATACACTTTTATTAATGACAAGTCATTGTATGCATAAAAGTGAGGTGAATAACAGGTTAACACATTGCGCGGACCCGGCGGGCGGTCGGCTGTCCTTAGAATAAAAGTTCAGGCTGTAGCCGCCAAGTCGCGGTGTTACGGTGCAAACAGGAAGAAGTCTCTTTGGTAGCAAAGTTCAAACAACAACAGTCACTTATGGAGGGCAGTGTTCCGGACTCATATAGCGAACCACCCGTCACAGCATACATATCACTCATAGGTTACTATGTCCCCTCTATACAAGTCTCGGTTTGGATGACCTCACGGTAGGTGCGATTCCACATCACGGCGCCCCACAAACACTTCAGTACTCACACCCTCCTCCCTTACGAATCCCCACCCGGTGGACAAGTTAAAGGTGCTTACCCGCCCAGTTTTACGGAATTGTTCAGGTAATGGAGATTGGCGGCGGGCCTCGGCGCGAGCCTGCATGTTGGCTTGCAGTCGAGTGTGCCACTCGTCTCTCCGGATCGACATACCTCTTCGTCGGAGTGATGCGGCATGTGGATCAAGTCACTACGGCGTGCTGGTTGTTGAACCGCTCGAGCTTGGTGGGCAGTCTGGAGTGGAGCCCGGTTCAACGGAACCGGAGAAGATACTGTTGCGGCGGCACCCGACCAGTGCACCCGAGCTGATCGCCCGGCAGAAGGGTTCCGTGTGTCTCCCCAGGCGAACCCGGTGTAGAGATCCTCAGCTGGACTGTAGGTCTCCTCGTCATCCTCCTCGACCTCTCCTTCGATGACTACGTCGGGCTGCTCGGCTAATGAAGACGATGGGATGGAATCCTCTGGATCGGTGGGTGGCTGTGCTGCAAAGTTCTCCTCGGGGTCGTTGTGCAGGACTTCCAGGCTGCCTGCCTCTTCTTCTGTAGCAGCGGGAAGTGGTGTTTCAATCCCGGTCACCAGGTAGGCCTCTGTAATAGCAGAGGAGGCCTCCGGTTCAGGGGAGAAACTGGCGACAGTCTCGGTAGTTTGGAAACTAGTCGCGGGTTCCGCAGGTGGAACCAGGTAGGTGTCAGCTTCTTCGTGGGAGCATATTGGAAGCTCCGGCTCTGGAACGGGGTCGGCTGCGGTTTCATCCGCTGGAACGGGTCGAGCTGTGGTCCTCACAGGAATGATACAGTCTATGGGCTCCGGTGACGAAGCAGGACAGGTGGTGGGCGACGGTGAGGCTGTTGAAAAACTGGCGATGTCGTCTGGGCTTGGAGAAGCTGTACCCGGTCGGCTCTGCTGCATCGCATGGTGTAGTCGTCTGCCTAGGGTCGCGCTCCAGCTGCGAATCGTCCACTCCACGGTCTCAAGTAGTCGCACCCGGAGGTCTTGTAGAGCCTCTATCCAGAAGTCGGGGCTGCCGTCTATGGTAAGGGCAGAATCCGGACCCAGTTGGCCTATGGCTGCTCTGGCCTCCGCCTCGACCTCCCGCATTAGGTCTTGGAGTCTCGTGCTGGCCATTCTCTTCTTGGAGGGAAACCACACCCGTTCAACCGGTAAACGTTCTGGTAGAGCTGGTGAAGAAGTCTGTCTGACACTCCCATTTCCTCTGGGCTTTTGTAGTCCAATCGTGGGAAAAGTCTTTGGGGTCCGCCCCCATGGTTGATTCGAGCAATCAGGGCGGACAAAGAGTTTGGCGCCTTTTGTCTTTAGCCCTCCCACGATGAGGGGGGGGTTGACTCACTCCTGGGCTTGCACGTGGCGGCTTCTTGTGGCGGGAACGCCATCTTGGGCGCCATCTTGGCCCAATGGTGAAAAGGCGGGAAAGTTCTTTTAGGGACGGACAAAGTCCAGTGTAGACAATAATGTCCATTTTAAGCACATTATACCCGTTGGGTAACGGGCCTGCTCGTATCCTGTTCGTGACGCCATTTTCTGACTCACCGTGGCCGGGACTCCGGTTTAGACAGGCGATGCTTCCTTCCTCCTTGTCATGGGTGGACCGCGCCTGCCGGTAGTGGGGCCCGGTGTAGTGCAGATCAAAAGTGAAGACGTCTTGGTGGAACAGATTAAGGGGTTTTTAATTTATTCGTGACGCCACCTATGAGTAGATTCGGTAAGGGCTACCGACACTGCGGAACCTCCGGGGGATGGACAGCAGCAAGATGTTACGCTCCCCACAGGCTGAGCGGTGATCCCCGGAGGCTGGAGCTGCTCAAGATGTTGTGCGGCAGCTGCGGTTACCTTGTAGTGCGGACGGACAGTTCACAAGGAAGCACGGACACAGAAAGTCTCTGCAACGGGTCTTTACTGTACCCAGCAGGCAATACATGGCATACAGTGGTTGAGTAGTAGACCGGGTGGACTCAGCAGTGATGGTGTCCCTTAGAGATCCACAGTGTTCCTCCTTTCTACCTACTTAGTTGCCAGTGTCGCCCAGGAATACCAGGTCGGGTACGGGGAGGCTGCTTCAATGCCCTATCCATGATGTACGTTCTGGATGCTTTGGGGAGCCTTGGGTCCCTCAGTGGGTACACCGCTGGTTAGACGACTGGAAGTTGGCTGGTGGTGGGGTGCTCCTTTGAAGCTGCTCCTCCACTCTTCTGGTTCGCGTGGGCACGGGAGTCTTTTGGGAACCCGTGTAGATAATGCCCAATCCCGGTGGTTAAGGCCTCAGGTGCTGACACCCGACCGGTGACGGCCCAGGGGCCCGCACGGGGTGCGGAGCCCCCGCTCCTCTCCAAGCTCTAGTCTTAGACCCTTCTTCTCCGAGTTCCAGACTATTCTCTTTTTGTCTAGATTATTGTGTGTTCTACTACACTACCCTAACACTCCACCCCCCAGGACCTATGATTGGTCCCCTGTTCTAGGTGTTGCATGTTGGGTTGGATCTCTATGTTAACCGGATCATTGCTGAGTCACAGGATATTGCGGCTGCATTTGTGGCTGCAATACCCTCTTGTGACGCACTCGTTGCGGGGCGCCACACTCCCCCTTGGTTGAATACGCTTGTCCCCAAGCGTCACACTAGTCACATTACAGAGGTTTTTATATTTCATATTTTACAACAGGTAATACACTTTTATTAATGACAAGTCATTGTATGCATAAAAGTGAGGTGAATAACAGGTTAACACATTGCGCGGACCCGGCGGGCGGTCGGCTGTCCTTAGAATAAAAGTTCAGGCTGTAGCCGCCAAGTCGCGGTGTTACGGTGCAAACAGGAAGAAGTCTCTTTGGTAGCAAAGTTCAAACAACAACAGTCACTTATGGAGGGCAGTGTTCCGGACTCATATAGCGAACCACCCGTCACAGCATACATATCGCTCATAGGTTACTATGTCCCCTCTATACAAGTCTCGGTTTGGATGACCTCACGGTAGGTGCGATTCCACATCACGGCGCCCCACAAACACTTCAGTACTCACACCCTCCTCCCTTACGAATCCCCACCCGGTGGACAAGTTAAAGGTGCTTACCCGCCCAGTTTTACGGAATTGTTCAGGTAATGGAGATTGGCGGCGGGCCTCGGCGCGAGCCTGCATGTTGGCTTGCAGTCGAGTGTGCCACTCGTCTCTCCGGATACGACATACCTCTTCGTCGGAGTGATGCGGCGTGTGGATCAAGTCACTACGGCGTGCTGGTTGTTGAACCGCTCGAGCTTGGTGGGCAGTCTGGAGTGGAGCCCGGTTCAACGGAACCGGAGAAGATACTGTTGCGGCGGCACCCGACCAGTGCACCCGAGCTGATCGCCCGGCAGAAGGGTTCCGTGTGTCTCCCCAGGCGAACCCGGTGTAGAGATCCTCAGCTGGACTGTAGGTCTCCTCGTCATCCTCCTCGACCTCTCCTTCGATGACTACGTCGGGCTGCTCGGCTAATGAAGACGATGGGATGGAATCCTCTGGATCGGTGGGTGGCTGTGCTGCAAAGTTCTCCTCGGGGTCGTTGTGCAGGACTTCCAGGCTGCCTGCCTCTTCTTCTGTAGCAGCGGGAAGTGGTGTTTCAATCCCGGTCACCAGGTAGGCCTCTGTAATAGCAGAGGAGGCCTCCGGTTCAGGGGAGAAACTGGCGACAGTCTCGGTAGTTTGGAAACTAGTCGCGGGTTCCGCAGGTGGAACCAGGTAGGTGTCAGCTTCTTCGTGGGAGCATATTGGAAGCTCCGGCTCTGGAACGGGGTCGGCTGCGGTTTCATCCGCTGGAACGGGTCGAGCTGTGGTCCTCACAGGAATGATACAGTCTATGGGCTCCGGTGACGAAGCAGGACAGGTGGTGGGCGACGGTGAGGCTGTTGAAAAACTGGCGATGTCGTCTGGGCTTGGAGAAGCTGTACCCGGTCGGCTCTGCTGCATCGCATGGTGTAGTCGTCTGCCTAGGGTCGCGCTCCAGCTGCGAATCGTCCACTCCACGGTCTCAAGTAGTCGCACCCGGAGGTCTTGTAGAGCCTCTATCCAGAAGTCGGGGCTGCCGTCTATGGTAAGGGCAGAATCCGGACCCAGTTGGCCTATGGCTGCTCTGGCCTCCGCCTCGACCTCCCGCATTAGGTCTTGGAGTCTCGTGCTGGCCATTCTCTTCTTGGAGGGAAACCACACCCGTTCAACCGGTAAACGTTCTGGTAGAGCTGGTGAAGAAGTCTGTCTGACACTCCCATTTCCTCTGGGCTTTTGTAGTCCAATCGTGGGAAAAGTCTTTGGGGTCCGCCCCCATGGTTGATTCGAGCAATCAGGGCGGACAAAGAGTTTGGCGCCTTTTGTCTTTAGCCCTCCCACGATGAGGGGGGGTTGACTCACTCCTGGGCTTGCACGTGGCGGCTTCTTGTGGCGGGAACGCCATCTTGGGCGCCATCTTGGCCCAATGGTGAAAAGGCGGGAAAGTTCTTTTAGGGACGGACAAAGTCCAGTGTAGACAATAAAGTCCATTTTAAGCACATTATACCCGTTGGGTAACGGGCCTGCTCGTATCCTGTTCGTGACGCCATTTTCTGACTCACCGTGGCCGGGACTCCGGTTTAGACAGGCGATGCTTCCTTCCTCCTTGTCATGGGTGGACCGCGCCTGCCGGTAGTGGGGCCCGGTGTAGTGCAGATCAAAAGTGAAGACGTCTTGGTGGAACAGATTAAGGGGTTTTTAATTTATTCGTGACGCCACCTATGAGTAGATTCGGTAAGGGCTACCGACACTGCGGAACCTCCGGGGGATGGACAGCAGCAAGATGTTACGCTCCCCACAGGCTGAGCGGTGATCCCCGGAGGCTGGAGCTGCTCAAGATGTTGTGCGGCAGCTGCGGTTACCTTGTAGTGCGGACGGACAGTTCACAAGGAAGCACGGACACAGAAAGTCTCTGCAACGGGTCTTTACTGTACCCAGCAGGCAATACATGGCATACAGTGGTTGAGTAGTAGACCGGGTGGACTCAGCAGTGATGGTGTCCCTTAGAGATCCGCAGTGTTCCTCCTTTCTACCTACTTAGTTGCCAGTGTCGCCCAGGAATACCAGGTCGGGTACGGGGAGGCTGCTTCAATGCCCTATCCATGATGTACGTTCTGGATGCTTTGGGGAGCCTTGGGTCCCTCAGTGGGTACACCGCTGGTTAGACGACTGGAAGTTGGCTGGTGGTGGGGTGCTCCTTTGAAGCTGCTCCTCCACTCTTCTGGTTCGCGTGGGCACGGGAGTCTTTTGGGAACCCGTGTAGATAATGCCCAATCCCGGTGGTTAAGGCCTCAGGTGCTGACACCCGACCGGTGACGGCCCAGGGGCCCGCACGGGGTGCGGAGCCCCCGCTCCTCTCCAAGCTCTAGTCTTAGACCCTTCTTCTCCGAGTTCCAGACTATTCTCTTTTTGTCTAGATTATTGTGTGTTCTACTACACTACTCTAACACTCCACCCCCCAGGACCTATGATTGGTCCCCTGTTCTAGGTGTTGCATGTTGGGTTGGATCTCTATGTTAACCGGATCATTGCTGAGTCAGAGGATATTGCGGTTGCATTTGTGGCTGCAATACCCTCTTGTGACGCACTCGTTGCGGGGCGCCACACCTACAGCTATGAAAAAGTATGTAAAAAAAAGTTTATGGAAAGGTCATATCAGTCCTTTTTCCTCCACTGTAGCTGGGCTTTCTTTTTTTTAAAGAAGGATGGTAATCTCCATTCATGATTTCTGTTCATAGAACAAAATCACGGTTGAGAATATCTGGGCTCACAGTTGCCAAAACAGAAGGTCGAGAGAAAACATTTGATGGGTCCTGTCTTTAAAGTAGGTAATAAGGTTTGGTTGTTGTTATTGTTGTTTAGCATCTCACACAGGAAATAGGCAACACACAAAAAATTTCAACATAGCTTTGTAAAGTTTGTGCCTTGTATATACTCTTCTGATTTTTTGCTGCCTGACTTTGGACCACATCTTTTGACTACTCATTTGCCTAGCCCCTTTATCTCTAAACACATACTGTTTGGATCTGACCAAGAACTTTGACATTACTCTTTTATCTTGCTCCCTTGCCTTTGATGTACACTCTTGGTATTTGATCCTGGACTTCGTGTCTCCTCTGTTTCATGGCTTGCTGCGAGAAGTGACAATAACCAGTGTCACAAACACGTTTTTCCACTATTACTGTTGCAAATCGTTTAATATGTCCCTATAAATATTGCCCAAACAGAAGCTAACATCTCTGCCCATGTCTTTTCAATATAGCTCTAGTTCAGTGAGCTTAAATAGAGAGTGGCTGTTGACAACAATTTTCAAGTTTTGCCATGGATATACAGTACAGACCAAAAGTTTGGACACACCTTCTCATTCAAAGAGTTTTCTGTATTTTTGTGACTATGAAAATTGTAGATTCACACTGAAGGCATCAAAACTATGAATTAACACATGTGGAATAATATACTTAACAAAAAAGTGTGAATCAACTGAAAATGTCTTATATTCTAGATTCTTCAAAGTAGCCACCTTTTGCTTTGATTACTACTTTGCACACTCTTGGCATTCTCTTGATGAGCTTCAAGAGGTAGTCACCAGAAATGGTCTTCACTTCACAGGTGTGCCCTGTCAGGTTTAATAAGTGGGATTTCTTGCCTTATAAATGGGGTTGGGACCATCAGTTGTGTTGTGCAGAAGTCTGGTGGATACACAGCTGATAGTCCTACTGAATAGACTGTTAGAATTTGTATTATGGCAAGAAAAAATCAGCTAAGTAAATAAAAATGAGTGGCCATCATTACTTTAAGAAATGAAGGTCAGTCAGTCCGAAAAATTGGGAAAACTTTGAAAGTGTCCCCAAGTGTAGTTGCAAAAACCATCAAGCGCTACAAAGAAACTGGCTCACATGAAGACCGCCCCAGGAAAGGAAGACCAAGAGTCACCTCTGCTGTGGAGGATAAGTTCATCCGAGTCACCAGCCTCAGAAATTGCAGGTTAACAGCAGCTCAGATTAGAGACCATGTCAATACCACACAGAGTTCTAGAAGAAGACACATCTCTACAACAACTGTTAAGAGGAGACTTTGTGTAGCAGACCTTCATGGAAAAATAGCTGCTAGGAAACTACTGCTAAGGACGGGCAACAAGCAGAAGAGACTTGTTTGGGCTAAAGAACATAAGGAATGGACATTAGACCAGTGGAAATTTGTGCTTTGGTCTGATGAGTCCAAATTTGAGATCTTTGGTTCCAACCACCGTGTGTTTGTGCGACGCAGAAAAGGTGAACGGATGGACTCTACATGCCTGGTTCCCACTGTGAAGCATGGAGGAGGAGGTGTGATGGTGTGCGGGTGCTTTGCTGCTTTGAAGCTCATCAAGAGAATGCCAAGAGTGTGCAAAGCAGTAATCAAAGGAAAAGGTGGCTACTTTGAAGAAACCTAGAATATAAGACATATTTTCAGTTGTTTCACACTTTTTTGTTAAGTATATAATTCCACGTGTTAATTCATAGTTGATGCCTTCAGTGTGAATATACAATTTTCATAGTCATGAAAATACAGAAAAATCTTTGAATAAGACGGTGTGTCCAAACTTTTGGTCCGTACTGTAGGTCTTGACTTTAGCGGAGTCATTTATACACATGAATATGCTTTGATATAAATCATTCCATTTTAGCTCTGGCAGTATGTTTATGGTTGTTGTCCTGCTGGAAGGTGAATCTACACCCCAGTCTAAAGTCTTTTGCAGCCTCTTACAGGTTTCCCTTCAGAATTGCCCTGAATTTAGTTCCATCCTTCTTCCCATAAACTCTGACCAACTTCAATGTTCCTGCTGAAGAAAAGCATCTCAACAGCATATCAGTCACCATTATGTTTAACCGTGAGGACGTTCATGATGAAAAGAGGTTGGTTGAACGAGACCTAGTGTTTGTATTTTTTCCACTCATTATGGTATTTTAATATTCCCTTGCTTTTAATTTATTTAATTCATGTGATTGTCATAGAGAATCTGAAAATTCATAATGCATCTCTAGAGAGAGGAGACATATCCACTCTAAACCCATGGAACTAATTATAACTGAGGATAGAGAGAGATTACCCTTCTTTGAAGCAGGACCTCCTGGTGTGGACAGGTAATCACAGCAAAGCAACTCTTGGAAAAATGGCAGCCAGTCTGAGATTTGCATACACAAAGGCAATTACAATTCCCAGGCAAAGTGTTCTTTATCGAAGCAGAATCCCAGACACTTTGTTACCAGTGGTTAGTTATGAATATTGGGATTTCTATTAATTCTACAGTTATGGAATAAACATTTTCAGTTTAATGATTATGAAAAGAAGAGTATGCATATTTTTTTCATAATTGTGCAGCTTGAGGGGGGCCATATGCAGCATGAGGGCATGTACCAGGATAAGGGAGCCATATCCAGAATGCGGGAATCATATCCAGGATAAGGGGGCCATATGCAGGATGGGGGCCATAAGTAGGATATGGGGCCATATGCAGGATGGGGGGCCATGATTCAGGATATGGGGGCCATATCCAGGATGGGGGGCATATGCAGGATGGGGGGGCATTTACTAGGATAAGGGACCATATCAAGGATAGGAGTGCCATATTCAGGATTGGGGGGGGGGAAATGTACCAGAATAAGGAGACATATGAAAGATGGGGGGGCCATATGCAGGATGGGGGGGGCATTTACCAGGATAAGGGGGCTATATCTAGGATGGGGGGCCATATATCAGATAAGGGGGACATATCCAGGATGGGGGGTCATATCCAGGATGGGGAGGCCAGTGACCAGGATGGGGGAGGCCATATCCTGGATAAGGGGGCTATATCCCAGGATGGGTGACCATGTACCAGGATGGGGGAGTTATGTACCAGGATCGGGGATATATATATACCAGGATGATGGACATATATACTGATTGAAAGATGGACACTGGCATTATGAGATGGACCCCATTTAACATTAAAAATACTTGTTCTATTTTCATTCACTAAATTTGAGGTGCGTTTTATAATCCAGTGCATCTTACAAAGCGAACAATATGGTAGGATTTGTTTAATGTGTATCTCATGTCCTGTAATATTTCTGCATATCTCACGTTCATGTGCCTTCTATTGCAACACGACTGGTTAGCCCAGTGAGACTAGGGACAGAGGCGGAGGGAAATCATTGAGAGGGATGAAAAATATAAAGCAAAGTCCATATATAATGGATTAAAGAAATAGTCATGGAAAACCTCTTTAACTACAGCAGCTAGATGCGTCTGCGATACATTATTGTATTCTGGGAAATTCCAAAGGGATTTCAATAGCGTTGTCTAATGTAGCATGCAGGTCTGTAAATTATATCTGCTCTGTAGCAATTGTTCCTATGGCCTCAAGTACCATCTGCACCCAGATCTCATCAGCTGAAAGAAGACAGTTATACTCAACACCTCAAATCTCAAATGCCACGTAGAATCAAAACAATTAGAATTTTGTGCAATAATTGTAAATGGAATGAAAGTAGACTGAGTTGGTTTTGTGAAATCTTAAATCATGCCTATATTTTAAATCTTTAATAATTGAATCTTTTAATTATTTTGTGTTTTTTAAGGATTAAAACTGGACCATGAAACATACAGTATTCTATTATTCTTCTCTGTCTTTATTTTCTGATTCTAGATTTTCTATTTTTTTTTGCACATGATTATAGGGCAGTAATCTTCCCCGAATTCCTATTAGTAGAGATGTGTTTAACAGCAGATCCACGTGCCAAAGGAACTTGAAGTTTGGAGATGATTCGTAAGTCTCGTTTCATCAAGACTAGTAGTTTTCATTCTGGTCTTGAAGAGGGGTGTGGTGGAGTGCAAGGCTTCTGATTCATTGCGAGGCCTCTTCATAAATCAGGTGAGATACAAACTGGTGCACATCAATGTGCGCCTCGCTACAAATCTTACTACAGTCAATAACTGGAGTCAGATTTGTGCTGTAGAGAATGCTGGTCATTATGAATTTGAAGAATTGTGACATCCGCTCCATACCATCTCAGCTCTCCCCAATTTGTTAGAGTTGGGTGAAAATGGTGTAAGAAATATAACTGTCACAATATTTGAAAGCTTTTCATGCCAGAATTTTGATGTAAAAACTTTGATGAATAGGGGCTATTAACTTTAATTTGATAATTTTGTAGGCAAGATCTGTGCTGAGGTCATTATGTAGAGAGGGGAAAGAGATGAGTTGTGACCATTACTACTGTAGATGTTCCGATCCTGTTCTGTCGGTAAATAGGCGTTACCTTCCATTGTAATCCTGTTTGTGATATGATGAGATGATCACTGAAAAATTATCTCTACAAATCAGTACGTTTCTGTCTGACATGAAGCTCAGGCAAGATTTTAGGATTTGTTTTTAAAACAGTTACAGTGGAACCTTGATTTACAAGCATAATCTGTTCCAAGAGTCTGCTTGTAATTCAAATTGCTTGTATATCAAAGCAAAGTTTCCCATAATAAATAATTGAAACCAGGGGTGGACCTAGCCTCTGTGCTGCCTGAGACGAACTGCAAAACGGTGCCCCCCCCCCAAGTAAGTTTTTTTTCAATCGGTAGTTATATCCTCCCTGCCTGCCTGCAAAATGAAATGAGGACAATAGCGGATATTTTAATTTAGAGGAATAGAGAAAAAAGATATTCAAACACATGTATATATGCACCATCACACGCATATACAAGGACCACACTGACGAATCCAGAACAAGGATCATTAATGGCAATGGTAGGATTGTCTCAACCATACGGACACACAATGATGGTTGGCAGAGAGGTGCTCCTGTAGGCAGACACAGTCCTGCAACCTGATGCGTGCTGAGCATGTGAGCCCATATCAAAGGCAGGAATACAAGCTTTGACGTATATGTACTTCAAAAGATAGTAAAGGGGTTAAATTACACTATATTTACATGTATACAGCACACATATACTGGACAGCACATGCTCATTACATACACATCATACACTCACACAGACACACATAATCCATGTCTTAGTTATATAACAGATGCTCAGCAGGTACACACCATATACACAGCACATGCATGCTGGACAAGTGTATATACACACTTCACTATACTCAAAAGATATCTAAACATACACACACAGACACACAAAGCTCACACACAGACACAAAGCTCACACACAGACACAAAGCTCATACACAGACACGCAGCTCACACACAGACACACAACTCACACAGACACGTAACTCACACAGACACGTAACTCATACACAGACACACAACACACACACAGCTTACACACACAGTTAACACACACAAACACAGCTCACACACAGACACACAACTCACATACAACTCACACACAGCTCACACTCACACACAGCTCACACACAGACACACAACTCACACACACAGACACGTAACTCACAGACATGTAACTCACACACAACTCACACACAGAACTCCCACACACATACAGCTCACCCAAACAGACATACACACAGACACAACTCACACACACAGCTCTCACACACACAACTCCCACACACAGACACGTAACTCACACAGACACACAACTCACACACAGACACACAGCTCAGACACAGAGCTCACACACAGACACACAATTCTCACACACATACACACAGCTTACACAGACAAGCAACTCACGCACATACAACTCACACAAAGCTCACACTCACACACAGCTCACACACAGACACACAACTCACACACACAGACACGTAACTCACAGACATGTAACTCACACACAACTCACACACAGAACTTACACACACATACAGCTCACACACACAGACATACACACAAACACAACTCACACACAGCTCACACAGACACAACTCTATCACATAGACACACAGCTCAGACACATAGACACACAACTCACACAGACACACGACAACTCCCACACACAGACACGTAACTCACACAGACACGCAATTCAAACACAGACACGCAGCTCACACACAACTCGCACACAGACACACAATTCACAAACACAGCTTACACTCAGCTCACACACATAGAACTCACAAACAAACATGCAACTCAGACTCAGACATGCAACTCAGACACAACTCACACACATCTCACACACAGACACACGACTCACACACACACCTCACACACAACTCGCAAACAGACATGCAACTCACACACAACTCATACACACACAGCTCACACACAGACACACAACTCACACACATACAGCACACACAGCTCACACACACAGACACGTAACTCACAGACACGCAATTCACACACAACTCACAAACACAACTCCCACACATATACAGCTCACCCACACAGACATACACACAGACACAACTCACACACACAGCTCTCACACACACAACTCCCACACACAGACACGTAACTCACACAGACACACAACTCACACACAGACACACAGCTCAGACACAGAGCTCACACACAGACACACAACTCTCAGACACATACACACAGCCTACACAGACAAGCAACTCAACCACATACAACTCACACACAGACACGCATCTCACACACACACAGGTCACACATATCACAACCACAGCTCACACACATACAGACATGCAACTCTCACACAACTCACATACACAGCTCACACACACAACACACACACACAGCTCACAGACACACAGCTCACACACAGCTCACCCCCCCCCCCACACACACACAGCTCTCACACACACACAGACACACAGCTCACAAACAGATTATAAAGATACCTCACACAGTCCTCTGTGCAGGTTGTACATGTGCAGCTTTACATGCTCACAACCCCTGGATCCGAGTCCCTCCCTCACTCTCTGGCCAGCAGCAGATCTGTTACCTTGTGACCCAGGGCTCCTTATCTTTGGTATCTCAGCACAGGAGGCTCCTCTTTGCTCTCACTTCTTCCCGCATGTGCAGGAGAAAATGAGCACCCCCTGCAGATGCCGCCTCCTCTTTTACCAGCAGGTGGCGCCGCCTGAGACAAGCCACTCAGATTGCCTCATTATTGATACGGCCCTGATTGAAACACAGACAATTTGTTCCACAACCTAAAAATATCTACTGTATTTATATACATGCACATACATAACTGTAAAATTATTACAGTAATACAAAATACTGTACAGTAAAACATAAAAACATAATCATGCCTGTGATGAATAAGTAATATTCCCCAGCCGCCATTTTCTATCAGAAAGCAATATTCTTACAAATAATCAACTTGCTGAGAGCAGCCATGTTGGCTTAGAAGCTGCTAGATCCACTCATAGGAGATAAGCCTCCTAGAAGAGGAACATGTCAATTAACTAGAAACAACAAAGGGCCCTTCCTCACCTGTGATATGCTAATCAACATGAGGAAGCACCCATTGTGATAACACAATAGGGCTTCCAGAAGGGATAATCAAGGGAGGCCAGAGTGTGAAAATTAGCTCTTTGACGTTAGCACTCTGACACAGCTGTCAGCTGACTAGTAACGCGGCCGGTCACGTGAGCACCGCAACCAGGAATCAATTGAGCGCCACAGAGCACGGACAAACAACACGCTGCTGCGGGAATATCCAGCAATCCCCGCTCCAAGGTGGTCAAGGGAACAGCAGTAGCCGAGACAGCAAGCATCTTACTGTGAGTGACCAACATTAGCTCAGTATTAACTCTATGTCTGCCTTATTGGCGCTTTTCAGATTAAGGACATGCCAGCCCTTGCTGTGCATAGAACAGGAATAACTGGGCATCATCACCAATTTGACTCAAATAGATTAAAAGTACCTCTTGAAGTGAGTGTGTGACCAACATTAGATCAGCATACACTCTGTGCCTGCTACATTGGTTATATTATTATTTTAATATTTTTTAAGGATACTCTAGTCCTTGTGGTGCATAGACAACGATAACACCATCAGTATTTACAACTAATGATTCACAACTCCATTTTTTATAGACTACATAACAGTGAAGACTCTATCTACACCCCCAAGGTACAGACACCTGTGCATAGGTATATAATAGCTACTATATTCACCCTTAGGGATATGCGAGTTACAACACATTTTAATCCGTACACTCTATATTATTAGGAATCATCAAATCAAACATAAAGCAGCACATAATTAGACTGGATAATCTGTCAACATACCTGACAACTTAGGTATGTATTTATTATGTTGTTAACCTTTCAGAAGTATATATCCAGCAGCCCAACATATTTGTCCTTTATTTTTACGATAGGGACCCTAATATATCATCTGAGCAGAAAACTCAAGGAAGCTCTCTCCAAACACCCATTTCCAATTAGAAGATACCTATATCATGCTTTTGCCATCAAGAGTGATATCTGCCACAGTTCTCCAGAGGATCTTTTGTTTATATATTATTAAATGGTATTATCACACAAGAGGTGTTTATAGATTTTGGTGTATATTTATTTATGATAATTTTATATGTCATTAAAGATACTAGTTTTAACCACACCCACTCTGGTCATCAGTTCGCATTTTAGTGTATTTTATCAGGTTGCGCTGAATCCCAAACCCAATCAACTATTTCCCCAGGTGTATAAAAACCTAAAAAACTTTTAGACTGTCACACAGAGTCGAAAGGATTTTCTAGCAGCAACAGAGGTGTGCACAGTAGTGCCCTCTATACTTAGCCAGCTCCAGTGTTAACCTATATTATATATATCGAAAACTAATTTCCTGCTTCCAACGGTTGGAAGGAAATTCTTTCACTCAGCTCAGACCGAACGGAGCCAAGTTATAACATTTAATTTTTCATAAGCCGTCCCTCCTGTGAAGATGTCGAGTATAAATAAGAAATCTAGACATTCAGAAGGTCATGTACATATTTTTACATATGTGTGCGATGATCGTAAGCCACCTAAAGTCGATATTGGCCAGTAGGATACCAGCAGAGGGGTCATGTTTCATATCCAAGCGGAGATAAAATCATAACTAAAAATATGAGGGCATTGTCTTCTGCCCGTGAAGCAAACAGACAAAGCTATTGCAGATAATAAGTTTTGGATATGTATATCTCCACTCAGAGCGGTGGGAGTTATGAGACATCCCAGAGGTGTGAGATAGGTGGGGACAGGGGACAGCCTCATAATGTATAAAAATCTGCTGCCCCATCTCCATTTTGGTATTCGTCTGAAGGACCATAATTCATCACAGCCAGCGTATACCCTGTAACCGGGTCGTTCCATGCGGTTCCTTGTGGCGCCATCAGCATTAAGGTAACTGATCAAATGTGTGTGTAATTCTGTGTGGATTCCATTTATCCTTTTATTTGCATAACTGACTGTAATATTTGTAACATCTTAATATCTGTAAATATATCTAGTGTACCATATGGGTGATTAAATATATAAATTTAATCTTGCGTTGTCCTTTTATATTGCTCACACATTCCCATGTCTGTGTGCTCATTTAACGCTACCTGGGTTGGTTTCTGACCCAATATAAGCCCGACCACAGACCGGACTTATATTAAATGAGGAACTGGTGGCAGCAATTAGTGCTTGGGGTTATTCAGGGACTCTATCAGTGACGGGGTGGAGGTTATTATATGTGCTTCTGGTTGCGGATCAGAAGGCATATACCACACTCACTGGGGTGCCTTAATAAACCAGCACTGACAGGGCAGCTGTGGCCCTTCTGTTAGCCTCAGTCAGTTCTCTGACTGACCTGGGTTTAACGGGAGGCGCTATGGAGCTGCCAGGTTTGGTGGCTGATTCACCACAATGCCCTTGCAACCACCATCATCCCCATGCAACCCCCAACATCCCCACACAGTCCCCAATATCCCCATCCTCCCTATGCAGCCTCATCATCCCCTTGCAGTTGCCAATATTCCCTTGCAACCCCCATCATACCTATGCAGCCCCCAATATCCCCATGCAGCCCCCAATATTCCCATGCAGCCCCCATCATCCCCATGCAGCCCCCATCATCCCCTTGCAGCCCCCAGCATCCCCATCATCCTCTTGCAGGCCCCAATATCCCCTTGCAGCCCCCATCATCCCTATGCAGCCCCCATCATCTTCTTGCAGCCTCCATCATCCCTATGTAGACCCCAATATCCCCATCATCCCCTTGCAACCCCCAATATCCCCTTGAAGCCCCCATCATCCCCATGCAGCCCCAATGCATACACACACACTCTCTCTCACACTCTCACTGATCTGCCGCTGCGCCGCTGTATTCCGGTTCCCAGGCTGCCGGGCGCCACACTGAGCTCTCTCAGCTGCCCTAGATGTACGGGAAGCTGCCAGTCAATCAGATGCCAACAGCTACAGGTGCCTGATTGGCCGCCAGCTTCAAGTACATGTATAGCAGCTGAGAGAACTCAGAGTGGTGGAAAGACAGCGGTAGGTGGACAGCGGTGGGCGGGCTGTGGCACTTTGAGCTCTCGCTAATGCTGGCGACTTTTCGTACATGTTCTGCAGCTGAGAGAGCTCAGAGCGGTGCCAGAATAAATACAGCGGGGGACAGTGGCGGCCAGCGATGGACGAAAAAAAACCGCGGCTTACTGCGGTTTTTTTCGCTGCCGCACCTGCCGCAAGTGCAATACCGCACTTGCCGCATCTGCCGCAAGTCCCCCTATACTTCCTATGGAAAAAACCGCAACCGTGCCGCAAGTGGAACCGTTATGCGGCAAACGCGGCAGATGCGGTTTTTTCACCGCATCTGCCGCGAATTACGAAAAACGCAGATGTGAAAGGGCCCTTAGACAAGTAAATGAAATTTATAAAAAAATAGTGATTTAGATCATATAATAAAAGAGACCAAAAGATGGCATTCTGAACAGGGATGGACAAACATCCCTTTTTTTCCCTGGGTTCGTGTTTGGGGTTTCTCTGCTAAAGGAAGGAAAGAGTTGCTAATCAGCGTGATTATACTTACCAGGCCCGTGTTATTCATTCCCGGTGTGCGTCACTTCCGAGCTTCTGGGGTAATGATCATGTGACTGACTCTAACAGACAATCACATACGGCAAGAAGATAAGGGCGGCCCAGAAGTGATGTATCACTTGTCACACCAGGAAGAAAGGACACAGACCTGGTAAGTATATCAGCGGTATTAACTCTTTCCTTTCTTTAGCAGAGAAACCCCAAAAATGAACCCAGGGAAAAAAGGGATGTTAGCCCATCCCTAATTCTGAAATCCTGAAGTCATTTTTTTATTAAAATAAGTTTGCAACAAATAAGAAAATTAAAATGTTTTTACAAATTTGGTTTCATTTTGCAAAAAATTACAATTTTGGTATTTCCAAAATCATAACACCCCATATAATATTCTGTTATGAACAACATATGATTGTGGTTCCAATCAGCATGCTTTTACTGGTAGCAGCATTAAGATTTTATAGAAATGGAAGAAACTGGAGACTTAGCACTATGGAGTATGGAGGAGGGCTGCTGGTCCAGGTGATGAATATCATTCTTTTTCACTTCCGTGGGCCCATTAATAAGTGGTTGCCCAGTACTGAACAACCCTTTTAAGCTAATAATTCCCAGAATTGATTGTAAATATTGGACATATTTGAGTTGAATAGTTTCTTTATCTTGGTATCATATGACTGGCAGACATTGACCAGATGGGCTAAATATATTTTCATAATTATCAACCGGGCGTAGAATTACATTAATATGGGGTTGACAATGTTTGCAAATCATCCATGAAAGATTGCTGAAATCATTCATTGAACAGCGCGTTGCATGGCAGGTATAATGAGATGGATCATAAGGGATTTGACA